>CM059206.1:33457214-33854714 GCA_030347435.1 Clarias fuscus
TTATTTATTTATTTCAAAACGCAGCACTAACCGAAAAGCATTCTGGAAAGATTTAGACAGTTTATTCGTGTCTCTCTGTGTTGACGTTTTGCAGGTTTAGCATGGAAGCTAACCCGCTGGTCAAACCAAGGGCAGAGAGAACGTCTCGGCATTTTACACTCCACACTCAAAACAAGAAACACGTCTGTAGTTTTCCTGCACAATCTTACAAACAACCATAATAAGCCAGTGATATTGGTAAAACAAATCGTGTATCTTACCCTGACGCTATTTGGCCTTCTGGACCAGAACAGCGCAACCGTAATACATTCACTTATGAAGGATGTTTCAACGCGATATGAATCCCACCTGTATCCGAACAAACCCAGTATCCCTAGCTATGATTGGTTGGTCCTTAACACACACAGCCCGCCCCTAAAGATGTAACCGTATTTCATTGACGGGTTGTTTTTTGGGTAACTAAGCAGCTAATCCGAACATTTCTTATTAAATACGGGTGGGAGAAAAACACATTTCGTGATGACGAACTTCGACTTTAATTTTAATCATAAAATTATAATTACTATTTCAATTAATACAGTGAAATACAGTTATATGAATAAAAATATTTTTATGTAAACAATTTATTATGCGCCGCCCTATAAATCATAAGGTCAGAGATTAACTTCCGTTGTTTAGCTAACTCATCAAAATGTAAAACACATTGTAGAATTTGACGTTAATGCAGTTTCCGGTCTATTAAACCAATAATTCAACCTGGACATTATTTTATGTATGTAAAAAAAAAAACAAAGCGTAAGGTTTGTTCAGTTTCGTATGTTTCGAGATGGTTTCTGAAAATCACGTGACCTTGTAGAGGACAACAAATAAATCCAAACATTTTAATTTAGTTAAGATGCTTTCAATTTAAGTGTTAGAAAAGTAAACCATGGATGATACACACAGAGGAAACGGGTAATCAGTAGGAGGAGTCCCGGCGTTAGCAGTGTATAAAGGCGTCTCCGAGGTGCCTTCTCGTTCCTTCGCTCTTCCCTTAAGCCCGCACGCTCCTCTTTGTCCACGTGTCCGCCAGCCTCTATTACAACAATGGGCTTCGGTGATCTGAAAACTCCTGCAGGTCTTAAAGTTTTAAACGACTTTTTGTCAGATAAAAGCTATATCGAGGGGTGAGTCGCTTTAAATGCGTTGTGATCATGATTTAGCTGTCTGTTATGCTCTGATTACCAGGCCTCAGCTTGCACAGCCCGTATGCGCGCATACACTTGATTTTACGGCAAACACTAAGTGCTTTGGGGGGCAGGGAAAACCTGTTCTTTTGTATATTTAAAAAAAAATGTAAATAGGTTCGTTAAAACTGATAAATGAATACAACTTTGTAAATATTACGTATCGATATCAAGAATGCTGGCCTTTTATCCTCCTGGGCCTTTATTTTCAGAGAAGGCGACAGCTCCCCCTAGCGCTTGCTGGTTACCGTAAATCCCTGTATATCTCGTTTTCACTTCGAACTGGGTGATCCACAATGCGATTCTGTCTGTGTATTTTGTGCAGCCGTTTATTTTCTAATAAATTCTAAAAATAAAAAAACGATTTGGGCAAGAATTTAATTCGCAAGCATGTATAAAAATGTAGATAACTTTATGATTACATGTATATCACTGCATAAACTTTTTCAAATATGAGTTTATATTATAGGAGATCAGTAATATCTTCAAAAAGTGATACAATTTTCTGGTTTTGCACTAATAAATACAATTTGTCCCTTTTTGTTTTTAGAAAAATAATTGAGCTCTTTTAACTTAAGATTAGTCTCTGGTTTTATTAGGCATGGCTAACCTGAAATGATTAGGGTTTTTGTCAGGGATCATTTACAACAATATTTTCACATGGATTCATTGCACCACAGGCACAATCTATTGATGGATAAGTGGAGGCAAACAATTGCAACCTTTTGCATTCTAAATCTTATTCCTTTCTATCCATCCGTAGTACATGCATTGATGATCAACTACAAAATTTATCATAGGATACACTTGGCTAAAGGTCTTCAATAATTGTCTATGAAAGCTTCTAATCATCACATAATCAATATAATGTGATTCTTGAATATTTCCTGAAAAATGTATACCTGCTTGATACAAAACTTTGTTGCTTTTTGCCTTGTAGCTATGTACCGTCCCAAGCTGATGTTGCAGTATTTGATGCCCTGTCTGGTGCCCCATCTACAGACCTGTGCCATGCCCTTCGCTGGTACAACCATATCAAGTCTTACCAGAAAGAGAAAGCCAGGTAACTGTTGTTTTATTGCACAATAAAAGCTAGAATTATCCCCAGTTTGTGATGAGATTTCTCACCATCTTTCGCCTGAGTAGATGATGCACAATCATTTAAACCCTGATGTACCTGGGAAGCATTTAATTACCTGCGTGACTGTGTTCAGGCATATGGAACTTACTCTGCCTTGTCTGGCTTTTTCAGCCTCCCAGGAGTGAAGAAGCCTCTCGGTCAGTACGGCCCTGCTGGTGTGGAGGACACGACCAGTGCTGCAGGTCCTGCAAAACAACAAGAGGAGGAGGATGACGATATCGATCTGTTTGGTTCTGATGAAGAGGAGGTCAGTTTGATGGCATTTAGGGATGTTCTAGCATTTAAAGATGTTGTTCTGGTTACATGATGAGTTTTTATCACCATCTTTCGACTGATGTTGTGATGGATCTTTTTATGCCTGATTACCAGTCTTTATGGAAATGGCCTGTTTAGTTCTTGTTGCTCTGAGTGAATTAAACCCAGATCCCCGAATGTCACAGGATGAAGAGACCAAGAGGATCAAAGAGGAGAGATTAGCAGCCTACAATGAAAAGAAATCGAAAAGTATGTTTTTGCCTTTCTTTTGCACCTACATGTTTATCATTTTGGACTGGTTACTATAATGATGCATCTTCTCACCATCTTTCGGCTGATGCATTGAATGATGGACACTTTTTATTCTTGACTGAATTCTAGCCAGTTTCCTACACCCAAAATCCCTACTTTTTGTGATTGTTTTTTTTTTTTTTTTTACATGGGATTAATGTATTTTTTTAAATGCTCCTGCAGAGCCAGCCCTAATCGCCAAATCCTCCATCCTTCTGGATGTCAAGCCTTGGGATGACGAGACGGATATGTCCAAGCTTGAGGAGTGCGTACGCAGCATCGAATTGGATGGTCTGGTTTGGGGCCAGTGTAAGTCTGCTGTTTATATTTCCCGGTTTAACACATGGCTATATTTTGGGTTAATGGTTTTACAGTACTTAAAACTGATTCCTGGACCTGGAGTGGCCACAGGCCTGTATTACGTTTCACCAGTCAGCTAATTAAATCATTCCTAATAAGTCTATATTAAAGCTAGAAAAACACTAAAATGTACTGGACTGAGGATTTTCTGGGATTGGGAATCAATGTTACAAGAAATAAATTGGAGTTGTTTTGAATGTTTTGTTTTTAATCCCTTCACAGCCAAATTCTTGCCAGTCGGCTATGGCATTAAGAAGCTGCAGATTGCGTGTGTGGTGGAAGATGACAAAGTTGGAACCGATCAGCTGGAGGAGCTGATCACGGCTTTTGAAGACTATGTGCAGTCCATGGATGTGGCAGCTTTCAACAAGATTTAAAAACCCCACAATGAAATGTTGAGCACAATAAAATAGCACTTCAAATACGTTTTTCTGTCTTCTATTTTTGGTAAAATTGATCTGATGGGGCACAAGCTCAGTGTGGCTGTCAACCTGGTAGTTTCTGTCCCAGCTTCCTTGTGACTTGTGGAGGTGGTGACTTTAACTTCTGTTTAATGGCGGTTGGAATCCAGTAGGTTGATTACATTACAGCCAAATGTAGGTCTCATTTCTCCCTCATCTTCCTGGCCTCTTAGGCTGGTCTGTGAAACCATTTTTTCTTAAAACATCTAATTCATATTTCCCTGACCCACTCTTGTCTGCTTTATTCTTGACACACTTCCCTCTCGGTGCCACTCAGTACATCACAGCCACATATACTGTATCTCTCTTCTCTACTTCCTTGTAACTTTGACTTGCCAGTCCAGTTTTATTCAAAATGTTAACTGTTTTTAGTTTACTAGGTTAACGAGTTCACTTACTACCGGTAGATCAACAAACTTTTTATATATTAAAAAAAGAACCGAAATGTCTTGTAGATTAATGCATATGCTGAAGTGAGAAGAAATTAGTCTGCATACACCTCATGATGGAAACCGGAACTGACTGATTACTCAGGCGACCTGGAATATCAATAGATTAAGTTATAGAGAAATAAAGACACCAGAAATCTGTTGTCCCTTGAGTCGATTAAATAAGTTTCCCCTTCATTCAAAGGCGGGTTGTGAGGAACAGGGAGGTTTCCCGCGCTTTCTAATGACGTCATGCCCGGAAAGAGCTGCGCCAAATACGGATGCCGATGGGATCTGAAAGTAGCATTGTCAATCAGGTGAAAACACCTACACAGCTAGGCGTATTGTTTTCGCAGCGAACTTTCATTTGCACTTTAATATATCCAGGCATGTGTTGCTCTGGTGGCATATGTCACATTCACAGAATGAATAAATCGCTAGACCTGGCGTCGTGCTCCATACCAGTGGCTTGCTAGCAGCCAATATGGCTGAAACATCCGCGAGTGTTTAACTTAATGCTTTTTTTTTTTTTTTAACTCTTATGTGTTTAAAAGCTAATGATTGGGGGGGGAAACCCATGTATGATAGTTGATGTAACCGCGTTAAGCAAATGACGTCTGTTAGCGAGACTTGTGTTTCATGTGATGCTAGCTTTAAAAAATGGCTGCGTCCCAAACACACGCCGTACCTACTGAGTAAGCGCACTCCAATGTGAGTCTAAACAGGGGGGTTTATAATGCTATTGCTCCCTACATGCCCAACTATGTGTATACATAACGCGCGTGCAGGCCAAGGGTAACTAGCTAACCGAGCTAATTTGCCCTTTTAGTGTTTGTGACAAAAACAAGGTGGCTTAGTTGCTATTTGTATAGTATGGAAGATTGATGCTAAAACTCCTACTTTTCTAAAAACAATAACTATGTTGTGGGAAGTAACAACGTATTGTTTAACTCACATGAGGTGAAAGTTAAGCAAAATATGTGTTTGGAAATCTGTTCAGTAATGGCTGAGAAAGGTGACAGTCCAAAATTCTCACGTATGTCTTTATTGTAGCTTTGTGTGTGTGTGTGTTGCTATCCTTCAGATGTGACCTGTAAGTTATCTCATGTAGTTCTTTGAGACGTTGTGTATGCAGTTATGTGATTTGAAATCCCTGTGAAGTTCATCACCATCACCTCCTCCTGAGGTCAGTGTAATCTTACTGTATCATCCTCCTTTGTTATCATCGTTCTCCTTCGTATGTCAAAGAGAAAACCGAACTCTTATTGTTTTCAGACAGTGATATGCCTCTGGAGGAGGGACCTGCACCCACTGCTGAAAGTATGTGTAATAATGATTTCTGTTACCTTGTCTTTGTTATATTTTTTTCTGTTTAAGGTGATCTGAGAAAACCTGTCACATGGTGAACTTGTTTTATTTTAATAATAATAATAATTATTATTATTATTATTATATTTTTATTTAATTAATTATTTACCATATACAAGGGTGAGTCGCAAATTATCCACCCATGGGTTATATTAAAACCTCTTTTGGAAGCACTGATTTATCAGCACTTTCTGTTCAAGGCTCCTGTCTCCGCAGTCACTGCTGTAACACAGTTGTGAACATGTTACATCAGTTCATTTGTAACTTCGGTGCGAGCAGAAATGGATGCCCCACTTGTGATTTGCGTAAAAGAAGAACAGAATGCAGGTATTTTTGCAGTGGTTTTTGTGGTCTTGAGTGCGTACCTGGTGCCGAAACAACAAGGAGTTGAGTTTTTTTTTTTTTTTTTTTGCAAACAAAATTTGGACTAATACTCTAAGGAAGTTGAACGTTTCTTAAAGAGACACATTATTGGTGACCAGACATGGATTCATCACTACGAGTCTGAGTGTAAACAGCAGAGCATGGAATGGAAACATCCTCAATCGCCGACCAAGTCAACAATCAGCTGGAAAATTTATGCTTTTACTGTTCTCTGGGATTCTCAAGGGCCAGTACCATTATCAGGAAAAAGTTTCAACAATCAATGATGCTCGTTATTGAGAAATGCTTATTGAAAAGCTGAAGACTAAACTTATGAGTAAATGCAGAAGACTGCTATCCAAGGGTGTTGTGTTCTTGGTCCATCGGACTTTCACCTGTTTGATCCACTGAAAGCAGCCCTACGAGGATGAAGATTCACTACTGATGAAGAAGTGAAGACAGCGGTGCATTTGTTGCTCACAGCTCAGCCTAAAACATTTTTAATGGTGGAATACAAAAGCCTCTTGACCGATGGACAAAATGTATTGAAGAGCAAGGAGGTTATGTAAAATAGTTATGTATTTGTCTATAAATGAAAATAAATTCTACAGCCAGAGTGTGGATAATCCTTGACTCACCCTCATAAAATAGACAGGGAATTAATGGCAGGCATCACTGCTGCCATGAAGAAGTACCAAGGTCAGTTCAATGCCCAATCCCAGCCACTGGATTCAGGACATTCTTGGTGCCGGTCCTGAGGGTTAATCTGAGGGTTACATCAGGAAGATAATTGGGCATATGACCTGTGCCAAGTTGTATGCAGATCAGTTGGTCTGTAATGTTAACTACCACCATATACAATAGGTGCAAACTACAGTACCAAATGTTTGGACACAAGGTTTATTTTCTACATTCAAAAATTATGACATAACACATATGGCATTAGGTAATTTATTAACAACAACAAAAACAGTCAGTTGTTATTTTAAGACATGAAGATCAGCTGTTCTGGAATAGTTCTTGCAAGAACAGTATTGTCAAGTGCTTTTGCAAATTCCATCAGGCACCTCAGATGACAGCACCTCAGATGAGACCCTTATTAAGGCTTTACAGAGCATAAGCAGTAGACACATCTCCATATCAACAGTTCAATGGAGGTTGTTGTATGTTATAGATGCCGTCAGCATTGTTTTACAATGTAGAAGGTAATAAGAAATTTTCCATGGAGTCCGTTAGTAGGTTATGTCCAAACTTTTGACTGCTAGTGTATATACTTTTCTAAACTCATGTCAAAAGTAAAAATAATATATTATGTATAATCTGGAATGTGGCTTAAACATAACTATGCATAATCTTTTTTGTAGATGCAGATAGGGAGGAAAGCAACCTGGCCAACAGGTGAGTTTGTAATCACACAATAAACACAACAGAGAGCTATATTTTGTCTTATATTATTGGTCATTCTGGGTGGTTGGCCATGACCCTAGACCTAGTTTACCAGGCAGTAGATATTGCCATTGAACATGGCAAAGAACTGCAAGCTTCAGACAAGTAAATGTATTGTATCCTGACAACACTGACTTCGTGACAGGAATACAGCCTTTTGTCACAGGGTATCATCCAAGGTTTATTCCCACCTCGTGCACAGTGTTCCTGGAATACGCCCATGCTCGTATTTACAAAGCTTCTTAGAATTCTTTTAGAGTGCTCCTATCCTAACCTAAAAAGTACTAGATGGGAGTCCCAGATTAAAAGTGATTTAGGAAACTTCTCAGAGCAACTCTGAGTAAGGAAAGTACAAAAATCTTTATCTTAGTGGGGAGGTGTGGTTGCTAGAGATGACGCAGCAATTCAAGGACTGATTGGTTGATAAAAAAAAAATCTACAAAGGTCTTAAAATGCACTCTTTGTGAAAACAGAATATATGATAATAGAATGGACAGTGAAATCATATTGCTTGTATACAGTATAATAAAATTCTGTTTCTGTTATAGGCTAAATGTTGAAAATGTTTCTACTTTTAAAGCAACCAATTTCCATGCAGTAGTTACTATATTCAAGTTCTTGCATTTATTTACCATACTGATTATATCAATTCAATTCAATTCAGTTTTATTTGTATAGTGCTTTTAACAACTGTCATTGTCGCAAAGCAGCTTTACACAATCAAAATAATTATTTAAGTTTGTATGAAATGTGAATGTGTATAAATAAAAAATGGTCAGATAGTCCCTGATGATCAAGCCGAGGGCGACAGTGGCAAGGAAGAACTCCCTGAGATGGCAATAGAAACATTGAGAGGAACCAGACTTTATCACTTGTAATCCATTTCAGATTGATGGGATCAAAATGTCTCACCTTTTTACCAGTTTACATGATAGCAGGACAGTCTATTTAAGTTGCACTTTTGGATGGTTTGTAGCCAATAATACAAGAGAGATGGAAAGACGTAAAAGAACAAGAAAACCAAATTGGACAGAGGAGCAGTGTTTACTTTTAGCTTTATGTGGAGTGTTTGGAGAATATTTCTTCTTTCCCACCATTTTGTCCTCTGTTATAGAAACACTTAAGCCTCTTAAAAGTCTTCTTAAGTTTTATTTTAGCCATAACCGTTTGCATCACCACCACTGCGTTAAAAATGTTTAAATAATATTTTTTAAAACGCATCCTCCCTATAATTTTGCTCCATTGGACTTTCTGATGAAAAAGTGAAGATACTTCATCATTAAAAAAAGAGTTTAAATAAAATGTAAGCTCTTGTTAGTCACGCAAATCTTTATGCTTGTCTATTTTTGCTGCTTCCATCACTTCAACTACATTATTACATTAACATCAACTACACTGATTATCTTGTTACAGTGGCAGCAAGTGAACATTTTATCCCTAAAGTTGATTTGGAGTATTGGAAGCAAAAAAAAAAAAGGTGTAAGTATTTGAGCAACTTTGACCAGTCACAAATTGTGATTACGGGACACCTGGGTCAGAGCAACTCCAAAACTGCAGCCCATGTGGCATGCTCCCGGTCTGCAGTGGTGAGAACCTACCAAAAGTGGTCCCATGAAGGAAAACCTGTGGCTCAGGGTCACTCATGTAGGGAGTGAAGGCTGGCTGCGTAGTGTGTGTGTGTGTGTGTGTGTGTGTGTGTGTGTGTGTGTGTGTGTTTCACTTTGTGTGTGCTGGACATGTTTAAGCTTAACAAATGGTTATTTTTATGTTTTCTTGTCAACGTAGGCCCAGCAGCCGGGAGGAGCAGCCTGTTGCTGGTCCCTCAAACCCTTCACAGCGACAGGGCTTCTGCAGCTACTGTCAGGTCGTATATAACAGTGTAGAGCAGGTATATTACCCCATAATTCTCCTGAGGTACATAATGCCATCCAGCCACATCTTTTTGAACTGACCAAACAGACACTGTGTGACTAGTGATTGACAGAGGAGAGAAAGTATTTCAAAATTTACAATATATTGATTGTCCTGATGTGTCGGGCTCTTAATGTTATTTTAATAAGAAACCATATTGACGTGAATTAACGAGCAGCTGCAAACACAGTATGCATTCGATCATGCTGAATTTAAAGCCTTACACAAAGTGTAATGGTTTCAACATAATTTGTGACATATGCTTTTGAATAAATGAGGCCCTGTTGAGGACCTCACCATCTTGGCTCTACATGAAAGTGACTACATGATGTATTTAATCCTTCAACACACACATTTAACGGGGAGGAAAATAGATAGAGAAATAATACTACTTAATAACGAACTGAAAAGCAGCAGAGAGGATGCTCATTCACTCATTGTCTGTAGCCCTGGGGCCTATACCAGGGGATTCGGGCACTAGACAGGTTACCCTGGGTTGCCAGTCTATCACGGGGAACACAAGCACACACTTACTCACATGCTACAGAATTTGGAAAAGCCAATTAGCCTACTCCACATGTCTGTAAAGTGGACCCACCAAGCATGGGTAGTACTCTTATAACACCCTTATTAATATTGGTTCACTGCGTATGAAAAGCAACAGTACTGGTGGTGGTAGTAAAGACCTACCACTATTCTTTCTAAAAATAAAAATAGTTCCTGTGTTACTATAGTGTTATGTACAGTAGCTATATTTGTAGGTAGTTAATTTATATTTTTTTAAAAACTTACTTATTTTAAGTAAGTAATTACTTATTTACTTAACTTATTTTTTCTGGACTTCTGTAGCACATCCAGAGTGCCAGGCACAGAGAAGTGGTGGTACGTCCAGTGAGGACAAACGTGTCCACTGGAAGTCTGCTGGAGAGATTCCTGCAGGACGTGTTTCATCACCATCCTCGTGGTTACCACGACACACGGTGTGCCTAATTTTTAAATATTTTAAATCCTAAGCTCTTTAAGATACTCTCTAAGATTCCAACATTATGGGTGATTTGACATTTTCCAGTTCAATAAAATTGTTGTGATCACAGGCTGCAAATTGTCTTCAAGCCTACCACCAGCACATAACAAATGCTGGAGGACCATCAGCCTGACTTAGGGCATGTTTGTATCAGATCATTATGAGGTATGTGAGTTGTGAAATCCATTATCAGTATTAATGAGCTGATAATTCTGACAAAAGTAAATCTGATTAATTTATTTTTGGAATGGGGAATACTTACATATAAAGAGATGTCACCAGATTTTTTAAAGTTAAAATTCTGTTAGATTTATGTTTTATAGGTAATTTTATTGTACTGTAGGTAAAAGCACTGCCTGGAAAAAAAAAAGTTGCACATGTTAATATTTTGTTTCACTGCCTTTAGCTTTGATTAAGTGCACAGTGTGTGAAAATGATTCCTCATGCTCTAAGAACCTGAAATGTACCTATGCAATCAGGGAGGAAAAGCTATATAGATGTGACACCCTGGTCATTCAGTACAATCAGGTCGTCGGCTGATTTCATTTTATTGCCACATAACATTACTGAGTCTATCCCTGTCCTACTGAAGTAACCCCAGATCGCAGTTGGCGATTGTTGGTTCAGTGCCAACCTTCCAAGTTAGACAGTTTTTAGGGGGTTAGACTCTTCTAATTTCAGTAATTTTAGCAACATTCTTAGTTGTTTTCTTTGGTATATGCGGGCTCAGTTTAACTGCAATGTGCTTCAGTGAAATGAATAAATAGTTGAATGAATGGTCAATTTTTTAAAACAATATTAAATATTCTGATATGCATTCTTTGGGTTCTGGAGAAGAAAAAAGTGTTGTGCCACTTCCTGTCATCATTATAAAATGTAATATATGAAAATGGAATGGTGAATCCTTTCTATATAATCTTTTCTTGAAAATACCAACTAATATTTAATGTAAGACATTTGCTTGCTTGTTTGTTTGTCAAGACAAAATATTTCTGGAGTCTATTTTGAACAAATTATGGTAATTTTAAAGATTTTTGCAGAAATCATATTTCTGTTCTCATTTAATGAAATTATGGTTTTAAACATATGTTGTGTTGATACGCAAAAAGCAGAGACCACTTGGTAAATCATATGTGTGATGTGTCTAAATCAGTCTTATGCAGACTATATTATGATTATATGAGTAATTACAGTCTCATAGAGCTAGAGGAAATAAATAAATAAATAAATAAACAAAGACTGAATAAAACTGAATGTAGAGGTAGACTTGTTGTCAGCTTTCAAAGTTAAAGTTTACATGGAATAGCTTGTTATAAAATCCATACAGAATTTTCAAGCTTAAATTGTTTAAAGAACTACACTGTGATTTTTTTTTATGTATGATATTTATTATTCAAAATGACCTTCACTTGCTGAGATCTCTGGCTGTTGGCCAAAACACAGTATTTTTGTAATGGTATACACATAATGCAGAAAATGTCTGCATACTTCTGAAGCTTATGCAACATGAAACTGACCAATCTTGCTTCCCTAAAAATTCCAAGTCACTAACTATGGAGAGATTATTATATATATAGTTTTGGAGAGATTAAAAAAGGCCATTCAGCGTTATAGCGTTAGCGTCTCGCTTTAAACAATAATTTTAAATGAAAATTATTCATATTTGTTTAGTATAGGGTTAGTATTGATACCAAAATTAGTGTAATCTTTTAGAAGCATATTACCTGTAAAAATTGTTGCTTAAATTACAGCATTCCATGCAAAGTTAAGGATTTGACATGGCCATTTGTCCATGCCCATGTTAAGTTCATGTTGCAATATTTTAACAATTTGGCATTTTCAAGTTTGTCTTTTCATGTGAAATGTAAATTGGCCAAATTTCATTTAAATGACACGATCATTGAAAGATTTAAATAAATAAAAAAGTTACGGACACTACATAAAAGTGGCAAGAAATTGTATATAACAAATGTGTTTCTTTACATATTTATGTTTTTATCAGATACATTCATATTTACAGAGAAACAGAGCTTGGGTCAGGAAATAAGAAGCATTAAGTATTATGAATAATATTGTTATATGATCCCATCTAAAAAATTTGACTTTTCACCTAGATGGGACACTTATATCACCAATACCATGTTTTGGCTGTTACTTATTCTAGTTATTCATTCATAATCTTAATCTGTTTGTAATTAACATCTAATATTAGCCTTATACTGTTTATCATAAATTAATATTTAAATTTTCAAGACCACACATTTTAACAAAAATATTTTGTTTTTTCTTTCTGTTCAGCCCTACTCATGCTGACTTACCGTGCCTGAATACGTTACCAGTTCCAAGAGAAGTGTTATCAGATGTATACTGTAGATCGGAGGACGATGGGCTGTCTGTTGGGACTAGAGAGGAAATTCTCAGCTCTGACGAAGAATCCTGTTCGATGGTGCAAGCTCAACCCGTTACCACTTGTAGTATCAGTCAAAAACAACAATCAAGCCCTTTGAGTACTGTGATAGAAACAAGTGCACAAACTGGTCTTAAAACTGAAATAATTAAAGGGGAACCCCCACTTCCTGAAAGGTATTCCCCCACACAGGATTACTTACACAGGACTAGTAGCGAGTCTGGTTTAAAGCAACAGACATCAAAACAGTTGGCACATTCACTACCTTCACAAATCCATCACTCTGAACAGCCTTGTAGCTCACATCCTCCAGGATCCCCACTGTTTCAGCACAGGAAAGCACACAGAAAAACAAATAAGCATAGAGAAGACCATGATTCAAGCCAAGGCACGTATACATCACCAGTCACAAAGTGCATTACCTCAAAAGCCCAGCATGGGCAGTCAGAGCTAGTTCAGACTGCAGTGCTACCACTCTGGAAGGGTCCACACAGGGAACAAATGTTAAGTGATAAGTCAGACCAAATTCGTGAGGTAATTGAAGAGGTTATCGAGAGGCACTGCTACGGCCGCATTCCTAAACCCAACCAGGAAGAAGAAAGTGTTTTTCACCTGAGCTTGAAATCCACTGAGTCTAAAGACAGTGATGAATGGGACAAAACCTTCCAGGCAGCTTTGCAAAAGAACACACCTGAAGATAACCGTCTTGCACGCCTTACACAGGTACATATAAACCTTCAGGACCAAGGATACAAAGCCCAGCTGGACACAGCTCTGAATACTGTGTTAGAGACTGAGAAGATTGAGCCTGGGGAAACTAAAGAAAACGAGGCTGAAGAGATCATTCCAGATCTTCCTCACATACCACCGTCTTTTGTGGGAAAGACATGGGCACAAGTTAGGTATGAGGATGATGTAAAAATAGATTGCCTGGTGAGAGAGTTCAGAGAAGGCCGTTTTCGTTGCTATTTTGACAGTGAGTCAGTAGCTAATTTTGGGAGGCACCACAAGAAAGATAAAAAGAAGCGGAATCAAGAGGAAACGGTGGGTGATTTTCAATGTGATGATGTCTTACCTCTTATTGAGCATCACGAAGAGAGCTCAAAACTCCTACCTGTGTTTAAGAAAACTAGGCATCGAATATACCGGATGGCATCACGCTGTCAAGTGGTGAAGGTGAGCCATGGAACACAGACTGCACCCTTGAAGTACTCGATAGTGCAGCGAAGAACAGTACCAGAATCAGAAACCTTGCTCAGTATCTGTGAGACGAAGAAGGACCCGAGCCCTGAGAGGACACCAGACATGAAAACAAGAATGTGTGCACTCAAGCTCCCTGCATCATACTGTAAGATTATGACTCCTCTCCAGCCTAAAACTCTGGTTTATGTTCTTTCTTCCCCAGATAGTGGACAGGTTTCCTTTAAGCCCACTCCAGTTAAAAGGGTGGGAAGAAAGCGAAAATCAAGTGATAAGGAATGTACACTTAAATACAAGTACAAAAAGACCCCTCTAAAATATTATGACCCACTGACCAACAGAATACTTAAGACTCCACCTAGAGGGATGCCGTCAACGCCTAGTACGAAATCTCGCTCCCATGTTAGACAGTTATTTCGTAGTCTCAGTCCAGACATCAACAAAGAACTCTATGGTTCAGCACAGGGACGATCACCTCGGGGCTCTAGAAAGGGTCGGGGTGAGGGTAGCATGGCAGACCTTTGTGCTTCTACCTCTGGCTCTTGGCTGGATAGTGGGGGCCCGTCTGAGCCTGGTTCTTCCATTTCTAGCAGGAAGGCCTTGTTCAGCCGATCCTCCATCTCTAGCAGCAGCCGTTTCCGTCTGGACCAGATAAGACCCTCTGCATCACACACAGGTAGCTCCTCGAGAGCAAATACAGATGGTTCTCTTAAGGGTCAAGGGACTAAAGTAAAAGTGGACCATGAACAGGCACACATGGACCAACCACCAAGCAGACGTCGCAAACAGGGACAGAAAGTTCCAGAAAAACCTTTGACTCCTGCAAAGAAACCGTCCTCGCCTCCATACAGGACAAGGCGGAAATCAACCAAAGCTAAGGTAAAACCTAGGAATGTTCTCCAGCGGAAGGCCAGCACCAATGTTGTTGCAGGATGTAGAACATCAATGCGAAATAAAAGTTCCACCAGGGCTTCACCCAGATCATAAGCATCTTCTAAACTGGATGTCTTGGCCCCCCACTGTATCCACTGGACTCGGTACTTAGCAGCCTATCCTGTTGGGTTTGATGCTATTGAGCTTTTATAAAAACCAGCATTTTGGCTTAACCTCTTTGTATATATTTGAGGGAGAGATGGGTAGGCAATGATCTGTTCTCTGTCTGCTGTATAATTTTGCACAGCTGGATTTTTTTTAGGTGGAATTAATTTTGTCTCGATTACTTGCTTTCTAGTCAAATTATACGTTTTTAAAAACAATGGTTCAAGGGACTGACTATTTTCTCATTTTTTTTATGAAGCGGTTGAATATTTAATAATGATTGCACATTAAAGTTTATTATATAAATGGAAATTGTTGGATACCGTCTTTCTTTGATGTTTCTTTCCCAGTTCTTTGAACATGCTTCCCTAGCAGCAGAACTAGATTTTGTTGTTTATTTCAATAAAACACCCTTATTAATATTGGTACACTGCATATAAAAAGAAACAGCACTGGTGGTGTCCACTCTATACTGATCTATACTGCCTTTTCCCGTATACAGGAAAGAGCTTTTGAACACCCTGGACTGGGTCCCAATCCATCGCAGGACACATTGAATTGTCCATTCACACACTAAGGACAATTTGGGAATGCTAATTCGCCTAATCTGAATGTCTTTGGACTGAGGGAGGAAACCGGAGTACCCAGAGGAAACCCACCAAGCACACAGACGCTGGAACTGAATCTGGCTGGGAATCGAACCCAGAATCATGTGGTGCAACAAGTGGTCCGGTTTTTATAAAATCTAGAATTAAAATAACATCAAAATACCAAAGAAAATTATTCCATTTGTAAAACAGCATAAATAAATCATGTGTTGGGTATAGAGTGATTAAAAACAATACAACGCATGTTATGATAAGTTTCGTATTCAAGGCACGTGAAATTGTCCGTTTCTTCTATTCGAGGGATTTAAAAAAAAAACAGTAACAATGTCTATTTTGGCCTTTACGGCGCTCCGTAGAAGCTCAGTGGTAGACGCGCACAACCTCTCGTGAGCGAGTCTTTTTTCTCTCTCTCTCTGAATGCGCGCTCCCTGTGCCGCTTTGACGGCAGTGGGTCTAAGTGGAGAAACTAATTTCACCTTTCATAACACCTGTTGTAGCAATTACTTTAAACAGTGAGTGTATTTGGCTGACGACGAAAGAAGCAAGTTAGCGTAAATAAGGCGTAAGATACTCAACCTATAAAAAAAAAAGATTTCTTTGTATTAATAAATCACCGCGGTGAAGTTGGTTTTATATTGGACATTCGCCACACATTCAAGATTATCCCTTCAATACCTTGAGAAATAAACACACAAAAATGACAAATCGCATATTTTCTTAATCTGGAGTGGACAGAGAAGCTACTACAAATAAATATATTTTTAGATCTTCTCCTGTTACAGCCTGCTGGAGCTAAATCTTTCAGAAACACTCCATTCCGGCGCTTTATAGAGAGGGAGTCACTAAGGGACCGTCTAAAAAGTGCATGACCAAGACCCAACCGTTTGTTTACAGAAGAATAGACAAGATTACAGAGAAATTCCTCACAGGACATCAAACATATTACACTGCTACAGTATGGATTATTTGTTTATTTATTTGTTTGTTTAATTGATTAATAATTATTTTAATGTACATTTAAAAATAAATGATGACAAACAATTCTTGTGCTAATAAAACTGATTATTTTCAAATGTGAGTCAGGGTCTTTTTTAATTATTCAAATGATAATAATAATAATTGTAAAGGTATGTATGAAAATGAATGCACTTTGGTACAGACTGAGTTGCAAAAAATGACAAATCAACAAAATTCAATAACTTTTTTGCTATTGAAATTTCACATGTAAAACCAACTGGACTATAATTCATGCTATGGTTGCTAATAACTACAACCATTCTTTTTTTTTCGATATTCAGTTTAATAGAAGTCAGGCAGATAGTTGAGAGCTTATTTTTAGCCTTATCTTTTAACCGTTTTTTTTCTTTTTAAAAAACAAAAACAAACTCTGTAACGGTCAACGAACGGGTACCTACTCTAGTCTACTATAAACTAAGGTACAGTACTTGCACAAATGGATATTAATTTTAAAAAAATCTAAACTGAATAGTTTTACTGGGATTAGTTAATATTTGCACCGCGGAAACGACAGCATTGAAGTCGTTTTAAGACAACACCTAATATTTATCCGATCTACTTTTTCAATTCATTTGTGAATCTCCGAGTGAATTTGGCTGACAATAAAAGAAGTACAAAGTAGCGTAAAAAAGGCGTAAAATACTCAACCTTACAAAGCTGTATTTATTTGTATTAATACGCCAGGCAGAGAGTTTTGCTGGACCGACAGACAGGCTTCAACCTGAAATAACAACGTCACTGATTAATTAAAGCTGATCCGCTTATTGTTAGGTTTAAACCTTTAACTATTTCTAAACTCTTTAACCCTCAACGACGGGTACTAACGCTAGTTTATTTATATAGAGGGTTATTTTTAGTTGTATTTTTTAACTAATGCCTATAAAAGTGACAGATGTGATTGTCAGGTGGCCTTTCACCCAATGCCCTAGTTCTTCAGTCCAGGAATATTATTACAATGTGTGCGGTGTGATTAGGGAAGCGGGCGTCTCTGCGCGGGCGCTCGCGCGCGCCAATCGTGTTCGTTAACGCACCAGCAGATGTTGAGCAGCGAGCTGGATGCATTGCGCATGCGCAGTGTTTCTCCTGATGTATGCGCTGCCTGGCCACCGCCTTCCATCCTTCCTTCCTTCAGCTTTCCCGTTCTTGGTGCTCCTACCCACCCTTCCGTCCTTGTGTTTTCCTCTGATTCCTGTTTGCGTGGCTGGCGCGAACATGGCCCGGGAGATTCGCGGCGGTCTGATGCGCTGATGTTATTTTTTTTTTAAGGTCTTCAAATATGAATCATGCGTCTGATATTCCATCCGAGTCTGCTCGCTAGCGTCTTAATCGCACTGCTACCTTCGTTTTCGCCCGCCTCAGTGGGTACGTACTGATCACCTGCACCAAAATCTGATCTGAAATGTCGGTTAGTTTATGATTCATATTTACGCTTATGATGAGGTGCGCTTGCGTGTTTGAATGCAATATGTTTGCATTAATGTCCGCGCCGCGGCAGGATCTCCTCCATTAGTTGGGCTCATAGTCTTTAATGCGCTTGGTCTCTAGGTAAAGCATGGATCTTTAGCAGGCAGGCCTCTGCATAACGCTACCAAACACCAGTCTAACAGCAACACATCTACATCTACAATCCTAGTGCCTGCAAAAGAATCCTGATCTGATCTGATTATATTATCAAACACACAGCTGTTTCCTGTTGTGTAACCTGCACTGCATCAGCCATCACTACATTACTAGAGAAGTTGGAGGGGAGAAAAAAAAAATCAGTGAGACGCTTTATTTTTCTAAATTTAAACAATCACTTTCAGGAGATTATTCAACCCTTATCGATTTGCCTGATTTAGGGCAATAGCACATTTTCATGCTCCCTTTTAAGGCCCTGTTTATATATAACTGGGGGGGGGGGGATTCCCATGTTCGTCCTGCAGTTTCCGTGGAGAATGAGCGAGGGTCTGCGGCACCGTGGCAAGATGCGACAGCAGCCCAGGAGACTACGAGTAGTGGGAACGCTACAAACAGACAGGACAAGGAGGTGGCTGTCACATACCCCTCACGCTTGGTCTACTACGTGAACGAGGAAGCAGAGAGCGCATACCATGACTTGGACACCCGTGCACGGAACCAGGCAGCTGAAGGCCAGGTGAGTAAGACCCAGTTTTATGATGAGCAGGGGTGCCAGGAGTCCCTGTGCATGTTCCTCATCTTTTTGGCACCCCTTTGCTGTGAGATTGTACAGAATTCAGTTTGTCCCGGCGTTCCGGTAGGGTGATCAGGATTAAAGTGTTCAATAAATGCATTTGACGCTGAATACAGATGTTTGTATTCAAGTGTAGATAAGTGACATGCTTATTAATGTGTTTGACTGTGCATGTCCGAGTGTGATGGAATGCTGACTGAGCACATTATTGTTGTGAGGCAAAAACTGCAAGTCAACCCCCCCCCCCCCCCCCCCCTTTTTTTTTCCCTCCCTCCCATTTCTCGGCAGCTGCTGAGAGTGGTGCATTGTGTACATCATCAAGCTTGGTGCGTGGACTCAAGCATCCTTTTTTTTTTTGTGCAAAAGTAGCAGTTTATTTTACCCCTATAGGGAGGTGAAGGGTTTGCTTGCAGTGTATACGTCCTGCCTCTGGCTGCCAGTGCAGCATTTTCAAACAAAACAGCAGTGCTGCGTAATTTGAGTGTTTTACATGTTCCTTACGTTATTTTCAGTAATTTTTTAAATTTTATATAGTGAGTGTTTGTTTGGTTATCCGTTTTTTAAATCCTGTCAGTTATCACGCAATCTTTTACTGATGTTTAAAAAAAGCACAGTGTTTATGCTTCTGTTTGGTTTAAAAAAAAGTCTTTGTCTAATAAACTCCTGCAGGCCATCCACTTGGCACAGGCAAGCTTCCAGCTGGACGCGTTTGGTTCTACTTTTACTCTGGATCTTGCACTAAACAAGTAGGTGTAGCGATGTGTCTGTATTTTGTGTGTCTACAAAGGCAGGGTAGATTCTAAGGCATTCGGTATAGTCAGTCACACAGCAGTTTCTCAGAGGAGCCGCAGTTGGTATAAGACAGACTGCAGAGTGTACTCTCCCAGCGAACACTTAACAAACCGAACCTCTGGGATTAAAAAGAGTGCTACGGGACTCAGATATGCGTCTGCTTCTTGTGGGTGGTGAGTGGGTGTGCGTCTGTGTGCATATAACTGCAGTGACTCATTGCAGTGTCTGAGTTTTAATATGTAACATGAACTGAAATAGACTGATAACCTGCATTAGTCTGGGCAGCAGTTGTAGCCTGGTAGGGTGCAATAGGAGTGTAATCAATTATTCAGTACTTTATAATAGTATGCCAATTAATTCATAGTATTATTGTATTATTATGTTTTTTCTAGCGATCTGCTGTCTTCAAATTATGTCGAGATCCACTATGAAAAAGACAAACCCGTTTTTTCAAAGGTAAAATCCACGCATATCGCATTAACACAGTCTGTCATGGGAATGTTATATTAAATCGTGTGTCTGTGTGGTTATAGGGAGGCGAGCACTGCTACTACCATGGTCAAGTGAGAGGGAAAGATGCATCTCATGTGGCTCTGTCTACTTGCAACGGGCTCCAGTAAGACACAGTGTCAGTCCTGAGTTTGTGTGGGTGTGCGAGTGTGTGTGTACATACAAACCTTGCTAATGCTTGCGTGTTTGTTTGGAGACCCACTGTGAGGCCAGATGGCAGGTGGGGCTCATGAAAGGCTTTGAATGTCATCATGTTAGTGTGTGGCGGTGGATCACAGAGCGAGGCAGACGGAGAGGGCCGACATGCGCTATGATAGAGATTTAGATTTTTTTTTTATATTACAAAGAGGTGAAATGATTCCTCATGTTTTTGCTGATCTTTAGTATATTTTTCCTTCTGTTCCTTTCTCACAGTGGAATGTTTGATGATGGAGCATTTGTCTACCTCATCGCACCCCTGAACCAGACTCATGCACCGGTAAAAGAACACAACGTGTCTGTTTTCCGTTTGTTCAAAGATGCCGCGCTTGATGATATTTGGAAAATTTCAGCATGCATAATTTATCATTTTACCTACAGGGCACAGGGCCAAGGCCACACACCTTGTATCGGACATCGTCACTCCGTATGGGCCGCGACCTTGCTGATTTGAGTATGAATGCACAGTCGCAATTTTAGTTTTTAAGAAAAAAAAAACTTGTTTTTAAGATTTCTAGTGAGCTACAGAGTTCTTGGCCTGGTTTCCATGGTTACACCTCTCCATCTGTCTATGTCCCTCTCTCTCTCTCTCTCTCTCTCTCTTTCAGCTACTGAGGACCAGGAGGAGGATGAGGAGGAGGAAGAACAGATCTTGTCCGATATGCCTTGGCTCAGGAGGCGGAGGAAACGAGCAGTAAGAACCTCTAATTTTTTTTTTTTCTACTCGGATCTCGTCTCTACAGGTACTTATAGGTAAAGTTCTCTTGTAGGTACCACAGAAGGTGTTTGATGAGATCAAGTACCTGGAGATCATGATAGTCAGCGACCACAACACGGTTGGTTTATACAAATCGTAAAACAAATCTTTTTGTTTTTTTGTTGAATTAATACAAGGTTAAATTAATAAACATGTGTTCTTTACTGTACAATTTTCATGCTCTGATCTGCATTATAGCGACATAACAAATAAACAACTGTACTGGTTTTGTATAATATTTACCTTTATTTTCCAGTTTAAGAGACATAAAAGCAAAAAGCATACAAGAAACTTTGCCAAGTCAGTGGTGAACCTTGTAGATGCTGTAAGTTTACATTATTATTATTATTATTATTAGCACAATGCTGCAGCATGCTCTTTTATTTTAATATCAAAATCAAACATTATTATTTAGAATGCGTTATAATAAATATAATCCATTCCATTCTGGTGTTTTCTGTCTTATTCTTTCCCCTCAGATCTTTAAGGAACAGCTGAACACGCGTGTGGTTTTGGTTGCCGTTGAGATCTGGACAGACAGAGACAGGATTCCTCTCAGCGTCAAGCCTCTGGACATGCTGAAAGATTTCTCCAAGTACCGGCAGCAGAACATCGGCGTCAAGGCTGATGCCGTTCATCTATTTACGTGAGTCTGCAGTGATGATTGACAGCTCTGTAGTCGAACAGTACGGGCTTTTCTTGTGCGTGATGGCGCTGTCATGATATTTTTGATTGTAGATGAATAGGGGGAAAGATGGGGGAGAATTGATTGAGTTACAAATCGCTATTTTTTGGTGTGATGATTCATGTATCGCCACAATGATTACAAAATCAGTTTTGAAATGGTTTATTACATTTATAATAGAGATGCACTGCTTGATCAGCCAGTGACAGGAAATGGCTGTTTTTCAGCTTGATCAGAAACCCATTTTTACGATGTTACAGTACATGAACAAAAGTTGCCCGCGTTAGAAGCTGCGTTAGAATTACTCCTGCTCAATTCTGTTGTGAAGCTGGTATTAAAGCTAAAGTATAAAACTTTTTTTTTTTTTTTTTTTTTTTGAAGTTCAAGGTATTAAAATTGTAAGAAAATCAGAAAAAAAAATTGTAGCGAATCAGAATATTTCTAAAACCACGATAACAGAATCGCAGTATTATTCGAATTCTATAATATCATATTGTTAAGTGGGGATTCCCATATCTAAGATTAATCCAGGTGCACAAAATTAGTTGTTGTACAGCGGTTAAACAAGCACAGGTTTTTAGAAAAAAAAATTCCAAAACATATAACAAAATATGTACTAGTGATGTGATGTCTATGTTACAGTAATTACATCATAAGTTCATTAATGACTAAGTCTTAAAACATCTTATATATACAGTATATATACTGTTTTTATATTTATATATATATACTGTATATATACAGTACATGTGTGTGTGTATGTGTATATATATATATATATATATATTTTTTTTTTTATATCAGGGAGCTATAGTAAATAAAACATTGTGGGCGTTACAGGAATGTCACATTTCATTACGGTCGCAGCAGCATGGCCTACATCGGAGGAGTATGTTCTGTAGGGAGAGGAGTAGGGGTTAACGAGGTAAGGCTCGTTAAAGAATATTTTCTAATCTGCCTTAGTGAAATGCTTGCTTTAATAGAATTTGTGTGATCATGTTACAAGCCTGTCGGTCTCTCTCTCTCTCTCTCTCTCTCTCTCTTTGTCTGTCAGTTTGGCAGCACATGGACGATGGCTGCTTCTCTCTCCCAGAGCCTGGCACAGAATCTGGGCATCCAGTGGGACCCTGTTAGCAGGAGAAGTATGTCTAAATCTGTGTCATCCTCCACAATTCTTTTTTAACACGCCCCAAGAGAAGTATACGGCTTTGATTTGAGCTGTCTTTTTTGTGCTTGTTCAGAGGAGTGCGGCTGTATGGATTCCTGGGTGGGATGCATAATGGAAGATACTGGGTATACACATACACACAGACACACCTATGTCAGTTTCAGCTGTGTACTTCCGCCACGAAAAATGACCTATTTTATTTCCGAATGGAGAAATACTTCTTCAGTCAAATTTTTTTTTTTTCCCAGAGTGCAACATCCACGCAGGTTCTCCAAATGCAGTATTACAGACTTTAAGAACTTCCTGCTCAGAGGAGGAGGTTCCTGTCTTTTCAACAGACCCAACAAGGTGATCGGATATATGTCACCATGCCCCTGACATGCTGAAGATTATACTCAAATAGTTTGTTCTTAATATAATTGTCAAGGTAAATGCATGACAATGAACAGTGTGTCTTTTGGCAGCTCTTTGAGGCTACAGAATGTGGCAATGGGTATGTAGAGGTGGGAGAGGAGTGTGACTGTGGAACCAGGATGGTGAGTTAATATACACCATTATCACCACTTATTATTGCAATAGCAGAACATATGAATCTGCATTAGTGTCACTCCTGTCACAGCACAGCCTTCCAATCCAGTATTTAACGACATAAATAATGTATGAGCCTCATAAGCATGCAGTGATTGTGTGTGTGTGTGTGTGTGTGTGTGTGTGTGTGTGTGTGTGTGTGTGTGTGTGCATGCTTTTTCTCCGGAGCAGGAGTGCTATAAAGACTGCTGTAAGAAGTGCTCTCTGTCTAATGGTGCTCACTGCAGTGATGGGCCATGCTGTAACAGCACCTGTCTGGTAAGAGCTCTGCACTTCCTGGTCTTCCTTCTTTTAATGGCGAGGGGGTTGGACAAATAATGCTTTAAAAGCATCCGGGTCTTATTTATGCTCTTTATTGAGTTACGGAAAACAATGCGGTGTCTGCCGAAATCATTGGATAACCCTACGAGTTCCAGCAATCTAGGAAATGTATCCTACGTTTTACCTTCTAAAACATTGTGAAGCTTTGTTATGTGAAAACAGCCAGGCCATTTTAGGCTAGGTCCAGGCCAGACAAGTCACATACATCCCATACATCAAAAGAACAAAAGGGTTTTCTTGGTAGATAAAAGGGTTTCGGTGGACACGAGCTAGTTGCATGTACAGCAAGTCCTCGACTTACAAACGGTTCTGTTCCGGGAGCACGTTCGTAAGTGGGATTCATTCGTAAGTCCAACAAAGAAACAATGCAAAGTGTAAAGAAGAGTTTGGTGTTTTGGTTCCGCATTATAATCTTACAAGACAGCACTTTTAAATTGCGAGGCTAATTTCGTGACGCAGCGGGGTCAGCTGACATTGTTTAAAGGCAGTCTGGGAAGTCATCAAGTGGAGGACATCGCTACATGGTGTTTACTGCACGCTTAAATGGACGCTATTTTGTCTCAGAGATGTATTGGACTGTGAACCTTGTCTCGTTGAGAATTTTCTGAAATTAGGATTATTCACCATCAGGAGAGCCATTTTCTACCCGAACTGATTTATTGAAACCGGTGAGGCCGACTCATTTCTCCCCCATTTCCCCCCGCCCCACAAACACACATACGCACACGTACAATATATTGGACTTTGGACATTTTATACAGTCACTTACACCCTGAACATGTTGTATGTAATTGTAAATGTTGCTCTCTGGTGCACTGTAGTGTCTATTTTTGTACAATACATGTGAGCTACTGCCACGATTTTTTTGTCATCTACACATCTACGAATGTTCGTAGGTCCGCGGCCCATTGATATCTGGGGAAAGTCGGGAACTTATTGTATATTTGTCTGTATTACTATATAAGGACTGAGGAAGCGCAATGAGGGGTTAATTTTATGAATGTATGGGCAAGAGAAAGTTCACATAATATCAGACAACCTTATATGGGGTAAGGTAGCTGTCAAAAAAAGACGTGCATGTACTAATGAACATTTGCACATATTGGCCTAAGGTTATGCAAAAATGTGGTTTTGCAAACTCTCTAATAAGTGAAATCATACGTAAAATATGTAGTGCATGTTCTTATGTGAGAATACGATTCCAAAAAACAATTTTCTGCTTGATACATAAAGCCTGCGAGCCTGTGACGTATTTTTGACAGTAGAGTCCCAGTTGTCAATTCGTCTTCATCATGGAGAAACCACAAGCATAAAATCACACTTCGTATTATTATTATTATTATTTTAGTTATTTGTTTTAGTTTTTTGGAATCGTATTCTTACACAAGAACACGCACTGCATACAGGGGTTGGACAATGAAACTGAAACACTGGCCAATTTAGTGTTGGAGGTTTTATGGCTAAATTTGACCATGGCTAAATCTTCATGGCTAAATTTTCATTGATTGCACATTATACCAGTAAGAGCAGAGTGTGAAGGTTTAATTAGCAGAGTAATAGCACAGTTTTGCTTAAAATATTGCAATGCACATTATGGGTGACATATCAGAGTTCAAAAGAGGACAAATTGTTGGTGTGCGTCTCGCTGGCGCATCTGTGACCAAGACAGCAAGTCTTTATGATGTATCAAGAGCCACAGTATCCAGGGTAATGTCAGCATACCACCAAGAAGGACGAACCACATCCAACAGGAGTAACTGTGGACACAAGAGGAAGCTGTCTGAAAGGGATGTCCGCGTGCTAACCCGCATTGTATCCAAAAAACATAAAACCACAGCTGCCCAACTCACTGCAGAATTAAATGTGCTCCTCAACTCTCCTGTTTCCACCAAAACTGTTCATCGGGAGCTCCACAGGGTCAATGTACATGGCTGGGCTGCTATAGCCAAACCTTTGATCACTCATGCCAATGCTAAACGTCAGTTTCAATGGTGGCAGCAACGTAAATCTTGAAAAATGTTTTGTTCTCTGATGAGTCCACCTTCACTTTCCTTCCCACATCCGGGAGAGTTACAGTGTGGAGAAGCCCCAAAGAAGCGTACCACCCAGACTGTTACATGCCCAGAGTGAAGCATGGGGGTGGATCAGTGATAGTTTGGACTGCAATATCATGGCATTCTCTAGGCCCAATACTTGTGCTAGATGGGCACGTCATTGCCAAGGACTACCGAACCATTCTGAATGACCATTTGCACCTAATGGTTCAAACATTGTATCCTGAAGGCGGTGCCGTGTATCAGGATGATAATGCAGCAATACACACAGCAAGACTGGTGACAGAGTGGTTTGATGAACATGAAAGTGAAGTTGAACATCTCCCATGGCCTGCACAGTCACCAGATCTAAATATTATTGAGTCACTTTAGGGTGTTTTGTAGGAGCGAGTCAGGAAACGTTTTCCTCCACCAGCATCACGTAGTGACCTGACCACTATTCTGCAAGAAGAATGACTCAAAATCCCTCTGGCCGCTGTGCAGGACTTGTATCTGTCATTCCCAAGACAAATAGGCCCTACACCATACTAATGAATTATTGTGGTCTAAAAATAGGCGTTTCAGTTTCATTGTCCAACCCCTGTATTTTATGTATGATTTGACTTATACAAGAGTTTGCAAAACCACATTTTTGTGTACATTTTATTCAATTATGCACAACCTTAGGCCAATGTGTACGAAAGTGACTTTCAGATGGTCTTCAGAGTTTGTACATACACAAAAAATCCTACTTCTTGTCCTTTTTCTATTTTTATTTAAGTGCCCTGGGGCTTAAAATGTCAATTAGATCCCCCCCCCCTCCCCTCCCTAATTTAACCTCATATACTGTATGAAGAGAAATTTTGAGAGGAGCCAGACTCAACAGAGAACACATTCTCATATGGGTGATATCAGATAGCAGAGATTGATTAGCGGTCATGCCATGCTGTGTGGTAGGAGGCTGGAAGTATAATAGTGGTATAGTAGAGTATAGTAGTATAATGGGAAAGATGTTTTATGTGATATGAAGTCCACTTCTGTTGTTGGAGATTCGGGTGCAAAACTATTTGTGGGAAATTCAGTCTAAAACTATTGAGTGACCGCAGTCACAATCCTCAGAGAAAAACTGCCTGCATCAGTCGGGTCTAAGACCATCTTCTTGGTCAAGTGGAGCAATGCGCAGTCACCACACGCATCCCAAACAGAAATAGTGAAATTAAATAGTAAAGTATAGGATCTTTTAAAATGGCTGTCTTCACCTAACATGTGCTAAAGTTCCTGGCAGGAGCTTTAAAATACGGTAGATTAGGGAAAGCTCAGATTCTTCAACTTTTGCCATTCTTACTTGTCTAGCAAAATAGTGTAAAGTTAATAATAATAAAAGAAGAAGAATAATGTACTATTAAAAGGTGGTTCCACTTGGAACCCTGAAACTATTATTATTGTTATTTCTTTTTATTTTATTTTTTTTGGATTTTTCCCCCTAATTTAGTCGTGTCCAATTCCTCCCCGTCACTAGGGGGCTCCCACATTAAGGCTACTACTACCACTCAGCCGGGAGGGCCGAAGACTATCACGTGTTTCCTCCGAACCACGTGACGCCAGCCGACCGCATCTTTTCGAACTGCTCGCTCGCGCACCGTTGGGGGCGGCGTAACACACTCGGAGGACAGCGCTATCCGCTCCCTCCGTTGCGCGAGCTCACAGACGCCCCTGATTGGCTGTAGAGCCGTGATTAATGTGGGAGCACTAAGTACCTCTCATCCCTCCCCTCTGAGAGAGCTCGGCCAATCAGCTCTCTCTAGACCTCCGGCTGCGAGAGGTTACAGCACCACCCGGGATTCGAACTAGCGATCTCCGGATGATAGGGCGAGCGCTTTAACCACTGCGCCACTCGGAGGCAATTATTGTTATTTCTTAATTTCTAATTTTCTGTGTGCTCTTTTCTTTCCTCCAACAGTTCCTTCCAAGGGGCTACGGCTGCCGCTACTCCGTGAATGATTGTGATATTTCAGAGTCTTGTTCAGGGGATTCAGGACAGGTTAATATTTACCTCAAACGAGTCTCGAGCATGCATACTTAGAAAAACTAATGCTGAAACCAAACATCTCTTTTGTCCTCCAGTGTCCTCCGAACCTACATAAGCAGGACGGGTACTCATGTCAGCTCAACCAGGTGAAGTGTTCAGCTTCAGAGTTCTGCTTTCTTTAAATTATGACGCCATTTGCAGAAACGATGCAGGTGTTTGCAGTCACGCATGACCTTTTAAGCTTTTCACCCGAGCTGTTGCTTCTTGCTGCACGTTTTGCTGCTCCAGGGTCGCTGTTATGGAGGTGAATGCAAGACCAGAGACAGCCAGTGCAAATACATCTGGGGTACAAGTGAGTTCTGGAAGAAAAGGAAAAAACAGGCAAAAATATCAAATGCAGTCAGAGTCAAATGGCAATACTGTCCAAGCAACTGCAATATGGCGTGTTCTGTTTTTCCTCTCTCAGAGGCAGGAGTTTCGGAGAAGCATTGCTATGAAAAGCTGAACACAGAGGGGACGGAGAAGGGGAACTGCGGGAAAGATGGAGAGAAGTGGATCCCCTGCAGTAAACAGTAAGTGGTACATTTAATTAACAGTCATTAACTGTTGCTTTTGCATGGTAGGCTTCAGCAAAACAATCTTGATGTGTATGGGAAAAATAATCTACTTTAAATGAACTCCTTCCGCAGTGATGTGTTCTGTGGCTACCTGCTGTGTACCAACATCGGCAGAAACCCGAGGATCGGGACGCTGAAAGGCGACATCACCCCAACCACGTTCAACCATCAGGGACGTCTGATAGACTGCAGGCGAGTACCGCTGTCTGTCCGGAAAATAACGTAAAAGTATCGATATTAACAATTAGGATGTAATCTAACCAAGTTTATACAGTAGGTCTGATTGAAGGCCTTAGCTGCATCAGGGATTCTACTGACTCCAGGTGCATTAGAAACTCGACTCTTCAAGTATCTCACCTGCTGACTATTATGCGTAATTATGCAACAGGTGTTTGAAATCAGAATCGGAGCTGGATGCAGACAGAGACGAAAACAGCACATTCACGTTCAGGATGGAAAGAAAGAAAAAGAAAGAGTTTGCAAGGGGGCCCGGAGCCTTTCCCAGGTCCCAGAGAACAAGATGGGGTACACCCTGCATGGGCTCACCACAGAGCCCATGCACCCAGGCTCACACACCAAATTATACCCTACGGAGAATATGGAAATAGCACTCATACTATATATTATGTGTTTGGATTGTGGAAGAAAGCTGGAGTATTCTAAAACAAAAACAAAGGGAGAACATGTAAACATGCACGCAGAGACCATAGGAGAGCCTCAAAGACCCCAGCCCTGGAGGCGCGCAGCAGCTGTGCTAACCACTGCGCCACCTTGCCACCTTAAAAACTAGTGAATCGATGTTATTTGTGAGGGTTTCCATTTAATGAACTGCATGAACATTTACAGTAGATATGATTTATGGAGCACACTTGTCAGTATCGCCCACTGCTCTCTGCTGCTGAACCAGGGGGCATGCGATTCATACATTTTGCAATCTGCTTAAAAATTACTTTGCACATCTTTCCGCAGTGCTGTAAAGATCTGTTCGTGCATTATGACCATGTGTGATTAATTGTGGGTGGGTCCGATTAAATAGTGCAAGAACAAATATCTTTAGTAACATCTCCTACAGGTTTATATGATTTCCAGACTGTCAAATGAACAACAAATCTTTTATAGATGTCTATAAAATGTGGATTATAAAGTATAAAGAGGGTTTCGGGATTCTGTTTTTAAACCCGGCACTTTTTCTATACTCATGACGACTGGCTTCATGTCTTTCCCTCCAAAACCTTCAGTGGCGGCCGTGTACTCTTGGATGATGACACTGACCTGGGTTATGTGGAGGACGGGACCGCGTGCGGCCCCTCCATGATGTGCCTTGAGCGGAAGTGTGTGCCTATCTCCTCCCTTAACCTTACAGCCTGTCCTTCCGGACCCAACGGACGCGTGTGCTCTTCACATGGAGTGAGTCAGAAAAATCTAATATGGATACCTCATCATGAATACCAATCATGTGTTTTTAAGCATAAAATGTGATTAAGGGAAAGCAAGAAAAGATGGTCTAATTTATCACCTTTGGTAATCTAATCAGGAGGTGTTTCATCAAGATGTAACCACATGACACATTTGTGAACGAATTAGCCCCAGCCTCTACTTCCTGTTATACCGTTCTTCCCTTAAATATACTTTTCTTAACAGAAAATACAAATATGTATATGAACAGCTACATTATACATTACACCCGCTCTAAGATTCATGGTTATATTTCCAATTTCAGTTTTCTAATTCTGATTCTTGCTGCATCCATCTAGTAAACAATTATTTTAATTCGAAATAAAAATGTGTTTTATTTTCTACGTTGCATAAAAACGAATTGCTGAATAAGCACCCACCTAGTTAACCCACTGCGTCCTGTTCGGCCGAATCAGGCGCAATTATAGCTGCATTAATGTTAATGAATGCATTGTGACGTACACCAGAGTGCGCCCACACTGTTATTTGCAACATGGTTTTAATGTTAATGGGTTCTGTCGAAATTGATCTCGTATCACCGAGGCACTAAACAGCTGCCATATTGACGTTGTGGATATCTGCAATCCGGTCCGGAGCATGGGTCAGGCAGTTAGTCTGTCTCTTGCTTAGGTTACAAAGCAGATACTTGTCCATCTTTCACTCTATCTGTTTTTGTGAATGAAGGATCGTTTCTGCTGTATCTGTGCTTTATTTTTTCAGGTGTGCAATAACGAAGCCACGTGCACCTGCGATGAGTTCTGGGCTGGGACAGACTGCAGCATGCACGACCCGCGGAAGGAACCACCCGCCGTCGAAGACGAGGGTCCCAAGGGTTCGTGACGCCTCCTAGCCTTGTTTCCGTTCCACACAGACATCAATAACAATCATAATTGCAGTGATAGCCAATTATAGACCCTCAACCAAATACAAATCACTTCTTGAAACTGGGCGTCCCCATATGCATATGGATTCTTAGCGTGGGGCTTTTAACTTACATTTTCTTTTCTGAATCCCCCCTATTTCCTCTGCGCAGTGAGCGTGGCCACTAACAGGCTGATAGGGGCAGTGGCAGGGACCATTCTGGCCCTAGGGGTGATTTTTGGAGGCACTGGGTGGGGAATAGAGTAAGCACTTCTTATCCCTTTCAACGCCACTCCCCAAACGAGCGGGAGATCTTGTGATCCCTTGTTTGCGTGTCTGTGTGTTTTCCTCCCAGTGGCTTTTGTCCATCGTGGTTGTCGTGCCTGTGCCATGTGATTGATCGGTGTTGTGTAACCTGCTGGATCGATCAGTAAATATCATTTTCTCCCTTTTTTTTCCTCGACTGTAATCACTCTGGATATTATCATTATTACTCTGTGTGATGCAGTGTTGCAGCGCTCTCCTTTCTGGTCCATGTGGGGCATTTACACACAGAATTAAAAAAAAATTTTTTTTTTTTTTTTTTAAAGAATGTAAGAAAGGAGGATAAACAGCGATGTATGGAAATAAGGAGTATGACCATGCAGAATTATTAACTGTCAATCATACTGAAGTACTCTGTAAAGCAGCTCAGCTCAAGAGAGTGCAAAAGTATTCCGGCGCTTGTGAGTGTGTTTGTGCGTCCGTTGCTCAATGTGTGTGTATGTGTTTTTTACTATTTCTAACTCCTATTCTGCTAATACCCTCAGTATCGGAACCTAATTAGTATTATGAAAGGCTTAGGGTTGTGGATGGGACCTCATCATAGGCATACACGCGGTGAAAAAAGATGGATGAACCATGGATTTAATCTTTAATCGTGGCATGTCTCTTCCAACTAAAAAGCGGAGTAGATAGAAGCGCTACGCATGCTGTTATAGCCTGCTCCTGCGTTCAAGCGTGTTTTTGTCAAAATAACCGCCTTATTTATATTTATTATGTCCGGTTCGTCGATTTTTGCTGATGTAGCTTCCTGGATATATCAGTGAAGCAAGCTTGAATTCAATTAGCCTCGGTGCACACAAAACCTAGAGGGTGTTTCATCAAGTGTTTCAAACACTTGACACAACAGTGAGCTACAATCGGGGATAAAAAGGAATTAGCCCCAGCTTCTGTATAATATTCATACTGTCCTTTCCTAAAAATACTTTTAAGCTATTGCTTTAACAGAAAACACATATGTATATGGCTACATTATACACTGCCTGGTTAAAAAAAAAAAAAGAAGAAAAAAAAGATTTCATTCAGTGCCCTTGTGATGGCCAGTTCATGTGTGAAAATGATTCCTCATGCTTCTAAGACCATGGTCCTGGACCATTTATGTATTTTATTCCAAGCCAATAATATATAATGTAACGCTCTTGCTCCATGTTTCAGCCTTTACAACGAAACAAAACTCCGAAAACAAAACAGAAATCACTCCGACTTCCTTATTAGTGCGTGTGTGTGTGTTATTTGCTCAGGCTGTGTACATGTATATGTGTATATGTATGTGAGCGTAGTCTTGTCACACCCCCAGGCACTGTTAAGATGTCTAAATCATGGTGCCCTCAGCTGTTGCTTTGTGGATTTCTAATGGTTTCCAACTTCACCCAGCCACCAACATCAACATGCTACTGTATATATAACAGTGATAAGTTTTTTTTTATTTTTTTGTGTGTAGTTATCTCTCATGGGCTTATATGTACACAGCAATGTGTATCGTCCTCGATTTCATTCAAGACGCATCCTGAGAAACTTACCAAGGCTCTTTAACACTGCCACAGCTAATGCAACGGAGATGGCGATGGAGAATATGACATCCTCCTGCATTTCATGTGTACAAAGCCTTCGTGCTGTGTGTACTGCCCTACACAGCTTACATCATGTCTCTCTTCCATCATGCCCCTCTACAGGTCCTAGCGCCACCAACCTTATCATAGGCTCCATCGCGGGGGCCATCCTGATGGCAGCCATAGTGCTGGGGGGGACGGGATGGGGATTTAAGTAAGAGTCACACCGCATGCTTCTTACTGCCTGCCAGCCTGGTTCAGGCTAACACACACACGAAAACACACATGCACACACATAGCAGCAGCACACATACATCAGGGCCTGAGCTTCTGCTACAGATTCTTACACAGTATAGTGCTATACCAGCCTGTAGTTCTATTTAGGAAGATTTGGCATGTGCCATATTATCAAAAGTTATGAATGTTTTTTTGTTTTTTTTAAATATGTATTTCTAAATATTTTTCGTGAATAACTAGCTAATAGTAATCTGTAATCTGCTGAATATTTCACCCATGTATATTTATCATCTGTCTGGGTGTGTATACTGATCAACCATAACATGACACTTGGCTAATATAGAGAAGGTCCACCTTGTGCCACCAAAACCACTCGAAGTATGGACTCCATAAGATCTAACATGTTCTATTGGAATTGGACGTGTGTGTCCAGCACTCGAGATCTGAGGAATTTGAAGGCCAAGTCAACCCCTTCAACTATTTATCCTGTTCCTTAAATGACTCCTTAACACTTTTTGCAGTGTGTCAAAGTAACTTGTACACAACTGCCGGACTCAAGGTTTCTCAGCAGTACATTGCCCAGAGCTTCACACCGTCTCTGGCGACTTGGCTTCTTCCCATAGTAGTGTATCCTGGCATGCTGGTAGGTGATAAAACAAAAGTGTGGTTCATCAGACCAGGCCATCTTCTTCCATTGCTCCAAGGTCCAGTTCTGTGCCCATTGTAGGTGCTTTCATCGGTGGACGGGGGTCAGCATCAGCACTCTGACCAACTTTTTCAGGAATCTGTGCTCTTCTGTGGGATCAGACTAGACAGGCTAACCTCTGACCTCCACATATATAATTGAGCAGTGGGTGTCCATGGCACTGTCTCCAGTTCACCCGTTGTTCTTCCTTTAACCAATTGTGGTAGGACTTGAGCACTGCATGCCAAAAATACTGTACAATACCTGCCTCTAACCCAGTAGTCTAGCCATCAAAATTTGGTCCTTGTCAAAGTCGCTCAGATCCTTACACTTGCCAGTTTTTCCTGATTCCAGCACATCAGCTTTTAAAAAAAACTCCCTGTTCACTTGCTCCCACGCATTCTTAAGCGCCATTCTATCCACATCATCAGTGTTGCTTACTGTCAGTGGTTGTAATGTTATGGTTGATCATATGTAATAAATGAATGCAATATATTATTAATAAATATTTAATAATAAAATTTTGAGTTTAGTTATACAAAAAGTTTAGACGCTTTGGGATTGGCTAAGCCCCTGTAAACTGTAGCAGAACCTCCATAAACCTGGCCCAGCGCTTGAGATGCATGCGTGCAATATGAAAAAAATAACAGTTATGAGTTATGATGCTATTGAAAAGATACGTTGATGGGAACAAAGATTTAAATGTTTTTTTTTATTTTTAAGATCAGCATATCAAAGTGCTATTTTCTCAATCATAAACAAGATGTGAAAATAAAACAAGTGTGAAATTTAATCATTTATTTTAATCCAGTTCATAGCATATAAACCAAAATGTTCATTTGATGAAGCTGCTGCACTAGATTTTGAAATGGCTCGAGCAAGTCCCTCTTTGCATTCTTTTAAAGGGGTTAAATGTAAATGTTAATGAAGTTAATGAAATATGTTCATTGTGTAAGAATTTGACAGAAATTGCAATAGAGGTAATGGGCTCTCTAGCTAGCTAACATTGGGGGTTGTACAGAAGTCTAGGGGGATTTAGCTCACTTCAGCATGCTGGTCTGCACATGGCATCTTGACCACATAGGGTTTGTGCATGTGGACTGGCACCTAAAAGGCAGAGCTACAGGATGCTGTTTATAAGAGCATTGCACAAAGGCCAAGCTCACCTCGCTGGGCGGGAGGGGACGGTTTTCCTGGGTTCTTGGGGGAGGGGAGGTTGGGTTTTATCGGTCAGGTTTTGATTTCTTTGGGTGAATTTGGGTGGGATGACCACTTTCTGACCCGCTCTCCTCGCCGTGACCTCTCTTTCAATCCCTTCCCCTTCCGTTGTCTGAAAGGGTGAAAGTATGAGCGAAGAGGGGTGGAGGTTGTGTCGTAGGCAGCCTTTGTACCATGGCTGGCCGCTACGCTTCTCTCTAACCTCGTGGAAGGCCCTGGCCCCCCCTCGAAAACCTAGAACAGAGCAAGACCCCTCACGCCCCCACCCGGACCCGCCCGACACTGCTGCCTTTACTGCCTGCTTCACTGAGACCTGGTACAGATACGCGCTGCACCGCACCTGCATGCTTCTCCCGAACCTCCTCCTCTGTCCCCCCACACTCAGCGATAGTGGCGTCTCCCGCCTAACCTCTATGTGGACAGGTGCATGTTAAACTGCTGGGATGCCCCACATCATGCCATGCTACAGGGAGATTGTGTCAAACCTCCCTCTGTTGTTGTGACTCTTGTTGCCTTTCTTGTTGTCGCTGGTGGTATTGTTCGTCGTCGTTCATGTTGTGGGTGTGAACATCCTGTTCTGACCCTCAGTGTTGTAGACTGTTAGTCCCTTTTTTGTGTGTGTCACTGTTCTTTCCAAGGAGGTAACATTGTTTTTCCATATCCTTCTTTGTCTTTCTAACGCACACTCTCACTCAGTAGGAGGGACACTTCGGTGTCCACTCCAACTTCACCGGCCACTGTTACCCCATGCAACCCAACAATGTCAAACACTTAATCCTGCTCTGGAATTTTTCAGACAGCAGTATGTTTGTTTAAAAAAAAACTAGATCTAGATCAATGCATGCAACTTTATTCAAGATCAAATCAAGTACTCGCTCAAACAGTATGTGATTTTATGCTTTTATATGGTGATTGCTGGGTTGCTCGGATTCAGTGGTCCAGTTCAGTGTTCAAAGAGCTGTTGTGGTGTAAATATGATATTTTTTGCATTGCCTGCACTAACTCCTGTACCTTTTGTTCCCTTTGCGTCTGTCCACGCCACCAAGAAACGTTAAAAAAAGACGGTACGACCCCAACGCCAGTGGCATCTAAACGACTGGAGACGTCAGCCTTTCCTGGTTTCCCTTGGGATTCTGAAAGTGAGCTACTTGCTGGACTGTACCCTCTACTGCTGCTAACAGCCAGTTAGCTTCGCTTGGAAACGAGAATAAAATAAGGAAGGCAAAGATGAGTAGAATATTTGTCACACACAAGTTTGTCCCCAAAGCCTGTCCCAGTGCCCTCTACTCTTCCATGACTTTTGAACTTTTTTACCCAGTTTAGGATGGGTACGTGTTCCTGTTCCTGACTTCCTGGCTTGATTTTGGCATGACCATCCCTGGCTGTGGCACTTGCATGGCAGTGGAGGGTCATTAACTTAAAACAAGGGGGGGGGGGAAAACTGGAGGACTTCTATTCCTAGAGAAGAGCAATCTAGACCTGAGCCTACACTGACTATCCTGCACTGATCATGGAATCATTGCAAGGTGGGACTCTCCTGTAGTGGTCATAAGGTCTGAAAAGGGCCTAGGTCTCCTGACCACGCTTCAACATGAGAAAAAATAAACTCATTCAATTTTGAGACAAATATGGGATTTTGGTCTCATGGTCCCAACATTGTTTTACATGGACAATGGATTTACAGTTTTTGTCAAGGTTCAGCATGTTGTACTGCAGACATTTTATGCCACATTAATGAAAAAAAAAAAAAACAATAACCAAATGAACAAAAAGCATCCGACAATTTGGCCCACAGCTTCTTTTCCTGCTTAATAAGTTCACTTTAATTCGCCCACACTCGCACAATTTATTATATATGCCTGGTAATGTCAATAACTGCTCCCCTTACTACTTACTATAAATGAACCACCATGTGTGGTCGGTCCTACCGGTTAATCGGAGAGCTGCATGATGATTAAAAAAAAAAAAAAAAAACCTGCACTGGGAGTGGAGCCATGTGAAGCCTGCCACGCTTCTTAAGGTAACTGCATGTCAAAGGAAAAACAGTTAACTTTTACTTACTATGCAAAAAGGAAATGTCGCACAAACCCTATGGATCGGTACCATAGAGAAATGATACTAACAATGAAATTGCTATCATTAGGCAGTCTTTTATATGCTTGGACATGTTGGTCTTTTAAATTACTTCTATTTAAAATGAATGTTTTAAACAAACAAGCAAAAAAAAGAATTTCAGCTTCTAAAAATTGAATATTTGTTACCATAGTCATACTTGTTGGACAGATGAATAAAAAAAACTTGTAAGTACTCAGTACCGGGTAATTGATCGGCTCAGGAGGGGTTTCGTTTAGGGTTTTCAAGGGTTTTCACCACTGACTTGGGGCACCTGATGTCAATGCTCATCTTCTTAATACTTAAAAATTCATCTCATTTTCCCATGGAAACATTGACAAAAGAATAAAGTTAATAAAACTCAACAAAAAATGATTTGTTGAATTCTTTTTTTTTTTTGTCTTCTGGATTCACAAAATTAGTCGGGCCAAAGCACATACATACAAAATAAAACACAGTAAAGTAAAACAAAAATCAATAAGAATGTACAATTAGTAATGCTACTTGACAAGTGTTTTGGTGTATTTAGTCAAGAAGATTTCTGGTGTTTGAGAATGGATAAAATAATGTCAAATATTTTCAAACTAATAATTTAATATATTTAACAATATTTTACAATTTAAGTATTCTCATGTATATGACAATCATGCAAAAAAAAAAAAAAAAAAACTACTTCAACAACAAAAAAAATTCTTCAACAATCTTTGTAATCCAAAAAGGTTTTGTGTACAGTAAAGCTCAACACTTTGTTCCTTGATCTAATTCGCTCTCACTGCTTGCTCTCTGTATCACTACAAAATTACAATCAAAGCACAAGTTTGCTATATATTTTTAATTAAAACACAACTAACATTATATTGATACTAAATTGCATACATAAATTACCACAAACACTGGATGGAACTGATGGATTTATAGCTTTTTGTAAAAACACACAAACTTTACATCGAGATAACTCACTAACATTTTTACTAAATATTTTGCCATTACTTTTTAACACCCTTGTGACTCATGTGTGTGTTCATTTGAAGGGAAAAAAATCAGAACTGCAGAAAAAAATAAGGATTAATCTCATTTTGCTGTCAAACTGTTTGTTTTTCCCTAATCATTTCCACAAAAGCATCAGATTAAACAATAACATGGAACTGCCTCAGTGGGAGATTGAAATCTAGATAACACCAAAGTCGTTTGCAGTAATTGGCCCTGTTCTCTGGTGGGAGGAATAGCATTTGTCTTCATCAATAGCAGTCATACTTGCTTGGCAATAGCAGGAGTCTCTCAGCTCACAGCAACAAAATAGGGCTTTTATTATACAGTAGGATATGTGCAAATGGGCGAGGACTAAATATGAGCAGTAAATACACACCAAAATATATAGATACTGTTGAGTCAGCTGTGAACTAGAAAAAAATCTATAGTCTTGTCTCCGAAATGTATCAAGCAAAAGAGAAAGGTTGATGGTTTATTGGTGGGAAAATACACTTGCTTGCTGGCACAAGACTTTGCCGTGGGGAACGCTGTTTGCTGACCCCTGTTCCAGGTCCTGTTTGGGTGAAGTGATTGATCTGTAAGCAGTAACAAGATGAAACATTGAATCTCCCACCTCTCTTGCTGCCTGTAACAGAGCCCCTGTCTGACTCGAACCACCTGTGTAGCATGGAGAGAGAATAACCAAATAGCAATAAAATACGTTACCTAAGGTGGTATCCTTATTTACATGTTGTTATGCTTAATGATTTACGGTAATGTTTGAAAACAATCAAGCTAATACACCATTAGAAGTTAGTGTAATAAACTTCTCTTTTATTAATCTGTGCTTGGTGAATCGCTAGGAATTTGGTCTTTTTATTAGTGTATCATTTTTATTACATGTGTTAAAACACCTAATAACGAATGAGTCAATCAGAGGGACAATCCATGTGAGATGTTTTGGTCAGAGAGGCCAGATTGAGGTGGATTGGGCATGTTCAGAGGAGAGATTGTGAGCATGTTGGTAGAAGGATGCCGAGGTTGGAACTGCCAGGTAGGAGGTCCAGAAGAAAACCAAAGAGGAGATTTGTAGATGCAGTGAGAGAGGACATGAAGTTGGTTGGTGTGAGAGAAGATAGAATGCAGAGGGATAGGATTAGATGGAGGCAGAGGATTCGCTGTGGCGACTCCTGAAAGGGAACAGCCGGAAGACGAAGAAGAAGAGTGTTTAAAGAACTGCACCTCAACCATTCTTAATGATAAGTCGTCATTCAACTATGATAAATAATGTAAAATGTATTGTGAATAATAACATTTTCTTAATGACCCTTAAGGGCCTCCCTTTACTAAGAAAAAAGCGATTTTCGAAAATTATGTGCTGTTTCAAAGCCGTGAATGAGTTCAGGAATAACTGATTTCCTCTACACTGTATACTTGCCTGCTGACGTGGAGAGAAGCGCCCCATGAAGCCTCTGCACTAGATCACAAAGCTCTTCTTCTTCCCCATCTGAGTTTTCTGTCCCAGAATCATCTTCTACAACAGACCCTTCTAAGCTTGTTTCTCTACCAGTAAGCTCTTGTTTGTAAAGGTATCGCTCCTCTTCCTCCTCCTTCTCCTGCTCTTCTACTTCAGATTCCACAACAAGCTGGACCTCTTCCTTTGTCTCAGTCAAACAGGTTTCAGTATCCACTACATCTATCCGCTCTTCCTCTTCCACTGGATTCAGAATCACTTCTTCTTCTTCTTCTTCTTCATCTTCTTCTTCCTCCTTCATCTGCTGTTCTCTCTCTCCCATGTCTCCCGTCACTGTTTCCTGATACCTTTCAGTGGTGGAGCTGGTGTGTGAAACTGCTGCTTCAGGTTCTGAGCACGGTTTGTCGCTGGTGTCATCACCAAGTGTGCTGTGTTGTTGTGGAGGAGGGGTGTGGATGTCACTGTTAAACTCAAACTCATCTCTTTCTCTCATACTCAATTCCTGCACAAGAAATCAGAAATACTTTACCTGTTCTTTTTAGCTTAACTAGAACAAATAGGAACATTTCCAATATAAAACATGTATATTTGAATTATGCTTTCATCCAGAGTGAGAAAGAATGCTGAAGTGAGAGAGAATACTGAACTGCCATTGAGCTTTAAGGGTTTTGCTCAAGGGCCCACCAGCAAACACAGAACCTTCCAATCAGTTGTGTAATGCTTTAACAACTCACACACCACTGCTCCACTTGTGTGAAGTTGAGAAAACCAATGCCATATAAAATGGATGGTGTCAATATGAAATGAGGGGAATTTTTCAATTATCTCCTGCCACTGAGTCACCATTAAAAGTTATAATAATTTTATATAATATTTTTTATTTATATAGCGCTTTTAACAATGGTCATTTCCAGCTGATTTCAAAAGAAAATAATAAATAAAATAATAGTAAATATAGTTACTGTATATAATAATCACTCACTGACCCTCATCATCAATAACGCTTTATCTTGTGTACATGATGGCAATCCATCGCAGGGCACACACGTGTACACACTCGCACACTTATTCACACACTACAGGCGATTTGGGAACGCGAGTTAGCCTAATCTGCATGTCCTTGGACTGTGGGAGGAAACTGGAGCACCTGGAGAAAACCCACCAAGCAAGGGAAGAACATGCAAACTCCATGCACGCAGACCCGAGGCGGGAATCGAACATGGACCCTGAAGGTGCATGGTGACTGAGCTAACCACTAAGCCACTGTGCCAACCTAATATAAATATAATAATAATAAGTTAGTAGGTCTATTTTCAAAACTTATTTATTGCTTTATTCACATTCAGCAACCACTTTATCTTGGTCAAGGTTGTAGTGATCAGGAGTCTCCCAAAGCCAGAAACAAACTATGCATGGTATACTGTAGCACCCTAATGGCAGGTGGGAGAAAGCTGGATAATCTGAAGGAGACACAGGGAGAATGTAGGAAACTCCACACCGACAGTGGGAAATGTGGCAACTCTCCTGTTGTTAAGAAATATTCATAATGATCGAGATCTGCCATACTGTTTTAAAGGAAGACTTCATTTTAAATTTTACTTACAACATCTGTAACATGTGCAATTAAAATGTGCATAAATAAGACATTTCTCTATACTGCATAAAGACTAACAAAAAAACACTAAGAAGTTGAATGGGCTGCTGTTCAATATTCATTGGTAATAAATAATTATGCATTTAAATATAAACACATATTGGTATTCCTAAATGACCAATGACTGTACAATTTGAAATAATGCATATCACTATAGTAATGTGGGTCTGATAATGCACCAATGTGGGTCTGATAATGCACCAATGTGGGTCTGATAATGCACCAATGTGGGTCTGATAATGCAACATAGTAATGTGGGTCTGATCCTCTTAAGAATCTTCCTCTTAAGAATAAATAACCACAATTATTTTCATTGTATTAAAATTTGGAGGCAGTGCAGTGGCATAGGGTATAGCACTGTGACCTTGCAACTCCAGCTGTTGAGGGTACTATTCCTGCCTCGGGTATGCGCGTGGAGTTTGCATGTTCTCCCGATGCTTGGTGTTAGTTTCATTAGTTTCATGCAGGCTAATTCATGTTTGCCAATTGCTTGTAGTACGAGTGCGTTCCTATGTCCCCTGTAATGGATTGGACCCTGTCCAGGTTCTACCCCGCCTCATGCCGCGACATCTCCGATCTTGTACAGGATGTGTGTTATAGGGTGTCCTAAAGTTTCCCTGAAATTATCATCTTTTTAAACTCTTTCCTTTCTCCACTCACCTGTTTGACTTGTCCTAGCTCCTGCTCCAGCTGTTGGTTGTGCTGGATCAGCGCCCCCATGGTGGCCTCTAGCTCCGTGCACCTGTTTTCCAGCGAGTCATGTTCTGACTGTGCAGCTTCTTTCCACACCTGAAATTCTTGCTCCAGCAGCCTGATGACAAAGCACACACACACACACACACACACACACACACACACACACACAACATAAGTGTCAAATATTGCTATTGGCACACGCCGAAAAATGCACATTCCATCCAGAAGCATTATTACCCTTTATCTCTCTGCAGATCTTTCATGGTGCTTTGCGTGATGCTTAGGTCCTTTTGGAGTAACGACATCTTTCTCTGTAATATACAGTATGTTAAGCCATATCAGCAAAATGAAAGGTAGAGAGTGCTCCTGCATTTGTAGAAGAGCTACAGTACCTGAGGCTGGCTGTCACACTCATCTGTCTGGAGCAATTTTGATTCCATGTTAAGTTGTAAAGCAGGTGGAGGAGGAGGAGGAAGAGTTTCAAAGTCAATGCTACTCGAAGCTTCCATATTCTCCACACACTCCTGCTGCTGCAGCCCTGAGCCATGAGCACTGAGAAAAAGAACGAAAATGTACATTACCGTATATACAGTACATGCGCATGCACGCGTTGCTGTTACCTGTCAATTGTCTCTTCATTAGATCCAGGTACAAGAACTCTCCTCCCATCTGTTTCTCTTCTGGTGTAGCGCCGTGGTAGAAGAACACGGCGGGCGCTGGATGCCAGTGATGCCACAGATTCCTTCCACGAAGGCTGTTTGTGAAGTAGAAGACACTTCCAGTTGAATAAGATTTAATTGCTTGTGAATTCTACAAGATGCTTTTACACAAGATGAAGAACAGCACTCCGCTAGTTTAACTCTGTAAGGCATTCCTTCTTATTGATATTATAGCGGATACCACGCTAGAAGTAAATTCAATTTCTGGCGCCAATACCGGAGTGCAGTATTCCAGAACAGGATGTGAAGGCTTGTGCTTTCTTGTGCGTTTCTTGTTCAGGAAACAGTTTTGACACAAGTGGACGTTCAAACACTTCAAACAGCGATACCTGCAAAGGGAACACACCTGCTCATGCAAACTTACAGCAGCTCACAATACACTCAGGCTTTTGTACATGGAACGTTTAAAATGTTATTGCATAATTGTGTGAAAGCAAAATGTATTATTTTACTTAAAATATTAGTATACACCGATCAACCATAACAATATGACCATCCACCTAGTATTGAAACCAAAACAGTGATGTGCTGTGTGTACTGACACCTTTCCCTGGAAACCATCATTAACCTTTTCAGCAATTGGAGCTACAGTGGCTCTTCTATTGGACAGGACTTCACGGACAACCCTTCACTCCCCATGTGCATGATTGAGACCCTGGGTCACTGGTTTTCCTTCCTTGAACACTTTTGGTATGTCCTGTCCACTGCAGCTACGGTTTTGTGGTTGCTCTCATCCAGTCCTCTAGCAATCACAATTTGGCCCTTGTCAAAGTCATCCAAATCCTTATGCTTGCCTATTTTATCTGCTTTCAACACATTAACTTCTAAAATCTCTGACTTTTTCCTCAATCCATGCCCATCCAAACCATTACCTCTACTACATCATATGCCATCAACACAGAGACTTGCTTTTATACATTATCTATACTGCTAATCCTGTTCAGGGTCGTGGGCAGCCTAGAGCCCAATGACAGCAGGTTTTTATTCACACACCACCGGCAATTTGGGGACTCCAGTTAGACTACTATGAATGTCTTTGGACTGTTGGAAGAAACCAGACTACCCAGAGGAAACCCACCAAGTACGAGGAGAACTTTTAAACGCCATGCACACAGACCTGAGGATGGAATCGAACCCTCGACCCAGAAGATGTGAGGGCACAGTGCTAACCATTATGAAGATTCTGTTTTAAAATATTAACACAACAACAATTGTGGCACATTTATTTATTTGTTTGATTGATTGTTTGTTTGTTTGTTTAATGATCTGGAAATTGATCTTGCCTTAAAAAGTGTAGCAAGCTAGCAAAGTTGAGCACGTAATTTTTCCTAATTTAAACATTTAAACATATTGTAGTATTTACCAAGCAAAAAAGCAGATTGGTAAGGTTTAAGACTTATTCGTGCATTTAAAGTTTATGACTGTGGGAGGAAACCCACCAAGCATGGGGAGAACATGCAAACTCCATCCACACAGACCCGAGGCGGGAATCGAACCTGGACCCTAGAGGTGCAAGACGACAGTGCTAACCATTAAAGCCATCATGCCACCTACTTGGGATTAAGCCTAGTGAAAGTTTTTTTTGCTTGTACTGTATATTTATATAACTAACATTTCAGTTCTAATCCACTTAGATGAAGGCATGGGCTGCTCTAGAGCTGTGTATTGGAACTGGGTTCCCACTTCTGAGTGCAAACTATTATTAGTTTCACCAGCCAAATGCTTAGCACTGTTACTTCTTCCACCTTGACCACTACATTCTATGAACTAAATAATGACATGCATGTAGCACATACTGTATGTAATGCATCAGTGTCTATATAGTAAATCTTACTTAATGATGTCTCTTTGTAAAAAATGTCACACAAACTCACCTGAGGCCTGTGATGGGGTAAGCCTTACAGGCGTGGCAGCGCACTCTGTGCTGTACTGCCTCGCTAACTGAGAGTCTGTAAAGAGTGGACAGCCACAGGAGTAAACGAGGCTCAGATTGGAGCCAGCTCACAAAATGCTCCTCCACTACTCTCCCACTGGTAACCTAGACACATTTGGAAACACAGTTATTTGAGATCCCGGGTGTGTCTGTGACTATACATCTGTGTGTGGAAGTAGAACAGACCCCACTGAAGCAGGACTGGGTTGCAGCCTTGACCGGACCAAACACATGGCTCTCTTGAACCACAGCCGGCACCTTAAACAGAGAAAAGCTTAATTTCCAATTTATTATTCATCATTAGTATCAAAGAAAAAGTCAGAGTTTCTATTCTCATTTAGGAACTGTAGTGACTACTGAGGATGGGTCACCGTAGAAAATTTCACTATTTATACTTTTTTAAATAGAGACAAATAACAGGAATCTAATATGTCTTTAAATTAAAATATCTTGAAATATCTTGAAATCTTACGTTCCAGTCAGATGATGAACCTAAATATTGTAGATAACAACAAAAATAATTTGATGGTGGACTCTCACCTGACTAAGATCATCCAGTAAGTTCCTGAGGCCAGCACGGCTGATAAAAGTGTTCTCTGTGGCTTGTTTTCTGCTACAGCTAAGAGCCAGCTGGAAGAGAGCTGCAAAGGAAGAAAAAAAAAAAACCTTCACAGCTGTGCATGTTATATACTACAATGTACAGTTATTGGCTACATAATGGAAAAATGTGATGCATATTTTTCAGACCTCTGTGTTTGGCTGAAAGTGTGTCTCCTGAAAGCACTATCAGTGCCGCTTTCACAGATCTGAAAAGGATAGAGCCAGTCTTCTCCCTAATAAAAGACAACACAAGTCATCCAAACCCATATGATATCTACAGTACAGTGCTGTCGGTAAGTTTTCAAACCCTTTCAATTTGTCCTCATCATGTTTCACACTCATCTTGGAATGGATCAAATCATTCTACACACAATACTCCATAATAGCAAAGTAAAAACAGGTGTTAGAAGTGTTTATGACACTTCAAATTGAGTTTTGGTGCTTCCTACGTCTATCAGTGACCCTTGAAATGCTTCTATGACTTGGTTGGAGTCCACATGTGCCTAACTGAAGTCATTGGACATAATTAGGAAAGGCAAACACCTTTGTATGTACAGTTCCAAAGTCAAAGTAAAAACAAAGCCATGACATTGAGAGAATTATCTGTAGACCCACAAGACAGGAAGACATTCATCGCTGGAAGGATACAAGAAAATTTCTGCAGCATTGAAAGTGTCCAAGAGCAAGGTAGCCTTGGACACACTGGGTAAACTTCTGGAATGGAAGAGATTTGGAACAACCGACAGTCTTCCCATATCTGGACACCCAACCCAACTGAGTAATAAGGAATGAAATGCCTTGGTAGGGTCACTATAAATGAGATCCTAAAGTTCCCTTGTGCAGATGAGAGAGATTTTCAGAAGAACAGCCATCACTGCAGCACTCCACCCATTAGGCCTATATGGTACTGTGGCCAGACAGAAGCCTTTCCTCACTTAAAGGGACATGACAGCCCACTAGGAGTTTGCCAAAAGGCCCCTGGAAACTCTCAAGCCATGAGAAGCAAAATTTCAAATCAGGAAAATTAGGCGCTGTGCATCACATTATTAAAATCATCACTACAGTCAAACAGGGTGGTGGCAGCATCATGCTGTGGAGATGTTTTTCTGCAAACTGGCACTGGGAGCTTTATAGACTGGAGGAAAAATAAAGATTTATCCTGAGTGAAAACCTTCTCCGGGGTGCTCAGGATCTCAGGCTTGGGTGATGGTTTATATTTGGTCAAGACAAGGCGTAAAGTATACCACCAGGAAACACAGAAGTGGCTTCACAATGTCCTGGAGTAGCCCAGCCAGAGTCTGGACCTGAACCCCATAGAGCATCTCTGGAAAGACTTGAAATGGCTGCGCACCGACGCTGCACATCCAGCCTGGTTGAGTTTGAACGATTCTATCAAGAAGAATGGAAGAAACAGTGCTGCCAAAGGTGCCTTAACCAAGTACTAAGTTAATTAACGAAACACACAAAACATATTTTTACTTTGTCATTGTGTGAATATTTTGTGTGGAGAGGAAAATGAATTAAATCCATTTTAAGCTAATTGTGAGTCATAAAATGTGGAAAACTTAAGGGTATGAAAACTTTCCCTTGGCACTGTATATATGCAAGCTAACCGAATCGGTAGATGGCTTTTCTCACCTGTCATACAGCTTAAAGAGAAGTCTGGCCGTCTGCTCGGTAGCTTCTGGTATTATCTGTACAGGTAAATTCTGTAACACAACCTGGAAGAGCTGTTCTAGGCTCTGCTTTAAGCTTTCCTGGGAAATAGTCCCTGAGTCCTCTACAGTCCAGAGAACTGAGTGCAAATCCGGGATCGAGACCATATGCACTGAAACGCAGACACGAACGACAATAATTATGGTACATAATACACACATTTTTTCGCCCAGTGGTGCGTGATGGAAAATTTCACTACGATTTTCATCATCATCATCATCTATACCGCTTAATCCTGTATTCAGTGTCACGGGGGCCTGGATCCTATCCCAGGAGACTTAGGGCACATGGCAGGGTACACCCTGGACAGGGTGCCAATCCATCGCAGGGCACACACACACACACACACATACGGGCAATTTGGGAACGCCAATTAGCCTAACCTACATGTCTTTGGACTGTGGGAGGAAACCGGAGTACCCGGAGGAAACCCACCAAGCACGGGGAGAACATGCAAAACTCCATGCACACAGAGACGGGAATCGAGCCTGGCCGGGGATCAAACCCGGACCCTGGCGGTGCACGGCGACAGTGCTAACCACTACACCACCGTGTTTTGCTCAATATGCACACTTAGTGCACTTATAAAAAATAATGAACTTGTAGGTTTATTATTATTTCCCTTTTATTTTATCAACTTTAAGTGAGAGAAAAATAAAAGACTAGTAAGTGTGTTTATAGCTACTATAATATACTATATTATGACCAGAAATTCTTTTGTGCAGCAGTCATTCCACAACATTAAACTGGTAAAATGACCATTGTGACTTTTTCAATAAATATAAAATAGACAGCAATGAAATAAAAAACAAATAGGATGTTTTTACAATAGGAACATTACTCATATTGTATGATCCTGAGTCTTATGTACAGGAACATGATTGCACTTACTGTGGCATAGTTTCTGCAGGGTCCGAAGCTTCAATGCAGCACGATAAACTGCAGAACAGGCATCGTTCAGGCCTTCTATAGAATAGAAAACCAGAACCACAGATCAAAAGCAGTGCTTCATATTTCAAAGACACCCACACACAGCACTATATAACAAAAGCCCAACTGTTATAAAACACAGTCCGTGTAACTAGGGTATAGAACAGCCGTGGGTACTGCAAAACCTGTCTGTTGAATAGGTCACCCTTAGATACACACTCGAACATTCTCTTGCAATATAAATTGCAGAAACACACAAGCTTTCTTTCTACGCATGCTGATCTATTAGTAAAGCAAACAATCAGCACAACGAAAACTTCATCAACTTACCTATTCCATCCAGGTCCATTGTGGGAGCTCTTAAACATAAGTCTGTTTTTATTCACAGGTTTACAGAGGATGTACACACAAATTTAACTATGTTTGTTATATTAAAAGAAAAGAAAAGTAAATAAAAATATTTTTAGCTGATCATCCATAAACCTAGGGATTAGCCTACACTGCAGTGGTAGTAACAGGAAAAAAACTTCAAAGTTGTTTCTTCCTGATTATGATCTTGAATGATCTTGATGATCATCTATGAACATATGATCTTGATAATGTTTATAAATAATGCCGATACTTTGATTCTGGACTTGTCATCAAAATGATCAGGAATATGGGTGAGATATTTTGTAGAAATAAGTAAACTATTACTGTTTAATAAGTATTGCACATGGTTTTGAAATAATATTTACAGTTTATGCTTTTATCATTTTTAATGTGCACACACACAAACACAATCCTATTTGATACTCCACTTTATACATATCAAACAAATGCAAAAAAAGACACAGAAACAAACAAAAAGGCAAAGATCTTCGAGAGACCTTTATGTGAGATTAATTAATAATCTTCCGTATAATAATAGTATGACAAACGCAGTTAAACACCCTTCTTATTTGCCATATTGAAGATTTCTTTTGTTCCAAGTTAAACCTCTGAGCTACTATAGGAGATTGATTATTTAACAAGTCTCGGACATGTTACATTCTACTTAAAACTAAGTATAAAGCTGTAGACATTAAATGTACAATTTGCATGATATGGCCAAGTAGGAGGTTGTTGGTGGTAGTTGGCAAGTAAGAGTTGCAGTTTTGTATATTTCATAATATACTAATTCTAGGCCCTTCAAATTAATGTTGTGCTTGTAATACCACATCTTGTCTATAGAGGTCTCTAAAGACAAGAAATATAACGGATAATATCAACCCATTAACAATTTCTGTTACATTTACAGTAGTACAGTAGGTAAAATAGCAGATAAGTATTTCAGATACACTACTTTAAAAACCAGTCCATTAAAATGTTTGACAACAAAGGCAATGTATTACCCGGAGAGATGCAGGTTTCCAATGAACAGTCTTGGGGAATGTTACTTTTTAAAGTAACTAATTACATTACAAAATTACTGTCATTAAAAAGTAATCAGTTACATTACAGCATTACCTTCTGATAAAAGTAACTAGTTGGAGTTACTTTTCCACTGCAAAAGATGAAAACTCCTTTTAATTCCTCATGCATGTTGTTTCAGTCAAGACCTTTTTAATTAAAGCTGGGCTTGTAGGACAGCTTTCACACACACACACACACTAATGGAATCACTGTTGTCTGGCTCATGGATTACATAAATTGTCTGAATAACGGATTATATTTTGGAAGATCTAACTAAATAACTGAGTACTTAAATGGCGGACCTAACTCGTTAGATTACTTGTTACATCAAAAAAGTAATCCAAGTATTTTTCATTTTACTGTAGTATCAGGAAAGAACCAAGGGACCCAAAAAGACACTCAAAAATTATCTCAAGATTATATTTTTCTATGCTGTTTGTTTGACTGACACCATGGACTGTTTGTATTCATTTTCTCTACTTGCGGCAACTAATGTGAGTTCATGTAAAATATTAAAATGAAAATGCAAAAAGACTGTTCTTGGATGTGAGTAGTTTTGCACATGAGCCCAAAACTACTCCTATTTGCTTAGATGAAATTTGCATGCAGAGGAACCTAATGGGCATAGTGAAAAACTAACAAAAACCCAAGCTATGATTACGGTAACGTTTCCATATTAAATCGCCAGAGAGCTTATTTGTCTTTTTCTTTTTTTGTACCTTTTAAAAACTTTTTTAGGTAAGTCGTGAAGACAGTAGGATGTTATCTCACACACAGTAAAACCTCCAGTGTTGATTCCAGGTGGACTTACTGTATATAAACACTTTGGGCTTACAGTGTTAATTTAACACTCTGTGTGTTCATCTGACATTGGTAATTTTTTATCACACTGCCCTTTTTTTGACCGGACGATATAGTTTGTATGGTGTTTTATCTGTGCCTTATTCTTGAGCAAAAAAACACAGTTGATTAAGATTTATTTGCCTCAATCGCATTAGTCAGATGCTCTTATCCAGACAATATAATATTCGATATAATAATGACAAACTGAGCATTATACAACTGAGCATTTAAATGCGGCAGCTCAGCGGACTCGTGGCCCTTCAGGAACGTTTGTTCAGAAAGCCGATGTTGCTGCAACATCTGCCTAGTTGACGACCTCTCAGAGAAGATGACCATCACAAGCTACCAGACCAGTTAAACCAAAATAAATACATAAATAAATAAAAACATACAACATGCTGGTCAACCAGATTTTTTCCCAGTAAGATTGTCTCCTTGTATTTTAAAACAAATGGCTTTGTGTTATTTGTAACGCCGCATTCTGTCTGAACGTTTTTGAACATCGTTTTTAAATGCTTAGTTTTATTTCACTGAAAAGCAAACTATTTTTTACACAATAATTAATGCATATTTTGTTACATTTCTTGTAAACCAGGCCCTCAAAAATTCATTTTTCAAGGTCTGGCAACCTGCTTTTTAAATGTATGCCCTGAGTTGCATGTTTATATGGAATGATAAACTGTGAAGGAGAATCAAATTTCATAGTCCAGTAAGTGATTAAAATACTTATGCAGAAAATTGATCAGGGAACATGTTTCGACGCATGCGCAGACCAGCTTTGTAGTGGATTTCCCTGAAATACAGGTAGTTCGAATAAATTTATTAAATTAGGAAGTACTCAAACAGAGGCGGAGCCACGGATTTCCGGGTTTGCTTCGGTCTGAGCTACAGAAGCCCTAACGGGGAAAGTCCAAGAATTATCCTGTCTCAGGGTCATCTCAAGGCATCTGGCTTTGCATCAGCTTTAGTGTCTCACACGGAGTCTTCGCGCCTTTTCTCTCTTTTCCTCGCGCGACTGAGGTGAGTCAGTCACTGTAAAATAAACAGATATATAACTAAATAAGGCTCCTATTGGGTGTTTTTTTTTTTTTTTGCGCATGAACTCGGAGCTGTTTCCCGTGTGTACGGCTGTAGTTATAATGTTGTTATACAGTATCGGTGGCGGCCAAACAGAGTAACCTAACGGATAGAATATAAAGAAACCCGAGCGGAGAACTAACTGTTTAGCTGACAGCGAGCTCATTTAACTTACTTTTACTCCAGCAGCCGTGGAGGTAAAGGAGTGTCGTCTCTCGCTCTTCGTATATATTTTTTCCCCCCAGTCTGTTATACAGCCTACATAACGCAGCCAGTATCACTCAGGTCATCTGTAGAAGGTCTTTAGGTCGACTTTACTAAAATAAGACTCTCTTAATAGTAAATTAGCCCTCACGATGTCTAAGGCGTTAACACTTACATGGCTTTAATGGCTGCTGAAGGCGTCCTGCAGTCCGGTCTCTGCCCGCCTTCTGTTACCTGCTGCTTAATTATTTACAAGTCCTTGACTGTAGATGCACATGTCGTTCTCCTCCTGTCTTCTGTCATCAAGTAGCACACATCTATATAAATAAAAGAAATGCTTTGTCTGTACATTGGTCAGAACAGCATCACTCAAAACAGGCTGAACAGAATTGAATGAAACCACTGCCAGTCCTGAGGTATTTGCCTGAAGTTAAACCTGCGCCATAAATGAAATAATAAATGTTGCCTAGAAGGGAAGTTATGAGCAGCGTAATGTGGAATTTAATGAAACATGGATATCTGCATTAAGTTTAACCTGCACCATAAGTGAAAAAAAAATGTTATAACAGTTATGATTTAACAATCTACTTTAGAATAAGCTACTAATAAGGGAATTGCTTAATGTAATGAAACACCTAACCTGAAAATCTTTACTGGGATTATTTAATATTTTCACTGCTGAATTAACAGCGCTGAAGTGGTATAAGCAGGGCAGAACTGGGACACAATTTCAGTCAGGCCATCCTATGCCACCAAATAAATTTAGAAACCACATACATTGGTTTCACATAGGAGGGGCAAGTAGTCATAAAAAAGGCCAGTGTGGAAGAAACTATGTCGCCTAGTTGAAGGATGTTTCTCCTTTGACTTTTAATATGGATTCATGTTCATATAGCATTGGTTGGGTTCTTACCTAACAGTTTAGAGTCAGTGTCCCTTTTGACATCAGTGGACATTGCTATGATTTTAAGTAATGATAGTAGGGGTGCTACATCTAATATTTGCTAGCAGTTCAATATTTGCAAAAAACAAAAAAAAACCTACAGTAATGTACATATCAAACTGACCTGCACTTGAATCCCTGAATAGGATAGCCCAATTGCAAGAAATCTTGCAGCATTTCGCTGCTTCTGTTTGAAGTGCCCTCTTTTTGCATGCTCTTTCCATTTCCTCTCCACCTGGCCGCTTTCTCTCCATCCTAGCATGTCTGTTTAAATCCTGTCTGTTTAGAGTAACAATGCCAGTCAAGACTAACAGAATCAGATTAATGAACAGATTAATATTGTTATTATTATTTAATTAATGAATAGAACGAAACTCATCATTGGGGAGGGGGATAATATAAAAAAAGTATACGAATTATTTACAAACAAAAAAACAGCAGGCCAAATCAGTCGCTAGTCGGTATAAGTGATTAGTGATAGTATTTTAACATGCTGGAGACTTTTTTGCACAAAAAGATTTCTTTATCCGATCTACTTTTTCAATTATCTGTGATTAACAGAGTACAGCTAAATACACTCCGGAATACAGAATATTTGGCTGATGAAAAAAGAAATACAGGTTAGAGTAAACAATAGATACTCAACCTTACAAAATTGTATTTCTTTGTATTAATAAGTTATGCTGCCCTGCGATGGATTGGCACCCTGTCCAGGGTGTACCCTGCCATGTGCCCTAAGTCTCCTGGGATAGGCTCCAGGCCCCCGTGACCCTGAATACAGGATTAAGCGGTATAGATGATGAGTGAGTGAGAGAGTAATAAGTTATGCAGAAAATTCTGTCATCCAGAAAGACAGGTAGACATGTACATGGGCTTCAGCCTGAAATAATAATATCACTGATTACATTAAAGCTCATAACTGTTTATACAAACTCTTTAATAGTCAACAATGAGTATGCTTGTATAAAAAGCAGTGAGGTTTAAATGGGAATATAAGTGAAAATACTGAAAGAAGTTACATAAACATGACCTAAACCAACAAAAAGAATTCAAAATTCGTGGCACAAATTGTAGACATTTCAAAATGGAATTTCTGCCTAATGCGAAGGAAATATATTTACATCACAAGCATTGATGGTCACATAAATGTAGATTTTTGTCATTTCTTTCTACATTTTTGCCTCATGATTATGCCCCTCTGTCCTGCTGACAGGTGAAGGCATGACAGTAGGAATATGAATCACTATAGTGTCACAATAATGGGGTTGCTGGCGAGGCATAAGTGCAGGTTAAAACTTTCGTTTTTTTAAATGAAGAAAACAAACATAAACAAAAGTAACTAAAACATGAACAAACTAAACCCGAGGCTGTAGGGCTGGGCGATTTTTTCGATTAATTCGAATTTACGTTTTAAGACGATTTAATTTTTACTTAAATCGAGATATCGCGATTTTTTTATTAAAATATTAGATCAATTGTAATTGCACCAATGGCAGAATAATTAAGAGGCAAGATTGTCTGACCACATAATGACGCGGCTAATTAACCGCTCACTTGTGAGAGTTTTAAATCGATTTTACAGTTTCACTTTGGTGCGGCACCGCGAGCTTCTGTAGTTCTGCCACGCCCCTCTGTGACTCACACGTGGGAAATACGAGATACAACATGGCAGCACGCGCTGATGAAACCATAGAGCTCGTGTCCAACAGAGGCGCGGTTTCTTCAGTCGTATGGAAATTATTCGAGTTCGCAACTTTACACATTGAACAAGCCAAAGCCCGGTGTAAAATCTGTCTGAAGTTTGTGGCAACTAAAAGAAGCTAATTTACTCGGTCACCTCAAACAGAGCCACACTGTTGAATCTGCGTCGTGTTTGGCGCTGCGAGATAAACAAGACAAGCAGCAGCGCGAAAACACCGGCTAAAAGCCAGGAGAAAACAGTGAGCACATTTCCCCACTGTATCCCATATGATAAGAGCCTCGATGGAAAGATAACTTACCACCCCCGCAGCCCCTTCTAATTAGTACTATTTTGTCCTTGAGGTCCTTGAGTTTCTTGGGCATATTGTTTTGTGTTTTCTGTTGCATGTGTAAGGAGAGACTCTGTTCTTTGTTTTGTTTCTGTTCTGTGCTAATTGCTGGCTCTCTGTCCATATACTTAGTTACTAGGTTGTGTTGGTTTTTGTAAAGATGCATGATAACAAATATTCCCCTGCACTGTAGCCTCATCACCCTCCATGGCAGTGTGCAAAAGGAGCTTATATTAAAGCAGCTATAACAGGCTAGTGAGCAAAATCAAAGACACAAGAGAGACAACACAAATTCTAATCAGTTAAAAGTCTCGTTATTTAATTTGTTGTTATTAATATCTGTTGAGTTAGTATTTGTGGTATGATCTCCAGTGATTATATCATGTCACTTAGTAACAGTGGAGGCGACACAGTGGCTTAGTATTGAACACTGTTGTCCTTGGACCTTCAGGGTCCGGGTTCGATTCCCACCTCGGGTCTGTGTGCATGGAGCTTGCATGTTCTCTCCGTGTACTCCAGTTTCCTCCCAGTCCAAGACATGCAGATTAGACTAATTGGCGTTCCCAAATTGACTGTAGTGTGTGTATGCCCTGCGATCGATTGCCACCCTATCCAGGGTGTACCCCGCCTCAATCCCTAAGTGTCCTAGGCTCCAGGCACCAGTGACCCTGTAAACAGGATGAAGTGTTATAGAAGTGAGTGAGTGACAACAATGTGTCAAAAGTCAGAAGTTACCTAAATGCTGTTCAATTCTGTCTTACAGCCATGCAGACTTTGCGCAAAAATAAAGTCGACCTCATCAGCGCCCTGTCTACTGACGCCAGCTACATCTTGCAGTATGTCCAGCAGAATGAGATCATCACCAAACGCGAATACAGCAATCTTAACCATACTAACCACACACAGGAGAGCATTGTCATTAACCTTCTGGACAAGGTGATGAGCAAGGGTGATACGACATGTCACAAATTTGTGGATCTCTTGAAGCAGAAAGACATTCAGGAGACTTTCCCCGGGCTGCAGGAAGTTTTCAAACCTGTAGCTATAGCACACAACCAGGGTATGAGAACACGACTTAGAAGCCATGTTGACTTTTTTAGCTTTATAGCAACAGTTGATTACAGCAATGTTCTTGTTTTTTTCCTATTCAGATATTCCAATCAGAGTAGCTGATGAGGTAATTTAAAACACAGGAAATTTCTTGTGTTTACATTCCTAACACAAATCAGCTGATTCATAGAAAACTCTCTGAACAATTTTCAGATTGTCGAATACAAAATGTCCAGCCAACCTCGTGGTGTGTGCGTGATCATTAACAATGTGAAGTTCAGTCCACCCAAGAAAAACCGCTTCGGATCTGACTCGGATAAAGGTTAGTCCAAACCATAGACAAAATGTTGTGAATTTTATTGAGAAACAAATGAATGTTTTTGCTTCTGTTCTCAGAAATAAAGGTACAATAAAGGTACAAATGTCTGTACATTTAGATGTATAATAATGGTCCTAAAGTTCCAGTTTTGGATTGACGCTATGTATTCCTAGAATAAACCTATATATTGTTTAAATTCAGAAATGGTTGTGTCTGCTGTTTTCCATTTGTTTGTTTGTTTTTTATCACAAGCATGACGACAATTAAACGAAACAAATCCATGCCTTAACAAAAATTTGAAGCAGTAGACATGCTTCAACCACAATAAAATGAAAATAAAAGTATTCCTAAGTATTCCTATACAAGCTTCTACTTTTACTAAATATCTAACTGCTCATGATGTTAACAGTGGATTGTTGATTGTTACTACAGTATAATAGTTAGTTTACTCTAAAACACAAATCAGATGTGTAAAAAATTGTGCCCTTTCTTTTATTTAACAGACGCTCTTAAAGATGTGTTCCAGTGGCTTGGTTTTACTGTAGACGTGCATGAGGACCAAAGTGGAGACCAGATGAAGAAGCTGCTGAAGACCTATAGCCAGAACGCCCACAATGGTGACTGTTTCGTCTGTTGCATCTTGAGTCATGGCTCTAGTGACGGGGTGTATGGCACAGATGGAGCCATCGTCTCCAAAGATGATATCTTTGGCCCATTCAGCGGAAATTCTTGTCCAAGTCTAATCAGTAAACCCAAAGTGTTTTTCATCCAGGCCTGCCGTGGAAAAGAGGCTCAACCTCTTGTTACAGCCCAGAGTGATAGCTATAATGACGAGGAAATGGAAGTAGAAGCAGAAATGGAAGAAGAAGCAGAAATGGATGCTGTTCAGATGGCCACATTACCAGCTGATTCAGATTTCCTTGTGGCGAGGTCGACCGTTAAAGGATACGTATCGCTCAGGGAAACCATTTCAGGCTCCTGGTTCATCCAGTCCTTGTGTCAACAACTAAGAAATCACTGCCCAATGTAAGTACTATACAAACTTAAGTTCTGCTCCTGGAGCTGCATTCACAGAGAATCTTAGAGCAAAACCTCTCCTAAGTGGCAATAAAAGTTCCTGGCTATATTCTTTTTAAACCTTACTGTATTTACAAAATTGCTCAGAGGAACTTTTACTCAGCTAAGAGAAATGAAGGATGACATGTTCCATGAATAAATTTCACAGAAATTCAGAAATAAATAGATTCGCTCATGTAGTAGTAAAAGCAAATGAGCACAGTGTCATAAAAAAACATGGAAATGGTCAGATTTACTAATAAATTACAATCCTCAGTTCAGCAAATGATCATTGTTAATGATTCATTTAAACAGCCATTCCGTAGCAGACTAAACCACAGTTTAACCATTACTTTGTAATAGTTTAAAATCAAACATGAATTACAGAATTTTGCTCAGAATTCTTTGTGAATAAAACCCCTCGAAGTCTACAGTCATGCTGTTTTGATCCCATAGCCCTCTAAATTGTAGTGTGTGTTTTGTCATCTGTTTTCTAGGGGTGAGGATGTTCCGAATATCCTGCTGCGTGTCAATAATGACGTCAGCCAAAAATCTGCTAGAGTTCGAGCAATAGGTATCGCTAAACAAATGCCTATCCATAAAGTGACCTTGAGGAAGAAGCTGGTGTTCCGTGTGCCATAATCATGAGCATTTCCTGTCGAGTATTTCACAGGCAGCCACCTGTTTTTTAAGGATTTTTAAGGATTAAAAAATATACCAGAGCAACCTTCAAATTTTTAGTCTAATCTTTATATTTTTGTTTTAGTAATGTAAGTTTTGAGTCATTTTAAACTGATTCTCTGGTGTCGAATTTGGTGCTGCTTTAAACTACTTCCGAACCATATTTTGTATTTAGGTTTACAGATGTTAGGTAAATGAAATAAAATTATGTACTGTGAGCCATAATTACATACAAAATAGGAATGAATCATCAGGAATTTTTACTTAAATAATTATGTAATTTTTTTTTTTTTTGTACATTATTGAATAAAAGAGAACAAAGGAAAATGTCTAAGGGATAAATGTAAGTTTTAATAAAAAAAAAGAAAAAAAAAGAAAAGAAATATGCACATATTTGAACATTATCATGCAAGTTATTGTTTAATTTCCCTTCTGCAAGTGATAAAAACATTTTGAAAATTACTTACTTACTTCATAATCACCTATTAATGAATTTTAAATTGACTTTTTAAATAGACTTTAAATCATGATGTTTTTTTTTTTACATTTATATGAAATATTTTTTTTTAGGGATCCAGAATTATGACATACTAGAAAAACAATTACAGTAAATGCAAGGAATGTCTTTAATGTGGGTGATTTAAATGCAAACCTTTTTTTCCATTTTGCATTTTTTGTTGCAAGTAACTGTCATAAAGTGCATCATTTTGAAAAAAATATATATTAATAAAAAATATATATATATAAAATATAATTTCTACTTTGATTGTTATTGTTTAAGCACGTAAAATTATTCTTCTAGAAACAAAAATCTACTTCCACATGCAGTCACACTGAAGTTAAGGTTTGCATTTGACTCAACTTTGTTAATTATAATTTAAATTCACTATTGCTATTCTCTTTTTAAGTTTTAATGTACAGTGGAACCTTGGATTACGAGCATAATTCGTTCCGGAAGTGGGCTCGTGTTCCAAAACACTCGTAAACCAAATCATCATTTTCCCATTAGAAATAATGAAAACTCAAATTATTCGTTCCACTGCCCCAAAGATTAAATATATAAAAATAATTAATACAATCTATAAAATAAAAATAAAACAAATTAATCTGCACTTTACCAATAAATCCCGACAGATGAGTGCTTCCGTTGGTGCGTGCAGGCGCCGTGTGTGTGTGTGTGTGTGTAATTAGCCCCTTCCCTCGCCTCGTTTTACACAGTAACACAGTAACACTCCTCCTCCCTCTCCCCACCTGAACGGAAACAACATTTTAACAGGAAAAAAAGAAATCCCTCTGACACTGGCAGGAGCGCATACTAACGGAATCATCTTTTTAAGTTTCACAACAAACGGACACACACAGCGAAAACACCGTTTTAACAGGAAAAAAAGAAATCTCTCGGACACTGGCGTGAGGGTACTAAGGGAATCACTGCGGTAAAGTAAAAAAAAAAAAATGAACCAGCACCTTACCTTTGAAAAGAATCGCGACAGAGCAGAGTTTCTGTGTGTTTGTGAAGCCGGGGAGGGGGTGAAAAGGCGAGAGAGCGTCTGTGCGTGTGTCAGGGTGTCGTGTGTGTGTGTGTCGGTGTCAAATTACGCGCACACACACACATAAGAGACGCTGAAAGAATTCCGCAGCGCAAGAGTGTCAAAATAAGAGTCGCATGCGTGATACATGATACTCGGCGCTCGTAAACTAATACTTGCTCGGTTTCCGATTAAAAATTTATTAAAAATCTTTGCTTGGTTTGCAGGAACACTTGTAAACCACGTTACTCGCAATCCGAGGTTCCACTGTACATGCAAACAATTCAGAATGTATAATACATTTTCAAGGATTTCATGCAATAGAAAAGAAAGTAGTAGTAGGTACATGAATTCGGTTTAAGAAACAAAACAAATCCATGAACATTACTGCTGATCAACTGAATTAAAAGGTTACTCAAACTCTATAAAAAAGTTTTTTTTTTCAGGTGACTGATGGTAGTAGGACATGGTTATACACCGATCAGTCACAAAAATGACAGAAAATCACAGCATCTCTAAGATTGATTAAATCCCTGACGGTATTAAAGCTGCAATTAAGACCATTTTGTCTGGGTACTCTGGTTTCCTTCCTTAGTCCAAAGTCATGCAAATTAGATTAATTGCCATTCCCAAATTGGCTGTAGTGTGTGTGTGTGTGTGTGTGTGTGTGTGTGTGTGTGTGTGTGTGTGTGTGTGTGTGTGTGTTTGTGTGTGTACTCTGTGATGGATTGCTTCCCTGTCCAGGGTGAAGTCTGTCTCGTGCCCTAAATTTCCAGGGATAGGCTCCAGGTTCCTGTGAGCGGTACAGAAGATGATTGAATGAATGAATGAATGAATTAGGAACCATTTGTGACTATTTTTGGTCAATGCTTATATAAAAGCATATATTAATTACAGTGGAACCTGGGATTATGAGCATAATTCATACTTCAAAACACTCATAAACCAAATCATATTTTCTCATAAGAATGTATTACTGTATGATATACTGTATTTCTGTATATCAAATACAGAAATTTGATATACATTTGGAGAGGTATTCACCTGCATAGAAATTTATTACACTGTGGTGGAAATTCATACTACCGATGAACTTTATCAACAGTACAGCAATCTGAAAACATGCTCATAAAGAAACATGCTGCCTGGTTCCTAAGTATCAAAGGGATTTTTTCCTGTATTTAATCACATGCCAAGTTTGCCAATTAACCTGAGAGTTCCATTAAATGCATAAACATAACACTCCTAAGACCTACATGACATAATTTACATGGAAAGGCTAATCAGATGTAACTGAAGACACAGCCTGATCACAGGACTTTCTAAGACTTGCTAACTTTCTAAGTTTCTTGGTAAGAGTGTAGCGAGGCTCAGGCATCTGCTTGCGTCTATTTAGATCCTGTTCACTTTTCAAAGAGTTTGTCTTTGCAACAGTGGCCCATTGAAAAAATCCAAAAGACAAAGTTTTTTTTTTTTTTTTTTGCTTTATAGAAAAAAAAAAAATCTTCTAAGAATAATAAATCTAGATTTTTTTCTTCCTTTCTCACTTACTCGGGGCAGCCTCTCATTAGGGTGTTTGCACAACTCCTGCATGTAAATGGATTCATCTTCGTGTGGCGGAAAGATACGTAGAACTCCACAGTTGCCATCCCGATCAGGAAGTTTCAACAGGAATAGAGGAAAAAAAATAAAGGGTGTAAGAGAAAGCAAAAAAAAAAAAATCTAAATTATGTTTTAAAAAGTAAACAAAGCCACCTATAAATATGTTATCGAGCCTGATGTTATAGAAAATGTATCAACACTGTTTCATAGCATCAGACATTCAGTAGTGCTGTGATATAAAATCCAATTAGCTCTGTCGTAAATGTCAATAAATACATTTACCTGTGTCTGTCTCTCTCCTGTTGCTGAGCCCAGTTGTCAATTCAAACAAATGTTTTTTAATAATCAGACAGTCGTCCACCTTGGGAAGCACAATTTGCCAAGTCGTGTTGTGTATTAATGAATTATCATTAATGTTATAATATGCACTGTGCTGAATTGGATTTTAAACAAACAGTCAGGTGTCATGACTGGATTATCTGTAAGGGAACAAAACAAGAATATTATATGTCACTAACTACACAAATTCACCGCTAAAAAACTTCATTCTGGCTTCTAGGTTGTGTTCTCATACCCTGGTTGTGTGATGTCGCTGCAGGGATATGAAGTAGCTGGGATCGGTTACTTAAGATATTTGTGTGATTCACAGGCTCTGCAAAGGCCAAAGAATAAGGTATTACTTTGACTAGTTGTTTATATACTATAATTATTAGTGCTGCAGACTGGTTTTGTTTTGGTAATACAAAGTGGAATCAAACTTTCATGCATCTTGGTTTTATAATCATCTTTCACTTTATAAGTGTGTAGTAATTATTATATGGATGTGTACTGCTGCCACGTATTACATAATACCATAAATTACACAATAATAATAATAATAATAATAATAATAATAATAATATGAAAAATAAAAAATTTATAAGAAATATTTTTTAGTTTTTTAAAAAACTTCAAACTTCAACTTAATAATGTGATCTGTTCATATCATTTCAAAATAATTTCACATAGTAAAATTAAAATACCTTATCTTGAAATAACGTGAAAAGTTTTGATCCAAAACGTATGAAAATAATGAGGTAATATCAAATAAAGGGACAAATTACAAAACATACAGAACTGTGTGTTATTCACCTGATTGTACTGCTCTTACAGATTCAGGAGCCTTCAGTCAGGCCTGCATGACTGTTCGCCTTTTTTTCAGGTCATCCGGCTCTTTGCCCCACCCACACACACACACACACACACACACACACACACACACACACACACACACACACACACACACACAGACAGGCACACACAGACAGGCACATTTGACCACTGCATTCTCTTTAACTGAATACTTGTATAATTTTCTGAATGTTTATCAGTATTAAAAAGTTATCATCTTGATGTTTCATGTTGTAATGATGCCAAATTGCTCCCATGACATGGAATGTCATTTTTTGGATGTCGATTACACTTTGAAAGCTATCACGCATTGATAGATAGCTAAACTGTTCAACATCAGGCTTACAGATCCACTTTGTCAACTGCCTCTGTCTCGGGTAGAGGAATCAGGAAGCACAATCCAGGGAAGGAGGGAAGGAGCTGATGGAGCCATCGGATGAATCCACGCCCCATTTTGGAATGTTGCTGATGGACATCAAAGTGGACTTCTCCCCTCTGAATATGACATTTGTTGGTCTTTGAAAATCTGAAAGGTTTATAGACTAGAACTACAGTAGGCTAAATCCAGCAACAACAAAAAAATCCTTATGTGAGTAAATGCTGAGTTTGGATCAAAACTGGTTCCTTGATAAGGTAGCTGAAAATTAAAGGTTAAGGAAAGGCTGTAGCTTCCAGGGAGCCTTTAAGTCTGTGTTTCCTTCTGCCACTTTCTTTTATAGTTATTCTGTCATAGTTAGTCTTGCAATCTGCACTAAATATACATTCACATTATATACTATGTGACTGTTATCATACCTAACTGTTCTCTTCTCTTCTCTCTGTCTCTCTGCCAGTGATCGAGCCCTCCTCTGCCCTCTGGACCGTCTGACTCATCCTGGTGCCCCGCTTCTGGTTGAACATCTTGAAGCATGAAGGCCCTGTGTTGTCTGCTTGGGATGCCTGTGGTGACTGAGGACAGTTCCACAGGTGGTCTGTGATGGCTTGTGACTCAATAGTTCAGGCCTGAAATTCCCACAAACAGATTTATATTTGAGCCTCCACGACAATGGCCATTGTTAAAAGCTCTATACAATAAAAAATAAAATTTGATTTAATTGAAATGGAGAGACTAATGACGTTTGAGGTTTTCCATCTTTTTCTTTTTATGCCAAATTACATTTTTAAACGATTCAGTACCAGAACATATGAGAAATGAGCTGCGCATTCTGTTTATCATAATATTCACTCACTTACTCACTCATCATCTATACCGCTTAATCCTGTATTCGGGGTCACGGGGGCCTGGAGCCTATTCACACACTACGGCCAATTATTACCATCACTAATTATCTATATTTTCTTCAGAAATTCCTTCCTACTAACCTAACCTTTCACAAAAATGTAGCCACGCCCTTGCCAGCACAAAGTTTCCCTCTGATTCAAGTGGCTGTTTTCCTCGAGTTAAGAGTGAAATTCTTGTGAAGGTGTAAAGGGTGTGGCGTGAATGGAAACACATTCCTGAAACATAAAATATATACTGTAAAAAGTTACTTCACTATTTTCACTTTATAGCATAATCTTTTCACATTATTTCAAGATGAGTTCTTTTCATTTAATTTCATGACAATACCTTAAACTAATTTTAAAAAGATCATATTATAACATGAAAATATTGAAGTAAGTTCATACTTATAATAGTTAGAACATGATAATGTAATGTTTATTAGTAGCTTATTTTAAAGCAGATTGTTAAATCTGGAACATAAATGTTCATAACATTGACCCAAGCAGTTTACTCAACATTTTGATTTCACTTATGGTGCAGGTTGAATTTCAGGCAGATATCTAAATACTGCAAAGGTTTCATAAAATTTGTCAGTCTGTCTGTCTGTCTGTCCAGACAGATTATATCACAGCATCAGAAAAAAACTGGTTGGACAGACAGACAAATTTTCAGAGACTGGTTTTCGGTCCTCCAATTAATGAAACAAAAAGACATTGTTGAAAGAGAGAGTTCTGACTAATGTACAGACAAAATCTTTCTTTTATTTAAATATATCTACAGTCGTGGCCAAAAGTTTTGAGAATTACATAAATATTGGAAATTGTAAAAGTTGCTGCTTAAGTTTTTATAATAGAAATTTGCATATACTCCAGAATGTTATGAACAGTGATCAGATGAATTGCATAGTCCTTCTTTGCCATGAAAATTAACTTAATCCCGAAAAAAACTTTCCACTGTATTTCATTGCTGTCATTAAAGGACCTGCTGAGATCATTTCAGTAATCGTCTTGTTAACTCAGGTGAGAATGTTGATGAGCACAAGGCTGGAGATCATTATGTCAGGCTGATTGGGTTAGAATGGCAGACTTAACATGTGAAAAGGAGGGTGATGCTTGAAATCATTGTTCTTTCATTGTTAACCATGGTGACCTGCAAAGAAACGCGTGCAGCCATCATTGTGTTGCATAAAAAATGGTTTTACAGGCAAGGATATTGTGGCTACTAAGATTGCACCTAAATCAACAATGTATAGGATCATCAAGAACTTCAAGGGAAGACGTTCAATTCTTGTTAAGAAGGCTTCAGGGCGTCCAAGAAAGTCCAGCAAGCGCCAGGATCGTCTCCTAAAGAGGATTCAGCTGCGGGATCAGAGTGCCACCAGTGCAGAGCTTGCTCAGAAAAGGCAGCAGGCAGGTGTGAGCGCATCTGCACGCACAGAGAGGCGAATACTTTTGGAAGATGGCCTGGTGCGAAGAAGGGCAGCAAAGAAGCCACTTCTCTCCAAAAAAAAACATCAGGCACAGATTGATCTTCTACAAAACGTATGGAGAATTGACTGCTGAGGACTGGGGCAAAGTCATATTCTCGGATGAAGCCTCTTTCCGATTGTTTGGGGCATCTGGAAAAAGGCTTGTCCGGAGAAGAAAAGGTGAGCGCTACCATCAGTCCTGTGTCATGCCAACAGTAAAGCATCCTGAGACCATTCATGTGTGGGGTTGCTTCTCATCCAAGGGAGTGGGCTCACTCACAATTTTGCCCAAAAACACAGCCATGAATAAAGAATGGTACCAAAACACCCTCCAACAGCAACTTCTTTCAACAATCCAACAACAGTTTGGTGAAGAACAATGCATTTTCCAGCACGATGGAGCACCGTGCCATAAGGCAAAAGTGAGAACTAAGTGGCTCGGGGACCAAACCGTTGAAATTTTGGGTCCATGGCCTGGAAACTCCCCAGATCTTAATCCCATTGAGAATTTGTGGTCAATCCTCAAGATGCGGAGGAACAAACAAAAACCCACTAATTCTGACAAACTCCAAGAAGTGATTATGAAAGAATGGGTTGCTATCAGTCAGAAGTTATTGAGAGCAGCCCAGTCGAATTGCAGAGGTCCTGAAAAAGAAGGGCCAACACTGCAAATACTGACTCTTTGCATGAATGTCATGTAATTGTCGATAAAAGCCTTTGAAATGTATGAAGTGCTTGTAATTATATTTCAGTACATCACAGAAACAACTGAAACAAAGATCTAAAAGCAGTTTAGCAGCAAACTTTGTGAAAACTAATATTTATGTCATTCTCAAAAGTTTTGGCCACGACTGTAGATTGCTCGATATCATTTTACACAAAACTTGCATGGGCACACATACTCCAGCTGATGCTTGTGTTTAACCTATGCTGCTGCTGCTATTCCTTCTTAAGTATACCACGAGTGTCCCAGCCTGACTGGCTTCAATTTTCAAACTAAATTTCAGCTGCCATTTACTCCTGTGCAAAAGCTACCACCTAAATACAATAAGGACTTTGTCTTTGAGTTTTCAGAGTTACTTTCAGAATTAATGCCAGAATATGACAGATTACTCATTTGTGCAGATTTTAATATTCATGTCTGTTGTCCTTCCAGTCAACTGGTAAATGACTTCCAAAGTCTTTTAAATTCCTTTGACCTGACACAATCAGTAAATGACCCTACGCATCAGCATGGCCACACACTGGACCTTGTAATTTCACTTGGTCTTCTAGTATCCATCTCAGAAATAATTGATATTTGTATTTCAGACCACTTCCCTGTTATTTTTTAATTTAACTATCTCCTATCAAATTGTTTACTATCTCCTATCAAATTGTTTACTCACTCTCAACTCTCCACAAGAATTTGCTGATACATTCATAAACACTAGTTTTTACATCCATGATGAACTAGAGCCTCTGTTAGGCAGAATATTAACACTACTTTTAATGGTCTTGATATATGCTCTTCTTCTATGCTGTCTTCTGTGTTTAATAGGTTTGAGCCAATGTCCCTATTTTTCCTCTCTGAAGTGATCCAGCGGTTATCCCCATTGTCCCCTGGACATTATTCCATCTAGGGTGCTAAAACAGGTTCTTAACACAGTGGGCCCATGTCCCTTCTCGTTTATTAACAGTTGCCTCAGAAGGTTCGGAATTACATTCTCCTGTCCATTGATTCCAAAAATACCTCTGCTGTTCGTGATGTTGGACCTTACTGCAGCTTTTGAAACCGTTGACCACTCAATTCTCCTGACACGTCTGGGACAAGTAGTTGGCCTTCAAGGTCTTGTACTACAATGGTTTACGTCATATTTAACAAATATGACTTTCTCTGTCATGATTGGTGATCTCTCTTCCTTCCGAGCCCCTGTGACCTCTGGTGTTCCACAGGGTTCAATTTTGGGCCCTGTTCTATTTTCCTTGTACATGCTGCCATTAGGGCTGATTATTTTAAAGCACAATGTTTCATTTCATTTGTATGCAGATTATTTACAAAACTATCTGCAAGTGGTGCCAAATTCTTCTAATGCACTTAAGTCGATCCATAGTTGTTTGCATGACATCAAACTTTGTCAGTCACAGAATTGTCTCTGTGTGAATGAGAGTAAAACAGAATGTATTCAGTTTGGCACCTCCAATTTACCTAGTTTTGTTACTGCTGGCCTTGATTCCCCAGTCCCTCATTTTATCCAAGCAGTCAAATATTTGTAGGTGACTTTGGACAACAGTATAAAGTTTCAGACACACATTGACTCTGTTGTCAAGTAACTCTTTTTCCATCTTCGCCACCTTGCAAAAGTCAAACCTTTTTTAATCAGAATGATCTGGAGAAAGCTATTTTTAATGCTGTGAAGGACTTTGGTTCAACTTGCTGGTTCAAGGTTGCTGTAAGGTGCTATATTAATATATGTTGATTGATTGATTGATTGAACCAGACTCCCATGCCTTTCACAAAAATGCAGCCATGCCACTGCCAGCACAAAGTCTTTCCCTCTGAATCAAGTAGGTGTTTTGCTCGAGTTAAAAGTGAAATTCCCAAGAAGGTTTAAAAGGTGTGGCGTGAATGAAAGCGAATTCCTGCCACATGAAAATAGTAATAATAATAATAAGAAGAAGAAAACTAATAGTTTTCTAACTAAAAGTTTAATGTTTTTACTTAAAAAGTTTGTTATAACAAGATGGGTTGTTTAGTATTTTCATGTTAAAATCTAAGAATTTAATTAATAATTTTTATGTTGTAATATGATCTTTTCACATTAATTCAAGATGAGGTATATTTTATTAATTACATGAAAATATATTGAAGTAATAAAAAAGATTACATTATAAATGAAAATAATGAAGTAAGTTCATATTTATAATAGTTATAACATGAAAATGTAACGGTATTTCAAGATATTTTAATGGGGAACATTTCTAAGGAAGCCAGCTGAGATGACATTTTATATACAGTACAGCTCTGAAAAAAATAAGAGACCACTGCAGCATAATTAGTTTCTTAGGGTTTTCCTTACAGGTGCATGTATTGGTGAACAGTTTTGTTGAATTTTTTGTCAGCTGCTGACAATATTTCTCACTCACTCACGTAAGAGATGGGAATGTAACCTGGCTGGGAATCGAGCCCAGACCCTGGAGGTGCAAGGTGAGAGTGCCACTACACCACCATGTAGCCACAATATTTCTCCTAAATTCTAAATATAACTACTGTTATTTAGAGTGTATATTTAAAGGAAATGACAATATTACAACACATCGAAATAACCTAAGATCATGCAGTATTTGCAGAGCTTTAATAACTCAAATAAAACAAAATGCAAATAATTAGTAAACAAATTATGTTAAAGCTTTGGCTAAATAACATTAAGGAATCAGTATTTGGTGGAATGACCACGGTTTGCAATTTTTTGCAAAATTTGCAACTTTCATGCAACAAAGTATGCTACGTGCAGTAAAGGCACCGGCTTTACAGCAGTGAAGGTTGTTTTGAGTTGATCCTCAGCTGGCGCTGTGTCATAAGAGGTGCATCTTCTTGTGAAGAACAGGTGAGACCAGCGGTGCTGAGCAGAAGGTGCGTTGTACTCAGAGCCAGCAGAGCGGGCGCGTGAGTGGACAGAAAGGGCCTTCCTCCTAAGTGAACGTAACTACCGAGTATCATGTAGCACGCATGCGCTTCTTGTTTTGACGCCGAGCGTCACGTGATCACAACTGAGCCAACGTTTTTCACTCTCTTGCGCTGCGTAATTGTGGGGAATTGTCTCCCCTGCCGGGTCTTAATGCTCGTCTCTCACTGGTATAATCAACATCCGTGCGCACGTGTACTGTTTACTATAACACTGTGTCCACGTGTGTGCTCGTAAAACATATTTTATTTTTGTGTTTGTATTCATGTGTATACAGCGTGCGTGTACCGTTCATTATAACACACGTGTGTGCGCGAGTGTAAAGCAAAAGCAAGTCTCATTAGAGAGGTTAAAAATCCATTTTCTCTCTCTGTATCAGTGTTAGGAACCTCCACTAGAGGTCACTGTTTATGTCTGTCAGTCTTGAGTAGTTCTTGTTGGTTGACTCAGTTTCCCAGAAGGCACCTCAGTCAGATGATGAATGCTCACCTGGACTGAGGTGCCTCATTAAAGCTTCTATAAATAGCAGTCTGTTCTGGGAAACTGGGTCGAGCATTGTTTGTCTGTTTGGTATGTTTGTCAGTTTGTTTGTCTATTTGCCTGTTTGTCAGTTTGTTTGTCTATTTGCCTGTTTGTCAGTTTGTTTGTCTATTTGCCTGTTTGTCAGTAGGTTTGTTATGTTTGTATTTGTAACTACCGTCATGTGGGCATTCCTTTTGTTTGGTTCTGGTTTCTTTAAGTTTATACTTTGGTTTGTTTAGTAGCCTTTGTTTGTCTAGGGCTCTACTGTTTGTTCTCCTTATGTTCCTTGTGTTGATGGATTCATGGAGCTGTCCTGTTTCATGTTTAGCTAGGCTGTCTCCTCCTGTGTCCTGTGTAAGTACTGTTCTGTCTTCTGGTCTAATTCTTTGTTTAGTTTTGTGTAGCCACATGCAGGCCTAGCCGCTAGCAGGGTTAGCCGCTAGTAGGCCTTAATTGCTAGTAGGGTTAGCCCTTAGTAGGGTTAGCCTCCTGTAGGCTAGCCTCTAGGGGAATTGACTGCTAGTGGTTCTGGTCGCTAGTAGGTTAGCCGCTAGTTTGGAGTAGCCTCATGTGTGCTTTGCCTTTGTGTTCACTTCCCCACCATTAGGTCAGTACTAACCCGGTTAGCCACTAACCCCTTTAGATACTAACCTGGTTAGGTCAGCATCCAGTGTCCCCAGCATTCCATGTAGCTACTAACCCAACTAACCACTAACCCAGCCTGTTCCATCTCCAGTCCTGTCTAGCCCAGTCTCCTGTCTCTAGCCCAGTCTCCTGTCTCTAGCCCAGTCTCCTGTCTCTAGCCCAGTCTCCTGTCTCTAGCCCAGTCTCCTGTCTCTAGCCCAGTCTCCTGTCTCTAGCCCAGTCTCTAGTTCCCCTATGTGTCTTAGTTAGCTTCAGCTCCATGTTTCCTCATCCCCAGTTCTCTTTGTCGGTCCCCTGCGTCAGCTCCTGGTCCCCTGCGTCAGCTCCTGGTCCCCTGCGTCAGCTCCTGGTCCCCTGCGTTCAGTTCCTGGCTCCCATGTCAGTTCTTGTCCCTGTGTTGGCGCGCCGTTCCCTGTCGGTTCCTGGCTCCCATGTCAGCTCTTCTCCCTGTGTTGGCGCGCCGTCCCTGTTTTTCCTGAGCCCTAGTTTTAGTTTGAGTTTGTTGTTTTGGTTCCTTTGTTTGTTTGTGTCTGTTTTTGAGTTCTGTTAAATAAAGACTTTTTCTGTTTGCAACACCCCTCTGCCTTCATGCCTACCTCCATGCCCACGGCAACCCCATCAGCCGGGTCTAGCCAGCACCCCCAGCTAGACCCATGACAGAATGCTCGACCAAACCAAGGCATAGCAGAGGGGGCCCCCCAGGAGAATTTTTTTTGGGGGGGCTGGGACCGTAACGCTGGGGCAAGCAGGCTGAGGGTCGTCGGCTTGCCCTACAGCAGAACTGGGAAAGGTCCCACTACCTTCGTCCAGGGCCTCACGTGGAGGCCCCAGAGCACCGCTTCCAGAGCCTCACGTGGAGGCCCCAGAGCACCGCTTCCAGAGCCTCACGTGGAGGCCCCAGAGCACCGCTTCCAGAGCCTCACGTGGAGGCCCCAGAGCACCGCTTCCAGAGCCTCACGTGGAGGCCCCAGAGCACCGCTTCCAGAGCCTCACGTGGAGGCCCCAGAGCACCGCTTCCAGAGCCTCACGTGGAGGCCCCAGAGCACCGCTTCCAGAGCCTCACGTGGAGGCCCCAGAGCACCGCTTCCAGAGCCTCACGTGGAGGCCCCAGAGCACCGCTTCCAGAGCCTCACGTGGAGGCCCCAGAGCACCGCTTCCAGAGCCTCACGTGGAGGCCCCAGAGCACCGCTTCCAGAGCCTCACGTGGAGGCCCCAGAGCACCGCTTCCAGAGCCTCACGTGGAGGCCCCAGAGCACCGCTTCCAGAGCCTCACGTGGAGGCCCCAGAGCACCGCTTCCAGAGCCTCACGTGGAGGCCCCGCCCTTCGTCCCCCCTTCGTCTCCGAGCCTCACGGGGAGGCTCCACCCCTTCGTCCCCCCTTCGTCTCCGAGCCTCACGGGGAGGCTCCACCCCTTCGTCTCCGAGCCTCACGGGGAGGCTCCACCCCTTCGTCTCCGAGCCTCACGGGGAGGCTCCACCCCTTCGTCTCCGAGCCTCACGGGGAGGCTCCACCCCTTCGTCTCCGAGCCTCACGGGGAGGCTCCACCCCTTCGTCTCCGAGCCTCACGGGGAGGCTCCACCCCTTCGTCTCCGAGCCTCACGGGGAGGCTCCACCCCTTCGTCTCCGAGCCTCACGGGGAGGCTCCACCCCTTCGTCTCCGAGCCTCACGGGGAGGCTCCACCCCTTCGTCTCCGAGCCTCACGGGGAGGCTCCACCCCTTCGTCTCCGAGCCTCACGGGGAGGCTCCACCCCTTCGTCTCCGAGCCTCACGGGGAGGCTCCACCCCTTCGTCTCCGAGCCTCACGGGGAGGCTCCACCCCTTCGTCTCCGAGCCTCACGGGGAGGCTCCACCCCTTCGTCTCCGAGCCTCACGGGGAGGCTCCACCCCTTCGTCTCCGAGCCTCACGGGGAGGCTCCACCCCCTTTCCCGTCCCAGAGCGTCAATGAGGCCCCACGTCCACCACCCGGCTTCGGCGTCGAGTCTACCACCCCGAGAACGGGCCATTGCCGCCTCCACTGCCAAGCGTCAAGGGTAGACCGGAGACTGCCTCCGGCGCCTGGCTTCGGCGGCATTCCAGTTTCGCCCGCCTTCCTATCCTGCTCGGGGAACCAGCTCGTCGGCGTCGTAAGTCGGGTGAAATGACTCAAGACAATGGGGACCTCTGGTAACGCTCCGGAGGAGCGTTTTTAAGGGGGGGGGTACTGTTAGGAACCTCCACTAGAGGTCACTGTTTATGTCTGTCAGTCTTGAGTAGTTCTTGTTGGTTGACTCAGTTTCCCAGAAGGCACCTCAGTCAGATGATGAATGCTCACCTGGACTGAGGTGCCTCATTAAAGCTTCTATAAATAGCAGTCTGTTCTGGGAAACTGGGTCGAGCATTGTTTGTCTGTTTGGTATGTTTGTCAGTTTGTTTGTCTATTTGCCTGTTTGTCAGTTTGTTTGTCTATTTGCCTGTTTGTCAGTTTGTTTGTCTATTTGCCTGTTTGTCAGTAGGTTTGTTATGTTTGTATTTGTAACTACCGTCATGTGGGCATTCCTTTTGTTTGGTTCTAGTTTCTTTAAGTTTATACTTTGGTTTGTTTAGTAGCCTTTGTTTGTCTAGGGCTCTACTGTTTGTTCTCCTTATGTTCCTTGTGTTGATGGATTCATGGAGCTGTCCTGTTTCATGTTTAGCTAGGCTGTCTCCTCCTGTGTCCTGTGTAAGTACTGTTCTGTCTTCTGGTCTAATTCTTTGTTTAGTTTTGTGTAGCCACATGCAGGCCTAGCCGCTAGCAGGGTTAGCCGCTAGTAGGCCTTAATTGCTAGTAGGGTTAGCCCTTAGTAGGGTTAGCCTCCTGTAGGCTAGCCTCTAGGGGAATTGACTGCTAGTGGTTCTGGTCGCTAGTAGGTTAGCCGCTAGTTTGGAGTAGCCTCATGTGTGCTTTGCCTTTGTGTTCACTTCCCCACCATTAGGTCAGTACTAACCCGGTTAGCCACTAACCCCTTTAGATACTAACCTGGTTAGGTCAGCATCCAGTGTCCCCAGCATTCCATGTAGCTACTAACCACTAACCCAGCCTGTTCCATCTCCAGTCCTGTCTAGCCCAGTCTCCTGTCTCTAGCCCAGTCTCCTGTCTCTAGCCCAGTCTCCTGTCTCTAGCCCAGTCTCCTGTCTCTAGCCCAGTCTCCTGTCTCTCCAGTCTCTAGTTCCCCTATGTGTCTTAGTTAGCTTCAGCTCCATGTTTCCTCATCCCCAGTTCTCTTTGTCGGTCCCCTGCGTCAGCTCCTGGTCCCCTGCGTCAGCTCCTGGTTCCCTGCGTCAGCTCCTGGTTCCCTGTGTTCAGTTCCTGGCTCCCATGTCAGTTCTTGTCCCTGTGTTGGCGCGCCGTTCCCTGTCGGTTCCTGGCTCCCATGTCAGCTCTTCTCCCTGTGTTGGCGCGCCGTCCCTGTTTTTCCTGAGCCCTAGTTTTAGTTTGAGTTTGTTGTTTTGGTTCCTTTGTTTGTTTGTGTCTGTTTTTGAGTTCTGTTAAATAAAGACTTTTTCTGTTTGCAACACCCCTCTGCCTTCATGCCTACCTCCATGCCCACGGCAACCCCATCAGCCGGGTCTAGCCAGCACCCCCAGCTAGACCCATGACAATCAGCCTGCAGGTTCAGGGTGCACGCATCATTTGACACTGTGCACTTTCACACACACACACTCCCCGCCCCCCGCCGTCTTCACACACACATACACACACACACAGTCTGCTGAACACAAAAACACTGCTCTGTCACTATTCTTTTCAAAGGTAAAGTGTAGGTTAATTTGTTTTATTTTTACTTTACAGCAGTGATTCTATTAGTCTGTGCTCAGTCGAGAGTCATTAGAGAGATTTTTTTTTCCTGTAAAAACGGTGTTTTCGTTGTAAATTAGAGTAATTTAATAAATTCTTGTTTCTTTATAAAGAACTGTTGTCTTGGTCATGTATTTTCAAGTCTAAACATTTGCCCAGGTCATACATTACCTCGCTCATAATTGGTACATACCAGATTTTGTATTATCATCGTTGGCCGCGGGATAAACAGAATTGGTAAGATACACTGAATCATGCTAGACGCTGGATGGATAGATGAGGAAGTGTATGCTATAACTGTTAAATCAGTTTAATAAAATCAACCCTGAAACCATACAGAGCGATACCTGCAAATAGAACACACTTGCTCATGCAAACTTACAGCAGCTCACAATTCACTTGTATAATACAATACACAATATCAGATGTGCATTTGTACAATTTTAGCAGTAGTTATTGCAGGATGTGTGAAATCAAATTGTAATGAAAAAAATTACTAAATAGTCAGTTCAAAGATGGAGGATGTATATCCTATGACCAAATTATACATTTATAGGCAGATCACTTTTTTAGTATACATTTTAGTATACTCTGATAGCTGATCATAACATTATGATGACCCACATAATATTTGGTAGGTCCCTCCTTCTGATGAGTAGGCCCCTCACTGAAATGTGCTGTGTTCTGACACCTTCCTATTGTAAGCATATTTTTGTAAAATATACTTGTGTATGCAGCAATGTAACAATATGATAATATTAATCAACATAATATTAATCTTAGTGCAAACAATGCACTGAATTGAGTGACAGAAGAGAAAAGTAAGCAGAGAGAAGATCAGTGTGCAGAAGTAAGCAGAAGTAAAAAGCACCTATGCATATCATAAAAATTAGTGGCAGAAGAAAACATAATGGGTTCACTCAGAGGTGAGCCAAGAAAAGAAGACGACTGTAAGACAGGTCGTGAAACATAAACAGTAAGGAGATGGGTAGTGATACTCAGTGTACCATGGGAACCCAAAGTACATGGGAAAAGCCTAGAGTGACCCAGACATAAACTGTACTTTTCTTTTTTAGCTGTCATGTGTATGAGGAATAGACAAGATAAGGCGCTAGGTGCTGGACTTGACAGAGACACAAGCATGAGATAAGGCGCCAAGTGCCGGACTTATCTCATGCCCAGACGAGCAAACTTAATGAAGGATTGAAACAGGTGTTGGTTACACATGCTGCATGTGCACCTGCAGTCGCGCACACATGTCTAAGTGAGAATATAGACAAATAACCAAAGGACACACGATCAGTTTTAAGAATACTGAGTAGACACAAAAAATAAGTACTGCCTTGTTATTCTTTTATAAACTAAACACAAGAAGTGTAAAGATAACGGAAATTAATTTGCAAGAAAAATTAATTATAACTGGAAAAATCTAATAACTTGATATAGATGACGTAGGGAATCAGATGACGTGGTATATGACATAATAAAATAAGATATAAAAACTATAATTAGAATAAGAGAATTTATAAGAAAAAGTTGGATTATAATGGGAACATCTTCCAGGAATTGGGTTGAGCATCTTCCAGGAATGAGGAGAACTTACGAAGGAGGGGGTGATAAGGATGGGCACCTCCTCTTGAAAAACTGTATAAAAAGGCATGAATATTTCTGTAGAATTCAGTCTGCTCTTGATCATGCTTAGATTTATGACCTAAGCATTCAAGCGCGGCTCACTTGGGTTTCATTGCTGCAATAAATCCTGTCTTACTTCATCCAGATCTGCATAGAGTCGTGAGTTGTTCTTTGGTCCTTTTTTACTAAAGTTACAGTGTTTGTGTAATATTTGTAATTATGGCAACAGTAACTAGGGTAAGAGAAAAATCTCCCACACTATGGGAACCAGCATTAAGCTCTTTTGCAATTTGAGCTACAGTAGCTTTTCTATTAGATCGGCCTACACAGGCCAGCCTTCACTCCCCACAAGCATCAATGAAACAACACTTGGTAGGTCATGGGAACATTCCACAAGAGCTGCGGTTGCTCTCCTCCTCCTGATCTAGCCATCACAATTTGGCCCTTGTCAAACTTACTCAAATCCTTATGCTTGTTCATTTTAGCTGCTTCCAACATATCAACTTAAGGGACAAAATGTTCACTTGCTGCCTAATGATTAAAAAATTTTAGTAATGGAAATGGAAAGGCAGATAGCCTTTTAAGCCGAGAACAGAAATCATAAATAAATCATAAAGTTACACATTACGTGGGTACATTACACATGAGCGTCACATATCAGCTGTAACCTCCAAGTCTATAGTGTTATATTCCTGCCACAATTCTGAGCGAGCGGTTTGACATTTTGAGAGCAGACAAAGCACTCTCTGCACGTGCAGTGTCTCCCCTGCTCGCCCAACATGTTCTTCGCGCACGTGCGACTTCTTGATTCTTTGCGAGCTTAACTCTGCCTGCACGCGTGTGCAACATTTATTTTATGTGTGCACTCGATTCTGCCTGTACGCTCGCTCAACTTTGTCCAGTGTTACAAAACTGCCACAAAACCAGCCAATCACAGACTTCCAAACACTACTTCTGACTGGCTGTTCCTTCTCTATTAGTTGGCACTATCGACTTCAATGTGGAAGATCGATGAAGCAAATACTCGATGATCGCAGGAATCATGCCTAACCTCACTGTTCCTCTCCTCTTAGAGAGAGATTGGCCCGGGATGCTGCCAGAGACAAAAGGAGAGAAAAAGAAAAGCAGAAGAGGCAAGAACCACGCCACAGACGCCTGCCGAAGACGACCAGCTCCCAGCCTGCCTGGCTCCCTCAAATGGCGGAAGAAGAGGCAGACACTGAGGTAGAAGGTGAGGTGCATTTTACCTCTTTCTCCCCCTGTCTCAGCAGATCCAGAAAGACAGCAGATTTGTGCAGCTCCAACATGAAGATGCATGCCTAACACTGCTGGAGTGAGGTGCGAGAAATAGAGGGAGAAGCCGAGGGCAACGAAAACGTTCGGCCAGCATCTTACTTTCTAACAAAAAACGGCCTGCTCTATTACCACCCCAACCGGAGAGGAGACCCCCGGGATCTGCTAATGGTTCCGCAAGGACAGATAGACACTGTGATGCACCTTAATCACACTCATCCGCAAGGCACACAGTTTATGTCCCGTACTGCAGATTAAACAGCTGCACACCGGTCTACCACCCGCAAGCAGACAGCCTGGTGGAAAGATTTATTCAGATGTTAAACGCATGCTGCAGTGAATTGTGGATGAACCAGGACCAAACTGGTTCCAGTTGTTTCTCTACGTCCTATTCGCTATACAGTAAACTCCGCAAGCCTCCACCAGATTTATGCCATTCGAGTTGGGAGGCGGACATGCGGGCTTTTAGCCGTCGCAAAGTAGGCATTGGAGACACAACCATCTCCATTCTAGTCAATCGTGGAATATGTAAGAGATTTGCAAGAAAAGATAGTGTGTATTACCCACAGTGCGCATGCAGATGATTTGTACCTCACTTTTCTATTGCAGCACCCCTGTCGAACCTCAAAAAGGAACAACCAAACAATCTACTGTGGACACAGGAGGCAGAAAGAGTATTTAAACAACTGAAAGCCCACCTCACCAGTTCATTGTCCTCTGAAACCCCAACTTTGACAGGCCATTTACACTCCACACGGATGCATTGGAAACAGGGCTAGGAGCCGTCCTGTCACAAGATTTCACAGGAATGGAACACCTCATCTTGTATGTGGGTAGGAAACTAACACCGGCAAAAAAGAACTATGCTACAATAGAGTGAGAGGCCTTGCCATGAAATGGGCTATAGAGGAGCTGAAGTACTATTTAGCCGGGCGGCATTTCACATTAATTATAGGTCATGCTCTTCTCCAATGATTGACAAGGACTAAAGACACAAACCCTTGCATAACACGCTGGTTCCTCTCACTACAAGATTTCTCCTTCTCAGTCCAACACAGGGCAGGTGCGCAACATGGGAATGCAGACGGATTGTTCAGGTGTCACACGCTCTTTGCATCGCCAAAGACAAGCTCAAAGCTAAGCTAATAGGTAGCTCATAGCCAGTACGGCCCATAACAGAACAGCTTGAAGCTCATCCTGGAGGAAAGACCGTCAGAACTCAATCAGCACCACGGACAGCACAAAAACCCTCCATAAGGAGGCGGGATGCCGTGGCTCACCAGCATTAATGGCGGCAAATCACTCACCATCTACACAATAAAAGGACCATTAACTATAAAAGGACCGCAACGGCACATGCCGGTGAGTAGGAAAGAGGTCAGCCAAAAAGCTGCTAGAGTCCGAGCAATATGTATCGCTAAACAGATGCCTATCCATAAAGTGACCTTGAGGAAGAAGCTGGTGTTGCGTGTGCCGTAATCATAAGCATTTTATATACTGAGCATTTCCTATCGAGTATTTCACTGGCAGCCATCTGTTTTAAATTTTTATGGATTAAAAAATTTACCAAGCTAAACTTTAGATTTCTAGCCTAATATTTATATTTTTGTTTTATAAAAGTTTTGAGTTAAAACTGAATTATCACTGAATCGCTGGAGTCAAATTTAATGTTGCTTTAAACCTTGCTTTTGTATTTATGTTTGCAGAAATTTGGGAAAGGGAAAAAAAATTGTGATGCACCATGAGCCATAATTACAAACAAAATAGGAAAGAAGCATCAGGAATTTTTACTTAACTAATTATGTCAATTCTGATGTTTGTCATATTTTTATGTCTTTTGTTATTTTTACATGAAAAAGTAATACTGTCGCCTTCGCCCTTGGCTTACTCATCAGGAACAATCTTATCATTTTGATTCATACATATTCACATTTCATACAAACTTCCATAATTCTTTTGATTGTGTAAAGCTGCTTTGCAACAATGACAATTGCTAAAAGCGCTATACAAATAAAAATGAATTGAACAATAAAGTAATAAACGTTAAGCGAAAAAGCTAAAATAACATTTGTTTGGAATATTCATGACTACAGTCGTGGCCAAAAGTTTTGAGAATGACACAAATATTAGTTTTCACAAAGTTTGCTGCTAAACTGCTTTTAGATCTTTGTTTCAGTTGTTTCTGTGATGTACTGAAATATAATTACAAGCACTTCATATGTTTCAAAGGCTTTTATCGACAATTACATGACATTTATGCAAAAGAGTATTTGTAGTGTTGGCCCTTCTTTTTCAGGACCTCTGCAATTCGACTGGGCTGCTCTCAATCAACTTCTGGGCCAAATCCTGACTGATAGCAACCCATTCTTTCATAATCACTTCTTGGAGTTTGTCATAATTAGTGAGTTTTTGTTTGTCCACCCGCCTCTTGAAGATTGACCACAAGTTCTCATTGGGATTTGCAAGAAAAGATAGTGTGTATTACCCACAGTGCGCATGCAGATGATTTGTACCTCACTTTTCTATTGCAGCACCCCTGTCGAACCTCAAAAAGGAACAACCAAACAATCTACTGTGGACACAGGAGGCAGAAAGAGTATTTAAACAACTGAAAGCCCACCTCACCAGTTCATTGTCCTCTGAAACCTCTTGAAGATTGACTGGGGAGTTTCCAGTTCATGGACCCAAAATTTCAACGTTTTGGTCCCCGAGCCACTAAAAGTTATCACTTTTGCCTTATGGCACGGTGCTCCATTGTGCTGGAAAATGCATTGTTCTAAACCAAACTTTTGTTGGATTGTTGAAAGAAGTTGCTGTTGGATGGTGTTTTGGTACCATTCTTTATTCATGGCTGTGTTTTTGGGCAAAATTGTGAGTGAGCCCACTCCCTTGGATGAGAATCAACTCCACACATGAATGGTCTCAGGATGCTTTACTGTTGGCATGACACAGGACTGATGGTAGCGCTCACCTTTTCTTCTCCGGACAAGCCTTTTTCCAGATGCCCCAAATAATCGGAAAGAGGCTTCATCCGAGAATATGACTTTGCCCCAGTCCTCAGCAGTCCATTCTCCATACGTTTTGCAGAAGATCAATCTGTGCCTGATGTTTTTTTTTTTGGAGAGAAGTGGCTTCTTTGCTGCCCTTCTTGACACCAGGGCATCTTCCAAAAGTTTTCGCCTCACTGTGCGTGCAGATGCCCTCACACCTGCCTGCTGCCATTCCTGAGCAAGCTCTGCACTGGTGGCACTCCGATCCCGCAGCTGAATCCTCTTTAGGAGACGATCCTGGCGCTTGCTGGACTTTCTTGAACGCCCTGAAGCCTTCGTAACAAGAATTGAACCTCTTTCCTTGAAGTTCTTGATGATCCTATAAATTGTTGATTTAGGTGCAATCTTAGTAGCCACAATATCCTTGCCTGTGAAGCCATTTTTATGCAACACAATGATGGCTGCACGCGTTTCTTTGCAGGTCACCATGGTTAACAATGAAAGAACAATGATTTCAAGCATCACCCTCCTTTTAACATGTCAAGTCTGCCATTCTAACCCAATCAGCCTGACATAATGATCTCTCTTGTGCTCGTCAACATTCTCACCTGAGTTAACAAGACGATTACTGAAATGATCTCAGCAGGTCCTTTAATGACAGCAATGAAATGCAGTGGAAAGTTTTTTTCGAGATTAAGTTAATTTTCATGGCAAAGAAGGACTATGCAATTCATCTGATCACTCTTCATAACATTCTGGAGTATATGCAAATTGCTATTATAAAAACCTAAACAGCAACTTTTCCAATTTCCAATATTTATGTAATAAAAACTTCTGGCCACGACTGTATATTGTCTACATTATTGAATAAAAAAACGACGGAGAATTACTTGGGGATTAATAACACTTTTACTAAAATGCAGAAACTGATGTATGAACATGACATATTTGAACATTGTTGAAAATTATTGTTTAATTTCCATTCTGCAAATAATAAAAGCAATAAACAATCAGTTTATATAAATTGATTTCATTTTATAACACTAATTAGTTTCCACCATTTTTCAGAATTGTTTTTCTTTTATTACAAAGTATTTTTTTTATAATTCTATTTGTTAAGGTTTGCATTTAAATCACTCTTGTACTTGTGAATTAAACTTAATTTAAATTCAGTACAGTAAGTCCCTGACTTATAAACATCTGAGTTATGAATTTCCACATCCACAAACTACAAAAAATCACAAACTACAAAAAAGCACAACGTGCCCTCTAGGGGTGGTTTCTTACAGTATTATGTGCCTGAATTCAGTTAAAGAAGCAAAAACTAATCCATGAACATTATTGCTGAACTAAACAGAACTAAAAAGTGACTCAAACTGCTACAACACTAACAGCACGGTCAAGCCAAATGAACAACACTCATTATCAATTACCTATTACTTACACCTACAGTATATACAAGGTAGGAGGAATAAAAATTAACAGATGTATTGTGTCCGTCTCCTTGTGCCACCAGGGCAGCTCTCGACCTTCTAGGCATGACTGCATAAGACCTCTTGGGGTGTGCTGTGGTGTCTAGCACTGAGAGTTTAGTAGAGTATCCTTTTGAGTGCAGTGGGTTGTGGGGTGGGGCCTGCATAGATAGGACGTGTTTGTCTGGTGCATTCCATGGATGCTTGGTTGGACTGAGATCTGGGGAATTTGGAGACTGGTTCAACAATCTTGAGCTCTTTGACTATTAAGCTTCATACTGTATGTGGCAGGCTGTGCTGATTGTTTTTTCAACAATTTGTTGAATGTCGGCTTTTCTGTGAGACTCGACTAGACGGACTGGTCTTTGGTCTCCACAGACATGATCTCGTCACCAGTCTAATTTTTACAAGGCAAGAATCGACCCTCAAAATCCTGGAGGTGTGAGGGCACAGTGCTGAACACTACGCCACCGTGCCACCGACCAACACAATATTGGGATTAATATTTTGGGTTTTAATTTCAGAGCTGATAATTGTACTTGTGTCTGAGGGCATCACACATTTCTTACCTAAATGTGAAAAACGTTGTTAGACAACAGTTCGAAAACATCAGACATATTCACCAGCAGCATTGATTAACTTTACAGTGATATTACAAATGTGTTTGTGTTTCATGTTAATGAAAAAATATATATATATTTTTTTTTTCTTTTTTACTTTTAAATATATAATAATATTATAATAATTTATATAATATATATATATATATATATATATATATATATATATATATATATATATATACACACACACACACACATATATATATATATATATATATATATATATATATATATATAGTGGAACCTTGGATTACAAGCATAATTCGTTATTATGGTCACAGTGCCACAGTAAACAATACACGTGCGGATGTTGATTATACCAGTGACAGACGAGCACTAAGACTGAGCAGGGGAGATGATTACCCACAATTCCGCAGAGCAAGAGAGGGTAAAACCACTGGCTCAGGTGTGATCACGTGACACTCGGCATCAAAACAAGGAGCGCATGCGTGCTACATGGTACTCGGTACTCGGTACCAAGACTTGCTCGTTTTTCAAGTCAAAGTTTATTAAAAATCGTTGCTCTGCTTTGCTCGCAATCCGACGCTCTCTCTCTCTCTCTCTCTCTGTCTCTCTCTCTCTCTCTCTCTCTCTCTCTCTCTCTCTATATATATATATATATATATATATATATATATATATATATATATATATATATATACAGTGGAACCTCGGATTGCGAGTAACGTGGTTTACGAGTGTTCCGCAAACTGAGCAAAGATTTTTAATAATTTTTTATTCGGAAACCGAGCAAGTATTAGTTTAGTCACACATGTGACTCTTATTTTGACACCGAGCGTCACTCTCTCACCTTCCCCTCCTCCCCCCACGGCTTCGCAAACACACAGAAACTCTGCTCGTGCGCGTGCAATTTGACACTGACAGACACACGCACAGACGCACTCTCGCCTTTTCACCCCCTCCCCGGCTTCACAAACACACAGAAACTCTGCTCTGTCGCGATTCTTTTCAAAGGTAAGGTGCTGGTTCATTTGTTTTTTTACTTTACAGCAGTGATTACTTTAGTATGCGCTCATGCCAGTCTTGCTTTTTTCCGTGTTTCCGCTGTGTTTACACGCTTGTTGTGAAACTTAAAAAGTGAGTCTGTTAATATACGCTCATGTCAGTCTCAGAGAGATTTCTTTTTTTCCTGTTAAAACGGTGTTTCCGTTGTGTGTGTATGTTTGTTGTGAATCTTAAAAAGCGCGGTGGGGAGAGGGAGGAGGAGTGTTACTGTGTAAAACGAGGCGAGGAAAGGGGCTAATTCCACACACACACACACACACACACACACACACACACACACACACACACACACACACACACGGCGCCTGCGCGCACCAACGGAAACACTTATCTGTCAGGATTTATTTGTACTTTTTTTTAAAGGTAAAGTGCAGATTAATTTGTTTTATTTTCATTTTATAGATTGTATTAATTATTTTATGTATTTATTTTTGGGGGCTGTGGAACGAATAACTTGAGTTTTCATTATTTCTTATGGGAAATGATGATTTGGTTTACGAGTGTTTTGGAATACGAGGCTACTTCCTGAACGAATTATGCTCGTAATCCAAGGTTCCACTGTATATATATATATATATATATATATATATATATATATATATACATGAGAGAGAGAGAGAGAGAGAGAGAGAGAGAGGTATTTGTCTGCATAAGAATTTTGTAATGCTGTGTTGGAAGTTCACAGTGCAGATTAACAGTACAGCATTCTGAAATCATGCTCATTAAGAATATGTGGCTGGCTATGTGGATTTTTTTTCTGTATTAAATCAAATGGCCTGATATGTTAAATAACTGAGTGTGCCATTAAACATATACTTTAAATGTAACATGACTAAAACCTACATGTTGATCAGGTTAAATGGAAAGGCTAGTCAGAGGTAACAGAAGACTCATCAAAAAACTTTCTAGCTCAGTCAATTGGTAGAACCAGTTTGTTGGTACGAGTGTACCGAGGCTCAAGCATCTGCTTGAAGCAATCTTTGCCCAGGGCTTTTATGTCCCGGGCAGCAACACCACGATTCACCCTTGTCAGAATTGTCAGGATGTTTTCTTTTCTGTTAAAGCAAAAAAAAAAAAAAAAAAACACTTCAATTATGGTAAAAAAAAAACAACTTAAAAAGATACTACCTCCTCTTTTAATTCAATGTGTTTTTGTGTAGAAACATTATAAACATGATCTGATCGTAACGTGTTTTAGTATTAAACAAAAATTAACAAGGCCACATAATTTTTTTTCACCATGCCATTATTTATTTGACAAAAATTGAAGCAAAAAAATAAGTGGACAGTACTAAGTATCCCATGATTCCATAGCTTGTAGATCCACGTTAGCAGCATTACCTTGAATAATTGCTTCCTGTTTGACTTATCAGTCTCCCTCTTATGCACAGCGTTCTTAAGGTCCTGCCATAGCGTTTCAACTGGATTGAGGTCTTCACTTTGACTACTGTACATTCAATTAAATAAAAAATTTTTTTAATTCATTTATTTATTATTTTTGTTTGTATAGCGCTTTAACACTGGTCATTTTTACAACTGAATTAAATTGATTAGGTAATTCCAAAACCTTGATTCTTTTTTTTCCCGCCATTCTGATGTAGATTTATTCGGATCATTGTCTGAATCATTCAGATCATTGTCCTTGTTGCATGACAGAATTTTGACAAAGCTTTAGCAGATGGCCCCTTACATTTGCCCCTAGAATAATCTGGTATACAGATCATGATCAACTCAAGGTGCACAGGTCCTGTGGGTACAAAAACAAGCCAAATCATCACCCTGTCCCTGGTTGGGTATCATTTGGGTTTTTTATGATACCGGTGACAAATAAATATTTTAAAAATGGTACCGGTACCTAAACGGTGCCTGAACCGATACTTTTTTTAAGTGGAGGATAGTGGCACAGAACTGAGGTACCAAATATGTGTTCTGTTTTGGTTGTAGTACAGTTGTAGTAGTACAGTTATATTGGTGCCGGTGCCATATGGGTTTTGGTACCCATCCCTGAATTTGGTCTCATCTGTCCATACGACTTTACCCCAGACAGAAGAGGTGTTTCCTGGCAACCCCTCCAATCAACCTGTATTTGTTCAGTCTTTTTCTAATTGCGCTGTCATGGACTTTACATCTAATATGCTCAGTATTAAAACCAATATGACGCCTGTAGGGCCAAATATTTGACATATGTTATATTTAATATAATATATAATGTAATATTTGCCTAATATTAAGACAAGCTGCAATCAAATTATTTCATTATGATTTTACGGAAAAGAAGTAGAATTAAAAGGGGGACTTTTACACATGACTGTAGCTTGATGTACAGTATGTTGCAAAAGACTTAAGCCACCCTTCATTTCATCATATTAAACGAAATTAAATGATGTAGATTAAATTGAAGAAATAGGATCAAATGTTTTACTGAGACAGGCTACAAATTGCCTAAAGATGCAATTTACAAATTGTTTGTTTATGTAACAACCTTAGCACCACCCTCATTTTCCTTCTTATCTGGCCCGACCCCTTAGCATTCACTTAGCCTCACCGGTATACTAATTACCGGCCTGAAGAACTATTCCTCAAGACATGCAGTGGGCACATGGTCTTGTGCCCACTGCAAACGTTCACGGCTGTGTTTTGGTTCCCTTTGTCACCTGCAACGATCGTCTGGCATTCAAGCCAAAGTGGTGGAGTCGGGTGCGAATGGTTTCTGTGGAAACCCTAGTACCCATCACATCTCGTAGGCGAGCCTGCAGCTGTGTGGCAGTTGCATAATGATGTCCGAGTGCATAGGTCCTTAGGTAATAATCAAACTCATGCTATGAACACAAAATCCTTCTGGACAGACTTCAGTTCACACAGAATGCTATTGATTTCAGTCCCTAAGACTAGCAATGAATCCACCTAGCCACATTAGCTAGCTATCTCAGTCTGTAAGGCTGATTGAGTAAAACCTACATGAACAAAATTATAAGGTACAAAAACACCCATGTGAGTTAAATGTGGGTTTGTATTGTACAGTATATGTATTGGTAACAGAGGCTATTTTTCTATTTTTTTTCTTCCCTACTCACTTACTTATGGCAGCCTGTCTTTAGGCGTTTGCACAACTCATAGATGTAAATGGATCCTTTTTGTGTGTTATGAAAAGACACATACGACTCCATAGTTGCCATCCCAATCAAGAAGTCTGCTTCAACAGGGATACGGCTGAGATCGGCTTTTTCAGTATCATCCTCTTCAGTTCCATAGTGCTTCCACAGACTCTTCTGCATCTTGGTGCCCTGACACCCCTGGATGTAGCAGAGTTTGGGCTTGCCTGTGAGTGTTGAGCAGTGGGCACACAATACTGCGCCATACTAACAAACATTCATTGTATTCGTTGGTGCCATTTTGGAGACTTGCTCTAATTTTCTGTTTACATCTATTATCATCTAAGTCCCAGATAAGGAAACTGTCCTTGAGGAGACTGAATTAAATGGAAATATTTTAAATTTGAAAATAATAAACCACACCACATCATAAGAGCACTTGGGCTTTACTGATTTCTCCAGTACAGTACAGTCATGTCGCTGCTCTACAGTAACACTAGTAATACACATTGAAATTTCCAGAAGAATGCAATCTGATATGAATGAGCAGGGGTTATGCTAAACTGGATTACACTAAGAACGTTATCGCAAAGGAAAGGATTTTTAAAAATTTTTATTACCTCACTAGGTGTCCGGACTGGATTTTCTGTAAGAGAACAAAGCAAGAACATCATGTCACTAACTCCTACTATTTGCCAATTCACAGCTAAAAATATATATAATTAAGGCTTCTAAGTCATGTTCTCATACCTTGGTTGTGTGAAATAGTTGCAAGGGTGAAAAGTAGCCTCAGCTGAGGGAAATTCTCCTGGACATCTTCTCGTTGCAAAAAGTTGCAGCATGTTGCATCACTCTTGCTCATCACAGTGTCCAGAAGGTTAATGACAATGTCTTCGTTTGTGTGGTTATTGTGTTTAAGATTGGTGTATTCACGGTCAGTGATGATGTTATCCTGTTGCACATACTGCAAGATGAAGCTGGAATCAGTAGACAGGGTTCTGATAAGGCAAACTTTATTTTTGCGCAAAGTCTGCATGGCTGTAAGACAGAATCAGAGAGCACATTTAAGTAACGTCTTTTTTATATATACACTACTCACAATAAGTTAGGGATATTGTTATTTAAATGAGTGCTTTTCCCATTTGCTCTGGATTTTAATGAAATAAGTTCCCTTTGATATGACTAATAATGTATGAGAAGAAACACCATTTTCATTAGTTTAATATTTATTACCCCAAAAATTTAGATAGTAACAAGGATAGCCGCAAATAACAAAAATTAACAATCATCCTCATGCTCCTCACTAGCCTCATGATGTTCTGAGGCAATGCTTTCCACTCTTCCACAAGTGCTACATGCAGTTCTGCCAGGTCACGTGGGGGTGAGGTACGATCATCCAGTCTCTGCTTCAACTGGTCCCAGATGTGCTCTATGGAGTTCAGGTCAGGGGACATTGATGGCCGTACTATATGAAGCACTCCAACGTCGAGCTGTGACAATTCTGCCACAATGTGGTGGAGCATTATCATCCATGAACAGAAAGATGGGGGTGTGCTGGCGGAATTGGGGGATGATGATGGGTTCTATGATGTCTCTGAGGTAAGAACGTGCAGTGACTGAGACATCTACAATAACCAAATCTGTTTTGTGCTGACTGGTGATGCCTGGCCAGACTGTTGCACCTCCTCTACCAAAGCAAACCCTGGGGATCATGTTGACCTCAGCGTATCGCTCACCTCGCCTTCTCCAGCAACGGTGACCGGACACTCATCAGTGAACAGTGACGGTAGACCACTGCTGCACTGTCCAGGTCACATGGTCTTGTGCCCACTGCAAACGTTCACGGCGGTGTCTTGGTTCCCTTTGTCACCTGCAACGATCGTCTGGCATTCAAGCCAAAGTGGTGGAGTCGGGTGCGAATGGTTTCTGTGGAAACCCTAGTACCCCTCACATCTCGTAGGCGAGCCTGCAGCTGTGTGGCAGTTGCATAATGATGTCCGAGTGCATAGGTCCTTAGGTACTGGTCATCGTTATGGTCTGTCACTCGTGGGCCTCCACTCCTGGGTCTGTCATGAACTCTGTCTTGATGCAAGTCTGCTGATGACACTTTGAGACACACCAAGTTCACAAGCAACATCTGACTGCCTGCCACCGACCATGGCCAGGTGGCACTGCTTGTCGGCTAAGTGATGTCGTGTGTTCATGGCTGTTTGAATGATGAACTTGGAATGATTACTGACAATACCAGCTTTTTATACCCACAGAATGTTGAAATTGATGCCACATTGAAAAGGGTTGTCTTTTGGTATTGCCCCCAATATAAGGCACACCTGTACACAATGAGACCATTACATGGAAAACACAAAATGAGGTGTGTGTATCACCCCAATACAATTGCCTCCCTATCCTAAAAATATCTGAAGTGAAACAGACACTGTATGTATGACATCCACTGAGTCATATATATATATATATATATATATATATATATATATATATATATATATATGTATATATAAATATATATATATATACTAAAAAAACGTTATTTTCTCCCTATTTTTAGTCATGTACAATTCCTCCCCGTCACTAGGAGCTCCCACGTTAAGCTACTACCCCTCAGTCATCCCGACTATCATGTGTTTCCTCCAAACCACGTGACGAACTGCTCGCTTACGCACCATTGGGAGTGGTGTAACACACTCAGAGGACAGCGCTATCCGCTTCTTCTGCTTGCATGAGCTCACAGACGCCCCTGGTTGGCTGTAGAGCCGTGATTAATGTGGGAGCACTAAGCACCTCTCATCCCTCCCCTCTGAGAGAGCTCGGCCAATCACCTCTCTCTAGACATCTGGCTGTGAGAGGTTACAGCATCACCCGGGGATCGAACTCGTGATCTCCGGATGATAGGGCAGAACCTTTTTTTCCCTTGCTGTCATGCCCCTGTGTACAAGTACCATTTGCCTCAACTGCTAGCTCACCTTGTGTAATAATTTTATTATTTATTTATTTATTTGTAGCAAAAATAATTAACAGTTTTAATTTCCTCTGCGAAAAATGTTTGTAGAAAACCTTTAGACAAGATAAGAAGAGGTAAAAACTAAATAAAACGTTTTCTTTAAAAATAGTAACTATGATGAAATGTTTAATAGTTTTCATCAGCAAATAAAAACTAAACAATAATGTGAATGACAGATAAATGGACAATGATTTAAAATCAATTCATCTTCAATCTACACAAATGTACAAAACTGCAGTAGCACACCTTATGACTGGTGGTTTAAAAAATATTTTTACCGGTCCATTGGCATCAAAAACAAACCCAAAATTATTTGTTTTAATTTTTAAATAATATAAAATGTTTTGTTTCACTTTTTAATTCATATAAAATGTTACATGTGTAGAATTATTTAACCTATAAATAACATAAGTTAGCTTATTATCATTCGCTTGTAACATATTAGCCATTCTTGAATTAGGAACATTTAACATTTAGTTTAATGTATATTATAATGCATTTTCCTTTATCTCACTAACAATAAACTCTGAGAGTGGTCACAATTTGAATGAACTACAAGTTAATGCAATTCCTACAATCTTTATACTACTGCTTTCCATTACTGATTAATGTCAGCTGTGTGGAGCTTAAACAGGAATGATTAAAAGTGTTAGCTTCGCATATCCAGCGTTTATATGTGATTCAGATAAAGGGAGTCGCAGGGGTCTGTTATCTGGAGACTTTAAATCTCCTCATTTATAAGGCTCTTAAAGGACAGTAACCTCTTTAAGTCTTGTAGTTCTTGTGACTCTTTTTGTTATAAAGAGTTATAAACAAAGTGCCTTGCAGTCATAGTAAAACCACATTGTTTGTGCTCACTAAACTGCAAATATTTATTAGATAAATCGCAAGTAATCTTAGTGAAATTATGAATTTTATTTTAAATATTGTCATTGAAATATTTTAATAAAAATGTGGCCCAACAGTATTGGAGTTAATTGTTACTGTATTATTAAGTGCAAAATAAATTTTACATTATTGTTTATGAAACTAAATAATGTCAACTAAAGTAGACTAAAACCAATGTAATGTACATTTTAGTCAAACAAAAAAGAACCTAAAACTAAATCGAAATAAGCTACTAAAATTAACAGTGTGTCCAATACAGATTTTACAGAGTTTACTTGACAGCTCAGTGCTAGATTTTGTTGGGATTATGTTGAGGGTGTTTAAAGCTATTTTACTTTTATAGATATACATCTCACCCCTTATCACAAAAATTACGTTTGTATTTGTGTGTGTGTGTGTGTGTGTGTGTGTGGAGGGGGGGTTTGTTTCATTACCCAATCTGTTAGCTGGGAACAGGGGCATAAGCATAAGAATTATTTTTAAAATGTTCCAAAGTGTTACGGGTACTGTTTGCGGGACGAAAGAGAGGCATAGTAGCAGATGTGACGTGAACAGAAATCTTTATTGAAAACAAAACAGGGAACAAACGGAACAGAACATGAATTTAAACCCAGGATAAACTAACACCTACACAGACTAGGGGTTACAAACAGACTGAGAGACAGACAGGCTAGGAGACAGACAAAGGCCAGGAGATAGACAAAGGCTAGGAGAGCACGGAGCCAGGAGAACATGGAGCCAGGAGAACACACAGAACTAGAAGAACACAGAACAAGGAGAACAAAAGACAAAATGGAGTCTGTGGGCGCTTTGGCGCCCTCTGGTGGTATCCCCTGACACAAAGCTCCATGCGCATGTGCCCTTAGTAGTTTCTCAATAGCGTGAAGATATTCCTTTTGCATTTTGTACAAACTGTATTTGTACATATCTACAGTTTGTGGCCATGCAATTAATTAATTTTATTTAGTTATTTATTTGTAATAATGTAATGTAATAAATGCTGTTTTATGACCTGGGCTTTGTATGATTCCCAACCTTGGGTCCACGTCTCCCTCATGGGAGTGGCAACGATCACAGAAGGTGTGCGGGCCTTCATCTGCTCTTCAGTTTCATCTTGCCTCAAAATACTTTCATGCATGTTGCTGCCCTGACACGCTTGGATGAAGAAGAGTTTGGGCTTGCAAACGGTACAGTGAGCTCACGGATCGGAACGGGTCTGCCATCAATCCCCAACACGGCGCCCTTCTCACCATGTGTGAGGATGCAACATACGAAGGCATCCATTTCAGAGTGGTCCTTCACTGAAAACTCTGTCAGTACTTTTAGAATGTCTGAACTCGAGAGATCTCTTCTCTCTTCCACTGAGAAATGCGTTCTTTCAAAAACTTCTTTAAGTGCATCTACAAAACAGAAATAAAGAGTGTGCAAAAAAATTAAAGACAGTCTAAACATTATCAAGGGCTGCTGACAGAATCCAGCATTTACTAGTGCTGTGATATAAAATCCTAACATCTGTCAAAATTTTCAGAAATACCTTTATCTATGTCTGTCCCTTTTCTATTTCTGATCAGAGCTGTATCTTCAAATTTGTGGTTGTTAATAATCAGACAGTATCCTACAGGTCGCCGAGTCATGGGATAACAGTCCTCCTCCTTGGGAAACAATTTGACAAAGTCATGTTGTGTATTAATGAATCACCTTTACTGTTATAATATTTCACTATACTGAATTGGATTTTAAACAAACATTGATTGTGTGAATTGGTGCCATTTTGGCTTTCCTTTTCAATCTGTATCCTTCATCCTCTCACTTCCAGACAGGGAAACTATCCTTGTGGAGACTACATGACATTAAAGTATCCTAAATTTGAATATATTGCATTCTTCTGGAAATTATAATGCATAATATTAGTGTTGGAATATTAGATTGGATGGATCACCACAGCACATCATAAGAGCACCTGAACTGATTTCTTCAGGTCAGTGTAGTGATGAATAGAAATAAATGTTGGAATTTCCAGAGGAATGCAATCTGATATGGATGAGCAGGGATTATGCCAAACTGGACTATGCTAAGCTTTTATTGCAAATGAAGGGATTTATTGCATTTATGTTATTACCTCATCAGTTGCTCTGACTGGATTTTCTGTAAGGGAACAAAACAAGAACATTATATCACTGACTCCTGCTATTTTCCACTTTGCAGCTAAAAAACTTTAACATGGCTTCTAGGTCATGTTCTCATACCCTGGTTGTGTGATGTAGGTGCAGGTTTGAAAAGTTGCTGCGCCCCAGGGAAAATCTCCTGAACATCTTCTCGCTTCAAGAGATCCACAAATTTGCAACATGTTTCATCACCTTTGTTCACCAAGGTGTCCAGAAGGTTAATGACAATGTCCTCCTTTGTGTGGTTTTTATGTTTAAGCTCGCTGTATTCACGATCAGTGATGATGTTATCTTGTTGTACATACTGCAAGATGAAGCTGGCATCAGTAGACAGAGTTCTGATGAGTGAGACTTTATTTTTGCACAAAGTCTGCATGGCTGTAAGATAGAAATACTGTAGACAGTACATTTGATTAACGTCTGGAGTATGCATTGCTGTTGAAAGAATGTCTTTAATGTTCAATGATGTCTTCAGAGCATATTTAGCCATTTTTTCCTGATGCCCCTGTGTTCAAGCAACATTTACCACAAATAATGGCTCACCTTGTGTACAGTCATGGCTAAACGTTTTGATGACTGTACACATATATGACACAAATATTCATTTTGATTTCAAGTCTGCTGCTTCAGTGTTTTAGATGTTTTTGTCAGATAATAATATGATATACTGAAGTATAATTACAAGCATTTCATAAGGCTTTTATTGACAATTACATTAAGTTTATGCAAAGAATCAATATTTGCAGTGCAATTCGCATGAGGCTGGCATACTGGTCAGTCAACTTCTGAGCCACATCCTGACTGATGCCAGCTCATTCAATTCAATGGGATTAAGGTCTGGGGAGTTTCCCGATCATGGAACCAACATTTCGATGTTTTGAAAATTGAGCCACTTAGTTATCACTTTTGCCTTATGGCAAGGTGCTCCACCATGCTGGAAAAGGTATTGTTCCTCACCAAACTGCTCTTTGATGGTTGGGAAAAGCTGCTCTTGGAGGGCCATTCTTTATTCATGGCTGTGTTCTTAGCCAAAATTGTGGGTGAGCCTACTCTTTTGGCTGAGAAGCAACCCCACACATGAATGGTATCAGGATGCTTTATTGTTGGCATGACACAGGACTGATGATAGCGCTAACCTTCATACATTTCAAGAAAAGGAACCACTTCTCTACAGGAAAATCATCAGGGACAGAAAAGAGGTAAAGAGATTAGACTGCTGAGGCCTACGGTAAAGCAATTGTCTCTAATGAATCCTCTTTCCTAAAAAAAAAAAGCTTGCGCTGAGAAGAAAAGGTAAGCGCTACCATCAGTTCTGTGTCAAGCCAACATTAAAACGTCCTGAGTATTATAATCCTATTGTGAACAATCCCCAAGAGGTGAAAGACGAACATAAACCTACAAAATGACTAACTCAGTATTGATTATGTAAAAAAGATTATTTAATCATAGGCAGTTATGGATTTGATTCATACCAGAAATACTAAACAGACAAAATTTCTTAGACTTTTAATTCATCAGAATTTGTGTTTTTGTGTTAATGACAAAATACTTTGTTCAGTAACCGCCTGTATTTTCTCACTTGCAACAATAATTTTGCTGTACCCTTGAAATAAAGTTTATTCATGCATTATACCGACACTGCTCTAATATATGCTCTTTCTGCAAGTGACATATGGACAGCTTGTTGTGTTAAGTTATTGTTAAGTGTAATATTATTATATTACATAAAACACTAAAGTGTGTCCAATTTTTATCATTTCTGTGAGGAGTTAAATTGATGGTTTGATGCTGATAATAATGATGTTTAAAGCAGTTTTACTGTACTTATTGGTAAACATCTCACTACTTGCCACAAAATGTCAAGGGGGGTCATTACCCTACATGTCAACTGGACAGAAGGGCTTATAAATCTTATAAAAGTTGCACAGCAATTTGCAAAGCTCCATGTTTATGTGACCCTCTGTAGTTAAAGCATGAAGAAATTCCTTCGCATTAGGTACAAATAGTACATTTTGAGGCCATGCACTTTATTTTCCTTTATTCAGTTTATTAGTTATATGGATTTTGGACCTAGGCTTTGTATGGTTTAGATCATGTTCATGTAATTCCTTCCAATAATCTCACTTACTATATATTACCCTTTAAATCTAAATCTTGTTTGTTTTATACAATTATTTGTGGTGCTTGATGAAAAAAGACTCAAGGAGACCACGATTTCTCAGCTTTAGGTTTTGAATTCCAATAAATTGTTAGAAATTTCCCACCAGTATTATCACTTTCGTTATCTATCAGCCTGCTCTTTTTTACCTATATTTCTTTTTTAGACTTTGCTGGTACGCTGGTAGCACTACAAAACTATTATACAGTTTTATTAGAGGTGGCATTCTCGGAAATTCAGAGAAACATGAACATTTTGGGGGGAGACTTGGCCAGGAAAGATCGCTATGTAGGATTAATTTACCCCAATATGTTGGGATATTTGAGATAATACCTCTGATTCAAGCCCAGTGTTAATTTTAGAGATACATATATACATACAATTGCATACATACATACATACACATACATATACAATTGCACGGCAGGTTTCTCAACCGTAATAAACCGTACTATGTATTGTTTTATTAGCGTACTACAATGTATGATGGTGAGTCAAAAATTATCTGCACTAGTTATATTAAAACTTCTGTTAACCACATTGTGAAGCCTTAACTTCAGGTTAAACTCAAAAGACTGCTATCCAAGGGTCCATACACTTCTGCCCACACTGTGGACACTTGCAACCACACACTGCATGTTAGTAGTTAAAATATGCCTGCTTGTGTAATCTGTTCATTTTCACTATTACTGTACATGGGAGGTTTCACAACTGTAATAAAGCCAAATAAGTAATCATATATGTACTGACCTATGACTATACAGAGTAGTGCTGATTTAAAGAGGCCTACATTCAGTTATAGCCTTTAGCAGCACTTCTGATGATATATGACCATTACTGACAATAAACTTTACACCACCATTAATACTATCGTAATAACGTTCTAACTACCAACTAACCAAACGGGCTAGTTTTTCAGTTACACGCAACTCACAGGGGAAAAATATTATTAGTATTGGTTTATATATAATTTATTTCTTTTCTTATTTACTGATATTTACTCACTTTGATTTCCACATTAACTAACTCACCTCCGTCGCGAGGACAGAAAGGCGCGCGAGCAGTCAGTGCTATCATTCCGTAAGATAATTTTGAGCTAATTAATTATCGTATCTCCATAATGTCTCTTGGTTCTTAAACGAAACAAACTAATGAACTACTAATGAACTAATAATTCATTGATTTTTACATAATTGAAAACTATGTAGTCTTACACATGGAAGCCATTTTTTTAAATAGTCAAAATTATTCTCTAATTTGTCATTGGTGCTACCAGAAAGAGAAGTAACACCAGTTATTTGTATTTTAAAATGTATTAAGCTCTTCTTTTTGTCTATTCATAAAGTTTAAAAGGATGTTATAGCTGTTAAAAAAAGTTTAAGTTGTGAAAGAATAAATACATTTCAGGGCATTTTAATAAGCACTGTGGCCTCGCACCTCGAGGGTCTGGGTTTGATTCCCACCTCGGGTCTATGTGCATGGCGTTTCCATGTTCCACATCTATTGTGAACAATCCCCAAGAGGTGAAAGACGAACATAAACCTACAAAATGACAAACTCAGTATTGATTATATAAAAAAAGATTATTTAATCATAGGCAGTTATGGATTTGATTCATACCAGAAATACTAAACAGACAAAATTTCTTAGACTTTTAATTAATCAGAATTTGTGTTTTTGTGTTAATGACAAAATACTTTGTTCAGTAACCGCCTGTATTTTCTCACTTGCAACAATAATTTTGCTGTACCCTTGAAATAAAGTTTATTCATGCATTATACCGACACTGCTTTAATATATACTCTTTCTGCACCTGACAAATGGACAGCTTATTGTGTTAAGTTATTGTTAAGTGTAATATTATTATATTACATAAAACACTAAAATGTGTCCAATTTTTATCATTTCTGTGAGGAGTTAAATTGATGGTTTGATGCTGATAATAATGATGTTGAAAGCAGTTTTACTGTACTTATTGGTAAACATCTCACTACTTGCCACAAAAAGGGGGGTCATTACCCTACATGTCAGTTGGACAGAAGAGCTTATAAATCTTGTAAAAGTTGCACAGCAATTTGCAAAGCTCCATGTTTATGTGACCCTCTGTAGTTAAAGCATGAAGAAATTCCTTCGCATTAGGTACAAATAGTACATTTTGAGGCCATGCACTTTATTTTCCTTTATTCAGTTTATTAGTTATATGGATTTTGGACCTAGGCTTTGTTGTAACAGGACGCCATGTCACGCCCTCCGCTCAAACCAAGCCATGATCACCTGCAACTCCTCTCCACATTCCATCCCACGGCTTCTGTTTTGCCGCCTCATTCACCGGCATGAGCACACCTGCTCTGCATTTCATTTGTCACTTTCTCCCTACTTAAACCAGCCACAAACAACCATCCAGTGCCGAATTATTGCGTGCCACAAGCCTAGTGTTTTTTGTGTCTAGTGTTTTGTGAAAATAATACCTTTTTACCTTTCATGTTATTGACCCTTTTTTCTCTTCTGGTTACACCCTTAGCTTCACGAGTTGGAACTGTTCACTACGTTGATTGATAACCCGGCTTTGAACCTTTGCTTCTGTTTTTGACTCCGGCCCTGCCTTTATCCTCTGGATTGCTGAGACTCCAATCTCTCCCTCAAACTGCACATCGGATTTTACAAGTGCACCAAAGCCCTCACCTCCCCACACAGCCACGCTCACTCCTCTGCTGCGCTCGTTCAATCTGTGCGTTCAGTGCTCTATGTCTCTCATCCACCGCCACAACCAAGCCACGCCACAGCTCTTTTCAGACAGCACCCCAAGTACTGGTTTCTTTTGATCATCTCTCTCTCTCTTTCACCTCCTCATTTTGAATTAAACTCCGTTATATTGAATCCAGCCTATTTGTGTCTGCTTTTGGGTCCTCCAAGCCTGCCTCACACGGACCAGCCGTGACAGAATAATTCGGCCAACATGGACCCAGCGGATTTAGGTCAACTCAGGACCGCCTTGGAGGCACAGGGCACCCTTCTCGGCACCCACCAGGGGGAGATTCAGCAAGTGAATCAAAACCTAAGGTCTATGGCGGACACCCTCACTGCACTTGCTTCTCGGATTGAACAGTTCCAGGTCTCATCACCCCCAGCTCCAGTTCGTTCTCCACCCCCTCCGATCAGAGAACCCCGCCTGCCACCCCCTCAGTCCTACAATGGAGAACCCGGCACCTGCCGAGCCTTCCTCTCACGGTGCTCCCTGTCTCTCGAGTTACAAACCTCTACATTTCCCACTGAACGCTCAAAAATAGCCTATGTCATCACACTTCTCTCTGGAAGAGCACGTGAGTGGGGAACGGCACTATGGGACGCCGACGACCCCTGCTACACTAATTACAACGCATTCACCAGAGAGATGAAAAGAGTATTTGATCGCTGACTTTCTGGCAAGGAGGCAGCTGGGCAGATGCTGAGACTCGCTCAGTCTACGATTATGCCATCGAGTTCCGCACCCTGGCGGCCTCTTGTGGATGGAATGAATGCTCAATGTGCGACGTGTTTTTTCATGGACTGAGCGAGGCCGTAAAGGATGAGTTGGTCTCTCAGGAGCTCCCTTCAGACCTGAATGGTCTCATGGATCTAGCAGGTCGCATCGATGCACGCCTCTGGCTCAGACGCCAAGAACGCACCAGACCCTTTGTAAGAATGAGACCAATCACCCCCCCACAAACTACCGATCCCCCTGCTGAGCCTATGCAGATAGACCGGGCCCGGATCTCTCTTGAGGAACGCCAACGGTGGCGGGATCAAGAGGCCTGCTTCTACTGCGGCCAAGTAGGCCACTTCCGCCTTCAGTGCCCGTTAAAACAATAGGCCCTCCAATGAAACTGGGAGTCTTGGAGGACCTCTCTCAGAGAAATCTCTCAGGCCAATGCCCCTTGCTTCCCATCATGATCATCTTCCAGAACAAGGCCCAACCACTCAAAGCACTCATTGACTCTGGATCTGACCAAGACCTGATGTGTGCTGCTACTGCGAGGGAACTAAGAATACCCTTTCTGGCCTTGGACACCCCACTGTCAGTCCAGGCTCTCGACGGAAGTTCTCTACCATCCATCACTCGCCGCACCCCCCCTCTCACTCTAAGAATCTCTGGTAACCATGTTGAGACCATCTCTTTCTTCATCATGGAAGGCTCTCATGCTCTTGTTGTCCTGGGGGCTCCCTGGCTGCGCAGACATAACCCCAGCATTGACTGGGCCAAGAACACCATCTTGGATTGGAGCCCTGCCTGTCTGTCTTCATGCCTCCACTCTGCCAGAGCCCACTCGTCACACCCTGTTACCAAGGAAGAACCCCTAGACCTCTCCAACGTTCCCTCTGAATACCGGGACCTCACACAAGTGTTCAGCAAGACACGTGCTCTGTCTCTGCCGCCCCACAGACCCTACGACTGCTCCATCGATCTCCTCCCAGGTACTACCCCCCCAAGAGGGCGCTTGTATTCCCTTTCGGCCCCGGAGAGGGAGGCCATGGATAAATACATCACTGAGTCACTGGCAGCAGGGATCATCCGACCCTTATCCTCACCGGCTGGAGCCGGTTTCTTTTTTGTGGACAAAAAGGATAAGTCCCTTCGTCCTTGTATTGACTACCGCAGTCTGAATGCCATCACCATCAAGAATCGCTATCCTCTTCCACTCATGACCACGGCCTTCGAACTTCTGCAAGGAGCATGTGTGTTCACCAAACTGGACTTGCGGAATGCATATCATCTGGTGAGGATAAGGGAGGGGGACGAATGGAAGACTGCATTCAACACACCCACAGGCCACTACGAGTACCTAGTGGTTCCCTTTGGGCTTACCAACGCTCCTGCTGTTTTTCAAGCCTTGGTTAATGACGTGCTCAGAGACTTCCTGAATATTTTCGTTTTCGTGTACCTGGACGACATTTTAGTTTTTTCTCGTTCTCTGGAGGAGCACAGATTGCACGTTCGACAAGTCTTGCAGAGACTCCTCGAAAACAAACTTTATGTCAAAGCCGAGAAGTGTGAATTCCACCAAGAGTCTGTGTCTTTCCTTGGCTTTATCATCGCCCCTTCCAGCCTTCAGATGGAGCCATCTAAGTTAACTGCCGTCACCGACTGGCCCACACCCGCCACAAGACGAGATCTCCAGCGATTCTTGGGGTTTGCCAATTTTTATAGGCGCTTCATTAGGAATTACAGCTCAGTGGCGGCGCCTCTCACCTTGTTAACCTCCACCAAAGCTCCTTTTCTCTGGAACAAGCAGGCTGAGGATGCATTCACTGACCTAAAACATAGGTTCACATCTGCACCCATTCTAATCATCCCGGATCCGTCCCTCCAGTTCGTGGTGGAGGTGGACGCCTCCGAGTCAGGAGTTGGGGCTGTCTTGTCCCAAAGATCACTAAAGGACAACAAGTTGCACCCTTGCTCCTTCTTCTCCCGTCGTCTCTCCCCTGCTGAGAGGAATTATAACATAGGAGATCGGGAACTGTTGGCAGTTAAACTTGCTCTGGATGAGTGGAGGCACTGGCTGGAGGGAACTGCCTCTCCATTTGTGGTCTGGACCGACCATAAGAACCTGGAATATCTCAGGTCAGCCAAGAGACTTAACGCCCGTCAAGCCAGGTGGAGCCTGTTCTTTTCTCGTTTTGATTTCGTGCTCTCGTATCGCCCTGGCTCCAAAAACATAAAGCCTGATGCCCTGTCTCGACAGTTTTCCATGCCCCAAGACCCATCACCAAGTGAGACAATTCTGCCTCCTCGTTGCCTGGTGGTGGCCGCGCTCCTGGATATTGAAACGCAGGTGAAGAAGGCACTTAATCGGGAACCAGGTCCAAGCAACGTTCCCCCCGGCCTCCTCTTTGTCCCAGCGTCCGTCCGATCCCAGGTGCTGGAATGGGGACACAGCTCTCGAATTGCCTGTCACCCGGGGAGAGCCCGCACCCTATCCCTCCTTCAGCAAAGGTTCTGGTGGCCATCTATGAAGGCGGATGTTCAAGGGTTTGTGACAGCCTGTGACACCTGCATTAGGAACAAGTCGACCAACAAACCTCCTGCTGGCTTCCTAAAACCTCTCCCAGCTCCTCGCCGACCTTGGTCTCATATCACCCTGGATTTTGTTACTGGCCTCCCCAATTCTGATGGCAATACCTGTATACTGACCATAGTTGACCGCTTCTCCAAGTCTGCCCATTTTGTTCCCTTGCCAAAGCTCCCGTCACCCAAGGAAACGGCTGAGTTGATGATCCTCCACGTCTTCCGTCTGCACGGCCTCCCCTCCGACATTGTCTCCGACCGCGGCCCCCAGTTCTCAGCAGAGTTCTGGAAGGCATTTTGCAGGTTAATCGGAGCAACAGCAAGCCTATCCTTTGGTTATCACCCTCAGTCAAACGGGCAGACAGAGAGATTGAACCAGGAACTGGAAAAGGCCCTAAGGTGCATGGCCTCACGAGATGCAACTACGTGGAGTAGGACACTCCCCTGGATTGAGTATGCGCACAATTCTCTACCAACCTCTGCCACAGGCCTCTCACCCTTCCATTGCTGCTTGGGCTATCAGCCACCACTGTTCCCATCCCAAGAAGAGGAGGTAAACGTACCTTCAGCCCTGTCTTTTGTTCGCCGCTGCAAGAGAGTTTGGTCCCAGGCCAGAACCCGTCTCCTACGCACCATCAGCACATTCAAACGGCAAGCTGACCGTCGCCGCTCGGCAGCTCCCAGGTACAGAGTGGGTCAGAGGGTGATGCTGTCCACCCGAGACATTCCCATCAAAACAACCTCCCACAAATTATCCCCCAGATTCATCGGACCATTCACGATCACCAAAGTAATTAACCCTGTTTCGGTCAGGCTTTCCCTACCCCTCTCTATGTCTCGCAGCTCAGACGACTGGTTCCCAGCCCCCTATCCCTTCCCGCCCGCCCTCCCCCTCCTCCTCAACTCATCGACGGGGGTGAGGTTTTTACAGTGCGCAAACTGCTAAGAGCTCGACGCCGAGGGAGGGGCCTACAGTACCTCGTCGATTGGGAGGGTTACGGGCCAGAAGAAAGAAGCTGGGTCCCCACCAGGTTCATTGTCGACCCAACTCTAATATCTGACTTCCACCGGCAACACCCAGAAGCACCAGCTAGGACGCCCGGTGGCGCCCATAGGAGGGGGGGTACTGTAACAGGACGCCATGTCACGCCCTCCGCTCAAACCAAGCCATGATCACCTGCAACTCCTCTCCACATTCCATCCCACGGCTTCTGTTTTGCCGCCTCATTCACCGGCATGAGCACACCTGCTCTGCATTTCATTTGTCACTTTCTCCCTACTTAAACCAGCCACAAACAACCATCCAGTGCCGAATTATTGCGTGCCACAAGCCTAGTGTTTTTTGTGTCTAGTGTTTTGTGAAAATAATACCTTTTTACCTTTCATGTTATTGACCCTTTTTTCTCTTCTGGTTACACCCTTAGCTTCACGAGTTGGAACTGTTCATTACGTTGATTGATAACCCGGCTTTGAACCTTTGCTTCTGTTTTTGACTCCGGCCCTGCCTTTATCCTCTGGATTGCTGAGACTCCAATCTCTCCCTCAAACTGCACATCGGATTTTACAAGTGCACCAAAGCCCTCACCTCCCCACACAGCCACGCTCACTCCTCTGCTGCGCTCGTTCAATCTGTGCGTTCAGTGCTCTATGTCTCTCATCCACCGCCACAACCAAGCCATGCCACAGCTCTTTTCAGACAGCACCCCAAGTACTGGTTTCTTTTGATCATCTCTCTCTCTCTTTCACCTCCTCATTTTGAATTAAACTCCGTTATATTGAATCCAGCCTATTTGTGTCTGCTTTTGGGTCCTCCAAGCCTGCCTCACACGGACCAGCCGTGACATTTGTATGGTTTAGATCATGTTCATGTAATTACTTCCAATAATCTCACTTACTATATATTACCCTTTAAATCTAAATCTTGTTTGTTTTATACAATTATTTGTGGTGCTTGATGAAAAAAGACTCAAGGAGACCACGATTTCTCAGCTTTAGGTTTTGTATTGCAATAAATTGTTAGAAATTTCCCACCAGTATTATCACTTTCGTTATCTATCAGCCTGCTCTTTTTTACCTATATTTCTTTTTTAGACTTTGCTGGTACGCTGGTAGCACTACAAAACTATTATACAGTTTTATTAGAGGTGGCATTCTTGGAAATACAGAGAAACATGAACATTTTGGGGGGAGATGCACAAGCACAGTAGACTTGGCCAGGAAAGATCGCTATGTAGGATTAATTTACCCCAATATGTTGGGATATTTGAGATAATACCTCTGATTCAAGCCCAGTGTTAATTTTAGAGATACATATATACATACAATTGCATACATACATACATACACATACATATACAATTGCACGGCAGGTTTCTCAACCGTAATAAACCGTACTATGTATTGTTTTATTAGCGTACTACAATGTATGATGGTGAGTCAAAAATTATCTGCACTAGTTATATTAAAACTTCTGTTAACCACATTGTGAAGCCTTAACTTCAGGTTAAACTCAAAAGACTGCTATCCAAGGGTCCATACACTTCTGCCCACACTGTGGACACTTGCAACCACACACTGCATGTTAGTAGTTAAAATATGCCTGCTTGTGTAATCTGTTCATTTTCACTATTACTGTACATGGGAGGTTTCACAACTGTAATAAAGCCAAATAAGTACTCATATATGTACTGACCTATGACTATACAGAGTAGTGCTGATTTAAAGAGGCCTACATTCAGTTATAGCCTTTAGCAGCACTTCTGATGATATATGACCATTACTGACAATAAACTTTACACCACCATTAATACTATCGTAATAACGTTCTAACTACCAACTAACCAAACGGGCTAGTTTTTCAGTTACACGCAACTCACAGGGGAAAAATATTATTAGTATTGGTTTATATATAATTTATTTCTTTTCTTATTTACTGATATTTACTCACTTTGATTTCCACATTAACTAACTCACCTCCGTCGCGAGGACAGAAAGGCGCGCGAGCAGTCAGTGCTATCATTCCGTAAGATAATTTTGAGCTAATTAATTATCGTATCTCCATAATGTCTCTTGGTTCTTAAACGAAACAACACTGAAATAATCAAGAAACCCGTACCGCCACCTTTACTCTAACACTTCCTCATTTTAGTTTAGGCGAACAACAGGTATTTTTGAAGAATTCATTTCTCTTTCACTGCGCATGTGCAAATGCAAAATCATCACGTTTTCACCTGGATCCATTTCAGCACGTGCGTTTAGTTTGAATTATCATTGTGTATGGTGTGCGTTTTTGAAGAATAGCGGGCAGTGGTTTAAGTTATTATGATATTATCATTATTATAACTGCTGTCACTTAGTTTTCCAGATGCCAAAATAAATTCAATTAACATAAGAGACTATATACATTACTTATACATATACTTATATATATGTACAGTATATGTTCAGAAAATATAGTAAGCACTTTTAGTCATGAAATACATTTTCTTACTTTAATGTTCAATATTTAATTGTAGCTTCTTTTTTTTTTTAAGGCCAAGATACCTTTATCATGCATGGAATTGGGACCATGTACCTTTCATCCAAAGATTCTTTTTTAATGAAAAAAATCTGATTCACAATTACATCAACGACTAGTTAAGCACTATAATCATGAACCAATAATGCATTATAATTAAAACTATTAAATAAAAATCAGTTAGTCCAAACACATGTAGAGGGGCAGCAAAATCTGAATATCAAACGAACATCGAACGGCAAACGAACTTTACCACAGTAGCCCAAACTATGTCAAGAGTTTTATTTTGAAATACATTTTAAAATCTGAAATGGTTCAAATAGCACTGGACTAATGAAGGTTTACATCTAATAATTCATTGATTTTTACATAATTGAAAACTATGTGGTCTTACACATGGAAGCCATTTTGTAAATAGTCAAAATTATTCTCTAGTAACACCAGTTATTTGTATTTTAAAATGTATTTTTTAAAATGCATTAAGCTCTACTTTTTGTCTATTCATAACGTTTAAAAGGATGTTATAGCTGTTAAAAAAAAGTTTAAGTTGTGAAAAAATAAATACATTTCAGGACATTTGTATAAGCACTGTGGCCTCGCACCTCCAGCTTGTTTCCCACCTCGGGTCTATGTGCGTGGCGTTTCCATGTTCTCCCCATTTTTGGTGGGTTTCCTGCAGGTGCTCCGGTTTCCTCCCACAGTCCAAAGATATGCAGATTAAGCTAATTGGCGTTCCCAAATTGCCAGCGTATGAGCGTATGTGTGTACAGTATATGCCTTGCAATGGATTGGCATCCCGTCCAGGATGTCCCACGTCTCCCACATAACGAGACAGGATAATGGATAAAAGATAAAAAGCGGATAAAGGATAAAATAAATGTTTGTATATATGTATGTATAGGACCTCACAGATACTCCTGCTTCCTAAGCAATACACATCAAAACCACTAGATGGCGACTACATTTTTATCATGTCAGGTTTCAATATATTTAGGGCCCAAGAACTATAGGTGCGCAGGACCCTCTTGTTCTCCTAAGGATTATTTTTTTTCCACCCTGTGGACTTTTCGGGGGTCTTAACATGCTCAAAAACTCATGAAACTTGGCAGACAGGTTGGAATCTGCTGCCATTCGGATGCCTGAGAGTCGTGTGGCCCGGGGCCCTCAGGGGCCCGCACACAAGATTTTGCTGAATAGCACACACACACCCTCACGTAGGCACACGAAGCTCGGTACACATTTAGAGCTCACTGAACAACTTTCACGCTGCATGTCCTGGGCTCAACTCAACAGGAGGCCGGTTATTTTGGGTTGTTCGCAAAAACACACCAGATGGATTTTGATATACTCCACCTGGGGAATTTATACGATCGCCACCAAACCGGGCCGATGTGATCTAAAGACACTGAGGATGCAGATTTTTGATATCTCAAACGGGTCAGCCGTGATAATGTCTTAAACCTACACCGAAAAATTATTAATAACTTTCTGTGTGGCATTATATTGAGTGCATTATATTCAGTGACACCTTTAGTGACATCATGTTCAGTGACATCACAGTGAGGAATGACGCCATAAAGAATAATCCTTAGGAAAACAAGAGGGCCCTGTGCACCTATAGTGTATGGGTGAGTTTTCCATTGCAAATGTTTACACTCATGCACGCACACACACACACCTCCCTCATGACGCGCGTGCACGCACGCACACACACACACACACACACACACATTCATACATCACACACATGCACAGATACATGCACCCACATTACAAATGTTTACACACACAAACACACTCATACAGTACATCACACACATGCACACATACATACACACACATTATAAATGTTAACACTCACATGCACAAACACACACACACACCTCTCTCACATATCTCACACACATTACAAATGTTAACACTCTCACACTCACACAGATGCACTCACGCACATATACACAAACAATTACAATTAACAAGTAAGACAAGACCAGGTGGTGATGGCTTTTCCGAGGTCTTGACACACTCAATTAAAAACAGGTTGTGCGGTGCGTCCGGGGTGGCGGTGGCGCAGGGTGCATGGGCCCGTCATCGTTGCTTGCAACTATATTCAGACTTGCGTTTCATATTCTCATGTTTCATTTAATAAATCTGGAGTGTCAATTACACATGAGAGAGAATATTAAATGAAACTTGAGAATATTTAATGAATTCTAAATATGTTGAATCAAAGTCAACAATATACTGATATTGAATATATTGAATGGCACACTGAATCTACTGAATGAAACTTGAGAATATTGAATGAAATTCTGAATACTGTATATTGAATGAATGAAAAACATGAGAATAATGAATGACACTTCTGAATATATTGTCTGAATTATAAATATATTGAGTGAAATTTGAAAAATATTGAGAAATTTGAGAAAAGGTCTAAACATATTAAACTAATTCTAAAGGCATTGAAAAAAAACTCTGAAAAAAAAAACCCCTCTGAAAATAAATACTGAATGAAAAGTATTTAGGCCTTGTTTAATGTAATAGAAAACATAGCAAATCCATAAAACACCAATAGTTATTCTTTAGACTGAACATGCAGAATATTGTACTTCAATCTCCATCTTCCTGCCTGGTGAAAGCATGCTATGTCAATGCCAAAGATTTTAGATGACTCAGTTTTGGCCACCCTTTCCAGACCAAACTGTGTTGATGCCTGCCAAAATTATGAAAAGTGTAAATAACATTAATCACAAAAAAACCTGTTTCACACAGAAAACGTAGATTACATTATTTGAAAACATATACAGTTGATGGACATAAATAGAAATAGTTAACATAAACCACAAGTGCTGTCCTTGGGTCTGGAGGTGCGGTGCTTGAGAGTGGGGGTGCTTCGCTTGGGACAGGAAGTGCTCTACTTCAGGTGGAAGGTACACTGCTTGAAACACGAGATGCAGTCCTGGGACCAGTGGTGCTCCATTTTTGTGCAAAACACAAAAAATATATGACTTTCTAATAAATCTAAATACTTAAATCAAATATAGGTTGAGCAAATGATCAGTGAAGCATCCAATTCTGAATTAATTTCAAGTTTGTATTATATTATCAAATTAAAAAGAACAATGAAAAATGTCTCAAGGCAAAACAGTTTATTTTAATAATTAAAAAAAATATTATACAGAAATACAGAGAGGATATTTTTGGACATTATCAGGCATTTTCTTGTTTCTGTTGGTTTAAGTGAATTATTTTTATAAGCCATTATTGTATAAATCATGTCCTATAATTTAGACACTTTATTATAGAGAAAATATAACCAATTAGGAAAAGTGAAACTAATTAGAATATTTAACCTAATAACATCTCTAAAAAACAGCATTAAAAATACCTGCAGCAACTATAAATATATAATGTATATTCCCCAATAGGATATACAAAGATGTTCTCTGTATTGACTGATGTATTGATTGATATAAATTTAAATCAGTTTATGAGGATGTAATACAACTTCCAGGTTTTTTCCAGTTATATTCCAGTATTTCTTTTACAAATTCTATTTCATTTATATAAAATTAAAATTCATACATTTAATTTTACGTGGCATTCAAAACTAAGAAATTCTTCTCAGTACATGAGGGTGACTCAAATATATTCTGTTTTATTTTGCCTTGGTTGTTGCAAAGAACTATCACAAAGGTGCATAATATTTCCTTATATACCCTATTTTGTTCAAAGTGTTTCAGTGCTTAATGATTTTAAAAATCTGCTTGCATGTGCAGTCACTGAAATTAAACTCACTCCATAACATTTATAAAATATTATTTAAATGATAAAGTATAGTTTAAGTTTCTACTCATGAAAAATACACATTTAAACAACTCAGAATTTCTAATTCAATATAACATTTCTTTCATTTGCCACTTATAGGAAGCACCTGAATTGAGCTAAAGATACACAAGTAATCCATGAACATTATAGCTGATTACGTGAAATATAAACTCACTCATCCTATAAAAAGCATCTTTTCCGGGTGACTGATGGCAATAAGAGAAGTGTGTCTTGTGAAAAATGTTATTGGACTACCGCCCAAAAGAAAGATCCTGGGAGAAACATTAGTTACATCCATAAGCAGCAGTGCATTATATAATAATCACATGGTTTGTACCTTTATGAATGTAGTTTACAATAGAACTGCTGGCTTCTTGGCCAGAAGTGCCTTTTTGTATAAATGTCCAACCAAAAAACAACACTTATATTCCAGCATAATGAAACACTGGGGAAAAAAAACCTGGCTTGCAAAATTCACTGAAATTAATCCCAGCAGCTAAAACATTAAAATACTGTATGGGTCATATCCTCTGGGTAATTTCCACATACAGTAAGATAATGTGCTATTCAGGAAAATCACAGGATCCATTATCTGACAGGATTAAAGCTGTAGTCAAAAAACAAAAAGCACAGAACATCATAATTACAGAATGCACTGAAAACTGCCAGACATACGAAGAGATGTTTGTCTACAGAATAGGCTGCATGTAGCAGTTTTTATCCTATGTTGGAAATTCACACTGCAGATGAACTGAATAAAAAAAACATACTCTAGCATGATGTCCAGGTTGAATGCACTGTCAAGTCAGGTGTAACGGAAAACAAAAACTGTGGAAAATGATCACAAAGGCTTTCTAGCTCAGTCCATTGGAAGTACCAGTTTCTTGGTAAGAGTGTAGCGAGGCTCAGGCATCTGTTTGAAGCGTCTTAAATCCTGGGCGCTCACGCTGCGGTTAACCCTTGTCAGGATTGTCAAAATATCTTCATTTCTGTTAAAGTAAAAACAAAATTATTCAATTTGGTATTTAAAAATGTAACATTATATTCCAGTGAAAAATATCTTTACATACCCAGTTAAATGTCAGTTTGCATTAAATGTGTCTTTGCAACAGTTAAATTCAAAACAAAAAGATAAATAAATGCATATTGTTTCATTAAAAATGAACCCAGGTTGATCCTTACCTGGGGCAGCCTAATGTAAGGTATTTGCACAACTCCTGGATGTAAATGGATCCATTTTTTGTGTGACGGAAAGACTTGTAGGACTCCACAGTTGCCATCCCTATCAGGAAGTCTGCTTCAACAGGTAAACGGATGATATCAGCTTTTTCAGCATCATGTTCATACTCATCCTCTTCAGTTCCATCGTGCCTCAAAACACCCTCCTGCAGATCATTGCCCTGACAGGCTTGGATGAAGAAGAGTTTGGGTTTGCCAGTGAGCATTGAGCAGCGGGCAAACGGCAGCGTGAGCTCACGGATAGGAACAGGTTTGCCATCAGTCCCCAAGACTGTGCCCTTCTCACCATGTGAGAGGATGCAGCACACAAAGGCATCCATTTTAGAGTGGTCCTTCACTGAAAACTCCTTCACTACTTTCAGCATTTCTGAGCATGAACAATCTCTTCTCTCTTCCACAGAGAAATGCATTTTCTCAAAAACTTCTGTCAGCGCATCTACAAAACAGGAACAAAGAAAACAAATTCAGTAAAAAAAAAAAACATGAATTATGAGCAAGAATTAAAACAGTTCCACATATTATATTACTATTACTACTATTAGACTATAATGCATCATTGAGCCTGATGTTGCAGAAAACGCATGAACAATATTTCATAGAATCCAGCATTTGGAATGACGTGATAAAAAAAAACAAATTAGCTCTGTCGAACACGCCAAAAATTACCTTTATCTGCATCTGTCCCTCTCCTGTTGAAGAGTCTAGATGTATCTTCAAAGTTGTAGTTGTTAATAATCAGACAGTGTCCTACAGGTCGTTGGGTCATGGGATACCATTCATCCGCCTGGGAGAACACAAAATTTGTTATGGTCATTTTGTTTATTTATGAGTAACCTTTAAGGATATAATACTGTGCTATATTAAATTGAGTTTTAGACAAACATTAATCGCATTTGTTGGTGCAGGTTCAGAGGGTGGCCTTGGTTGTGAATCTGTGACCACCATCATCTCACTCCCCAACAAGGAACCTGTCTCTATAGAGACTGAAGATGGGGAAATGCATAGAGACAAAGGGAGAGAATGAGATTAGAGACCGTAGCAAAAATATTAGTGCCTGCTTAAATATCTGAAGAACGATGAAACGATGGAAGTCACACATACATGACAGCGTTTCTGCTATGGACATGTTCTGCATCCAGTCCCAGTGAAGAAAGGAGAAACAAGACATAAATATAAGCAAAAGGAGAAACAAGACACAAATATAAGCAAAACAGGCTAGCTTTCTATAAATATAAAACATACAGAATCAGGAATTTGCTGATATTAATATCTAAAACTGTAAAAGCCTTACAACCATTGCAATTGAAGCTTAGTTATGTTTTTCTGGTATATGTTATTTTGGCAGTCATGTGTTCATGCACTTACAGGCTGCCTGCGGAGTTCTTCCTGAAGTGGTAGAGGCAGACTTCTGATTTCTTCCTGACATGGTATGGACAGAATGCGATTTTCTTCTTGATTTTGTATTTCCATGCGATCACGTTCTCTGGTTCCACTTGTGTTCTTGAATTTCCGTACCTTATCAGCTAGCTCTTTACTGCACTGACGTAGAACATTCTCTAGTTCGTCCAGGTTGTCTTCTCCAAGCATTTCCATTTTCTCCATCTCAGCCAAAACATCTAGAAATGTCTGCAATATTTAGGAATATTCAGTAGTCATATATGGCACTATTAATCTGTAAACTTCTCAAGATCTCAAACAACAGGATTTAAACTTGCTATACATACAGCGGAAACCAGTTTTGCTCTCGGCAGGCCGTCCAGGAGGAACTTTATGTTATGAAGATTTTCGGTTGTTATGTCTTCAGATAGCTTATAAAGCATCTTTCTAAAAACACACAGGAGCAATATGTCAAAGAGCAGTTAGTTATTTTTTCCCTACATTTTATAGAATCCTACAACCTGACTAAAAAATATTTCATACCACAGCCTTGGCTACTCATAAATTATATGTCTGAAGTTGTTCATTAAAGACAGAACAGATATTGTAATTCTTATTAAAATTGATGTAAAAAAAAAAAATGAACAAAGAAAAATTTTAGTTTTAATATGATGCTTATTATAAAAACATATGCATTTTTTTCCCCGGGAACAAACTGTGGAACACAACAACTGCTTAGAGACGTTTTAACAGACGTAACATGCAAACTCCATGCACACAGACCTGATGCCAGAATCAAACCCAGGACCTGGAGGTGCAAGGCGACAGTGCTAACAACTAAGCCACCATGCTGCCACTGTTACATTTTATTTATTTTTAACTATCTTATCACAAAAAAACTTTACTTTTGCATAAAAGCAGATTAGTCAATATGCTTATACTGAAGATGTACCACTCCACATTAAAAATTATTGCTTGTTTTTACCTGTAAACCGAAACCCCAGAGCTCTGATTTTTTAACAACCTGCTGACATTTTCTTTGTTAGTGTCCAGGATGGGAAGCAAGTCATAACGTGCAATAGTGTAGAGCAGGTCAAGCAGAAAGAGTTCATTGTCAAACAAGGCTTGCTCTGAGAGCCGGAGGAACAGGTCTTTTGCATCATTCACGCTCTCCAGACGTTTCCTGCCCAGGTGATTCATGCAGAGAAACTTCAGTGCTGCAACCTCGGACACGGTCAGCTCCTCATCAATCTTATGAAGTTTATTGAGGTTTATTGGGGTCATGGTGAGCAGATGAAGAAGAAAAACCTGCTGAGATTGCACACCTGCATACAGTGAGGGAAAAGTTAGGACAATTTAGAGTGGCCAGCTGATGGTTCTACTGATGTGTTTGGTGGAGAACATGTTTGATGTTTTTGCAATTTTAAAATTGCAATTTTAATCTTTAACGTTATACAAATATGTTCATATTATTTGGCATCTTTGCTATTACTCTGCAATAGTGTAGGTCTTGCTACCCATCCTTGCAACCCCATGATTGGTACTTTTTATCATGAAATGATATTTTTCATCTCAAAACAAAATACAACTGTTGGATAATGTATATACATTTGTGTTGAGAAGGCTATAGATAAATTACCTTATATGCCCAATTACTTAACATCTCATTCTCAAACTTGAATAAACATGAAGTCATTCTCATTTGCTGCTCTGGGAAGGTCCACTAACTTTTGTAATGCATCTGTATGGATTTTTCCATTCAGCCACGGGAGCATTAGTTAGTTTGGGCACTGATGTCAGGCAAGAAGGCCTGTCTTGTGGTGTTTACCCCAAAGTTGTTGAATGGGGTTTAAGGTAAGGACTCTGTGCAGACCACTCTGGCTTTTTTTGACCAATCTTGGTAAACCATCTCTTTATAAAACTTGCTATTATCATAATGCAACATATGTAAGCCTGTTACATAATGCAACATATGTAAGACTGTTAGTTCCAATGAATGGAAATCCTAACACATTTTAGACACTCGTTTGCTTATAAATTCTTATTTGTGTGTGGGTATGGGTGTGATGATCAAGTCAGGTGTCTACATACTTTTAGCTACCTAATAAGTTTACTGAGGTTTTCCAAATTAAAATATATATAAAATCTTATGCTTAGTCCACCACAGTTAAACAAAAATATGCCTGTGTGTCTGGGGCAAGTGTAAAGGGTCTTCTTAAATGCAATCCCTGTAGGTATAATTGAAAGCTCAAGACAGTGAAAAAGTTAATGGACTTTTGACTTGACTTTTTGTTCTTACACGGTTTCACCATATTATCAATGATGCATGCTTGTGGACTACCTGCTGTGAAAAGAACTCCATGTAAAACACTGCTTACACTCAGCCTAAAACTTAAACTGATGTCCATGTTCAAAGTGTCTATGATCAAAGTGTGTGTCATGAGGCAAAATATTTTTTTAATTAATAAATATAAAAATGACTATATTACAAAACTTAAAGGTATAGTAAGAGTGGGGGAGCTCATCATGTTGATATGCATGGAATATCTTTTGTTCATCTGGTTTAGAAGCTATTTAATTGTAAAATATTTTTACAATATTATATAGTATTTTAAAATAGAAAAAAGTGACTATAATACAAAGCTTAAAAGTGTACTAGGAGCAGGAGTGTAAACGCTACATGACAGTATGAGTGGCATCTCTCTCACTAATCCTGTCCGGAATCTACTGAATTTTATTTTTTTATCATCAATAAAATATCAAAAAGGACTGCAAAAACTAAAGGTGTAATAAGAACAGGAGGGGAACGCAACATCTTGTTATGTGAGGAATTTCTTTCACTCGACTGCCTTGGAGGCCATTAAATGAATTTTTTTTTTTTTTTTTTATAAAATTTTAAAATTATTAGAAATTACTACACTACAAAACTTAAAGGTGTAGTAAAGGCAACCATGGGGCTCTATATGCTGATATGCATGGCATTTCTCTCATTCATCTGGTATAAAAGCTATTGAATTTGCCTGTACCATAATATTTAAATGTGTTAGTATGTGCTGTTGAATTTTTTTTTCATATAAAATTTGAAAATTAATAAAATATCACTAAACTGCTAAACTGAAAGGTGTACTGGGAGCAGTAGGGTAAGCACTACTTGACGGTATGAGTAGCATCTCCCTCAATTATCCTGTTTGGAAGATACTGTACTGAATTCTAATTTTTTAAAATGACTATAATATAAATCAGTCTAGTAAGAGCATAAAAAGGTGCAATAAGAGCCGGGGGCATGGGGGCTACATGTTGATATACACCTCTCTCATTCATCTGAGAGATCTGAGCTTAGAAGCTATTGTACTTTAAACAATTTTATAAAATTAGTACTACATGGTTGTACTACAATTCTACAATATTACTATACTAAAAGGTTTAGTAAGTGTAGTAGGTGCTAGTAAAGGAGCTCTACATGTTGGTATGTCTGGCAACTCTCTAATTTTTCCAAATACTGAATTTTAAATATTAAAAAAAGAAAAAAAAAATAGTCAAATGTGTATATACTAGAAAGCTTACAGGTGAAGTAAGAGAAGTAGAAACATGACTATACATATACCATATAAGTGGGATCTCTCTCACTCACCCTGTTCAAAAGCTACTGAATTTTAAATAATTTTTTATAAATTTAGAAAAAATTATAAAACGTGACTTTTTTTTTTTTAAAGGTGTAATAAGAGCAACCAGGGAAGTTCTACATGTTGATGTGCACAGCATTTCACTCTCTTCATCTGGTTAAAAAAATAAAAAATTTAAAAATTAAAAAATAAATAGAAAGAAAACATAAAATGTGACTATAATACAACTCTTAAATGTGTTGTAGAAGCAGAAGGGTAAGTGGCATCTCTCTCACTCATCCTTTTTAGAAGCTACTAAATTTTAAATATATTATTTATATACTACAACCTAAACTACCCATATACAAAACCTTAATGTGTAGTAAGAGCAGTAGTAACAGTTCGACATGTTGATATGCATACCATCTCTCTCATTTATCTGGTTGAGAAGACAATGAAGTTAAAATATTATTTATAAAATTAGATAATTATTAAGAATGACTATACAACAACACTTAAAGGACTGAGAGAGCGCGCTACATAAAGCACCTTTGAATCTTGGTATACATGGCACCACTCATTCCCAATAATTTTTCCGGTTTAGAAGCTACTGAATTTTAAAACAATTGGGTAAAAATCTAAAAAATATATATAAAACATGTCTATACTATTATGTTTTATAGATATATAATTTATAGCTTAAATGTCAATTACAAACAGTAGTGTAAGCTCTACATGACCCTTTAAGTGGCATCCCTCTCACACTGTTTAGAAGCTACAGATTTTTTTTTTAGAAAAAAAAATGAAAGAAAATTTTTTATAAAACCTAAAATGTGTAGCGCAAGAGTTTACAAACTAATTAATTTTAAATATTATATATATATATATATATATATATATATATATATATATATATATATATTTATTTATTTATTTAGAAAATTAATAAAAGGTGTTGCAAGAGCAGGCAGGGGACCTCATTTTGTGGTCATGTGTACCCACACTCTCATCTTCAAGGTTTAGAAGCTATTGAATTTTTAATACTTTTCAAAAAAATAGAAGGAAAAAGAATTAACAATACTACAAATATGTAGGGTAAGCTCTACATGATGGTCTTTCTCTCTCATCCAGTTTGGAAGCTACTGAATTATTTTTTTTTAAATAAAAAAAAATATACAAATAAATGACTATTTTACAAAACTTAAAGGTGTAGTAAGTGCAGGCGAGGGAGCTCTATATGTTGGTATATGTGGCAACACTCGTTCTTTCAGAAAAAAAAATAAAATTATATATATATATATATATATATATATATATATATATATATATATATAAAACGTGACTATACTACAAAGCTTAAAGGTGTACCAAGAGCAGTAGTGTAAGCTCTGTATTTCCATATAATTGGCATCCCTCACACTCATCCTGTTCAGCAGCTATTAAACTTTAAATACTTCCAAAATTTAGAAACATATAGCCTATAAAAATGGCTATACAATTTTTTTTTTTTTTAAGCAGCAAGAGGAGTACTGGGCAACTCTTTATGTTGGTCTGAGTGGCATCTCTTTCATTAATCTGGTTCATCCGAGAGAGAAAAAAAAGTACACACACACACACACACACACACACACACACATTATATATATATATATATATATATATATATATATATATATATATATATGACTACGCAAAAAAAGTAAAGGGTGTATAAGAGCAGTCAGGAAGCTCTACGTGTAGGTCCAAATAATATCTCTCTCACTTATCTGGTTCATACGCTATTAAATTTCAAACCATTCAAAAGTAGATACTCGACACTCTACACCTTTCTAACATCTCGCTCAGAAGCTAATTCTGAATGATTATAAAAGGTTATATAAAGAGAAGAGGGAAAATATGCATGTTAGTGTCTTATTTGCGACTTTATTTGGTCACACACTGAAGACGGAAAGACGATTATGCGAACATAAAACATTACCGCTTTTTTTTTTAACACAAGGCCAAATCCATACATGATATAACAATTAATATTGCGCCAACATGTTTAAACAACAACGTCAAACCCTGGAATATTCTAGTCGACCTGGACGAGTGACATAAAGCAGCAACTAGCTAACCAGCTAACATATTACTGAAAGCTGAATTAAAGTTGTATCCACGCGAATACAAGTCGACTAGTTTTCTTACCTTTACATTTAGACAAGGGCGACAGCCAAGCGGTTTATCTCGAGGCAGCTCCTTAGTTTCTGCTTTTAATTAGTTAAAGGAACAAAATATAACAAAGTTTCCCGGGGTTTCCTTGAGCACGGCTAAATTCCTCCTCAGGTTAACTAAAACGCTTTCGGTTTCAACGAGGAAGTTTCAAAGAGCCTTCACACCGGAAAGCACATGACTCATGACATGCTGTTGTCAAGGTTTTCGGGAATATATATTTCGTTGCATCTTAACTACAGTGCACTTTATTACAGTAACCTTTCACAACATTTAGCCAGAGTTATTATATAGATCACTATTAGTGTCAACAACTTTTTTTTAAGGGAATGTAGTTAGGGCATGTTGGAAAAATTCCCACAGATGACGCCACGAATATATTTGCATATTCATGAATGCGTCACGAATCGCAATATTTCACAATGCATTGAGAATTTGGAATTATGTTTTTTATTATTATTTTTTTAAACGAGCTTATACATTATACACAAGCACGGGTGTTGTCGTTAATATCAACCAGGCTTTTATTTGGATCACAGATCATCACAGTGATGCTGATATACAGTACAACATGACTGTGAATGCAATACTGCTCATATATCAAGTAATTAATAACATTTCAGTCTCAATTTGACCAAAGATCTTGCTTAGCTGTGCTTCAGCAGCAAACAGCAGCTTCCCAAAGAAGCCACATCTGAATAGAATTTGAGCTTTGTGCTGCAGAAGTGTGCTATGAATTTTTTTTTTAAACATATTTGTCACACTTAAATGGTTAAAATCAAACAATTGTTAATATTTCACAAAGGTAACCCAAGTAAATACAAAATGCAGTTTTGATGTAAATGATGATCTCTCTTATTAAGGTAAAAAAAAAATTTTTTTAAAAAGCTGTCCAGACATACCTGGGAAAATGTGAAAAAGTAAGTGACCCTACACATAATAACTAGTGATGGGAAATTTGGAATATTTTAGTGACTTGGTTCTTTGGTTCATCAAAATGAACAAATATTTTTTGTCATTTAGTTCATTTCGTTCTTTTGATCAGAAATAAAATAAAATGTTAAATATTCAATAAACAAACCCCCAACGCGTCTACATACACAAATGTTGGCTATAGTTCAGGTAATGAAAACATTACAATGCAGTTAAGGACATATTATGATAAACAGAATGACCAGCTCACCTCTCATACCTTCTGGTCCGAATCATTCTTTCTTTTGTCACATGACTCTCATAGACACTATGCAGTGCAAAGGAAACACAGGAAACAGAATTGAGCGTTTTTTCTGATAAGTCTTCTAGCCCAAGTCGTTCGATCTTTTGAATCTATTGCACTGTATAGCCTCTGTGAGAGTCACGTGACAAAAAAAAATGATTCAGACCAAAGGACTCGGGAGGTAACTACTCATTTTTTGTTTTCTGTACATACGGAGGTATAGCAATGCTTTGCGCATACGCACCCAGTAGAAAATTAATGAATCATTCTCTGAGACTACTCATTCTTCTGAGTCACGTTAAAGACTCGTTCAAAAAGAATGAATCATTCATGAATGCTCCATCACTACTAATAAATGGTTGCATCGCCCTTGGAGGCAACAACTGCAATCAAGCGTTTGCGATAATGGCAATGAGTGTTTCAAATTGCTGTGGGGGAATTTTGTCCCACTCTTCTTTTAGTCAGATTTTTACTAGGCCAATCCAAAACACTCACTCACTCACTCTCACTCATCATCTATACCGCTTAATCCTGTATTCAGGGTCACGGGGGCCTGGAGCCTATCCCAGGAGAGTTGGGGCACATGGCAGGGTACACCCTGGACAGGGTGCCAATCCATCGCAGGGCACAGACACACACATACGCTCACTCATTCACACACTACGGACAATTTGGGAACGCCAATTAGCCTGACCTACATGTCTTTGGACTGTGGAAGGAAACCGGAGTACCCGGAGGAAACCCACCAAGCATGGGGAGAACATGCAAACTCCATGCACACAGAGACGGGAATCGAGCCTGGCCGAGGATCGAACCCGGACCCTGGCGGTGCAAGGCGACAGTGCTAACCACTACACCACCGTGCCGCCCAATCCAAAACAATAATAACTAAATAATTTTTTTTACCCATTCTTAGTTGTACTTGCTGGTGTGTTGTGGATCATTGTCCTGCTCCATAACCCAGGTGTGCTTGAGCTCGAGGCCATAAAATGATGGCCGGACATTCTCCTTCAGAATTTTCTGGTAGACTGCAGAATTCATTGTTCCGTCAATTATGGCAAGTCAAAGAAAAAGTAAAAGAATCGGGAAGTCTAAATACTTAGACTTACTTAAGCCCAGAGTAAGTGTAGTAGGAGTAAGTGTAGTAAGAGTAGAGTTTTGATGCTTTGAAAAAATGGAAGATTTGGAACTTTATGTAGCAAATACAGACACATTGAGTGATATAAACAATGTTCTATTATTGTTAGTATAAACACATGCACTATTGGAATTCCGCTTGTTCAAACTAGTGGTCATGTAAGTAAATACTGCCCGGCATGTTCTATTAATGTATGTCACATTATTAAAACCTGAAAGAATAGTGGTGGATGTCAACATCACAGAAGTAATGTGGTCAGGGGGGGGAATCATGAATAATCAAGGGGCATTGGTGGCTCAAACAGTAAAAGGTCTGGATTATTGTTCAGAAGTTCAAGAGTTTAAGCCCCAGTAAGCCCTTGAGCAAGGCCATTACCCATACCTGCTCCAGAGTTGCTTTATCTTGGCTGACCCTGCGCTCTGATCCTAGCTTCATTACTGGGATATGCGAAATAATAATTTCACTTTACTGTAAGGTACAGGTGACAAATAATTGATCACTTAAGCACTTGGTGATGTTGCACCATATATAAATCGGCAAAAGAAAGCAAGAAATATGTGATAGTGAAAGTAAAAGCATTTTTGTACACAAAATCTGACACGAACTCACAAGATTTTCTCACAAGAAAAATATTTGTTAATGAGGCTAATCAGAAAAAAGGCAGCATAAACATTGGACTTTGGAGCATTGAAAAAGGGTCATGTGTTCTGATGAGTCAAGGTGACTCAGATTAGTCTAGACTCAGCAATGTTATATGGCAATAAATTTTTATCTTTCCTTTTCTTTCTTTATCTTCTTTGGGGAATATTTCAGTACTTAAACTGTGAAAGAGTGGTTCTGGGAGCATGAGGAATATTTTTTGTATATGAATTGGCCACCACATTGTTCCCCATAATCAAAGCTGAAAGAAATATTAGTGTGTGTGTCGTTTCTTGGCCAGGCTTTGTACAGTATATATTTAATATATTTTACATTTATTTCTTGGTCAACTTTTGATTGTGCAGAATAAGAGAACACAGTTATGAGAGTAAAACCTTTATTTCCCTATATAATCCCCTGCTTCACTAATGCGCTTATTACAGCATTTCAATAATGCATGGATACCATCAAGTTACCAAGTCTTTTTTAGGACACTTTACCCATGATCGGACTGCCTGCTTTACGTCTGAAATGCTGGCCTCCCAGGAACTCCTTTAATGGCCCAAACATGTGGAAATGTCTTGGACCGAAGTCAGGACTATACAGAGGATGTGGCTATAACTTCCGGAAAAGGTCCTGGAATATACAAGTGGTGTCCATTTCCCATAAATTTAGCCATCCCACAAGTTAGCCATTAATTTTAGTGTGACTAGAAACCTCATCACCATACTGTAAGTCCTTTGGAAATGTCAATCGGTTTCACGTCTTCATTCATGAGACATTTCATCACAAGTCCCAGTTTGACTTAAATGCCCCTCTTACACACGCGGACAAAATTGTTGGTACCCTTCGGTCAATGAAAGAAAAACTCACAATGGTCACAGAAATAACTTTAATCTGACAAAATTAATAATAAATAAGAATTCTATGAATGTTAACCAATGAAAGTCAGACATTGCTTTTCAACCATGTTTCAACAGAATTATTTTAAAAAATAAACTCATGGAACAGGCCTGGACAAAAATGATGGTACCCTTAGAAAATACTGAAAATAATGTGACCAAAGGGACATGTTAATTCAAGGTGTGTCCACTAATTAGCATCACAGGTGTCTACAATCTTGTAATCAGTCAGTGGGCCTATATATAGGGCTCCAGGTAGTCACTGTGTGGTTTGGTGACATGGTATGTACCACACTCAACATGGACCAGAGGAAGCGAAGGAAAGAGTTGTCTCAGGAGATTCGAAAGAAAATTATAGACAAGCATGTTAAAGGTAAAGGCTATAAGACCATCTCCAAGCAGCTAGATGTTCCTGTGACTACAGTTGCACATATTATTCAGAAATTTAAGATCCATGGGACTGTAGCCAACCTCCCTGGACGTGGCCGCAGGAGGAAAATTGATGACAAATCAAAGAGACGGATAATCCGAATGGTAACAAAAGAGCCCAGAAAGACTTCTAAAGAGATCCAAGGTGAACTTCATGCTCAAGGAACATCAGTGTCAGATCGCACCATCCGTCGTTGTTTGAGCCAAAGTGGACTACATGGGAGACGATCAAGGAGGACACCATTGTTGAAAGCAAATCATAAAAAAGCCAGACTGGAATATGCCAAACTACATGTTGACAAGCCACAAAGCTTCTGGGAGAATGTCCTATGGACAGATGAGACAAAAATGGAACTTTTTGCCAAGGCAAATTTTGCTAATTATACTTGAAGCATATCAAGAAAAGAACACTGTCCCTACTGTGAAACATGCAGGAGGCTCTGTTATGTTCTGGGGCTGCTTTGCTGCATCTGGCACAGGGTGTCTTGAATCTGTGCAGGGTACAATGAAATCTCAAGACTATCAAGGGATTCTAGAGAGAAATGTGCTGGCCAGTGTCAGAAAGCTGGGTCTCAGTCGCAGGTCATGGGTCTTGCAACAGGACAATAACCCAAAAAACAGCTAAAAACACCCAAGAATGGCTAAGAGGAAAACATTGGACTATTCTAAAGTGGCCTTCTATGAGCCCTGACCTCAATCCTATTGAGCATCTTTGGAAGGAGCTGAAACATGGAAAAGGCACCCTTCAAACCGGAAACAACTGGAGCAGCTTGCTCATGAGGAGTGGGCCAAAATACCTGCAGAGAGGTGCAGAAGTCTCATTGACAGTTACGGGAATCGTTTGATTGCAGTGATTGCCTCAAAAGGTTGTGCAACAAACTATTAAGTTAGGGGTACCATCATTTTTGTCCAGGCCTGTTTCATGAGTTCATTTTTTAAAATAATTCAGTTGAAGCATGGTTGAAAAGCAATGTTTGATTTTCATTGGTTAACATTCATAGAATTCTTATTTATTATTACTTTTGTCAGATTAAAGTTATTTCTGTGACCATTGTGAGTTTTTCTTTCATTGACCGAAGGGTACCAACAATTTTGTCCATGTGTGTATATAAAGCCTTTGATCATCACCTCACAAAATAATTACTTATATATTTACAAAATATTATGACTTCTTTTAGGAACACAGAGAAAACAGGGGCACTGAGCATTCAACAAATAAACATAGCTAGACATAATTAAAAAAAACTACAAATTTTATTAGTTTTAAGTACTGTATAGCCAAGATAACAGTTTTTTTTTTTTTTTTAAGTATGTGTGAGACCAACAATGGTCAAATCAACTATGCTTTATACATAGTAATGGCATTTAATGATGACTCAGCTTCTCTGTCAAATCATAACCAGAAACTGTGACAATGGTTGCATAACCCTTCCTAGGAAAGCTCCTAACACCTGCTGTGAAAAACTGCTAAATGTAAAATGTTGCATGTGACTAACTCTCTTAGGAATGGAGTGTGCTCAGGGGGTTTGATTCTATTGGAAACTTTGACATGAAGAAAAGGAAAGCAGCAGTCCAGGAAAATATCTCAAATGGTTTGTTCATGTCCTACCACACCAAAGTCAAAGTGCAGTCTTAAATCCGATTGAGATGCTGTGTCATTTCCTTTAAACAGGCCATTATTGCTTGAAACCCCTTCAACGTGGCTGAATGAAAACGATTCTGCAAAACAAGAGTGGCCAAATTCCTCCACATCAATTTGAAAGACTACAGTTTCACGTTTTTACAAACGCTTGATTGCGGTTGTTCCCGCCAAGGGTGGCACACCCAGTTACAAGATTTAGGGGCATTTACTTTTTCACATAGGGCTAGGCAGGCTTGGAGAGATTTTAATTTTAAAACTGCATGATGCATTTTCTCAGGTTATCTTTGTGTAATATTAAAAATTTGCTTGATAATAATAATAATAATAATAATAACAATAATAATAATAATTTAAAAAACAGAAAGGAGAAAATACTTTTTCACTGCGCTTTAAATACTTACTGAACAGCCTACGGTAAGTGTAGTATAGGTTTTAATGTAATTAAAAAATATTTGAATTTTATGTAGCAAATACAGGCAAATTGAGTGAAATAAACAGTGAGATGTACCACAGTTGTTAACCTGAATCAGGGGTCGGCAACCCGCAGCTCTTTTTATTCGTAATATTTTGCTAAAATGATGGTGATCTTATAAAATTTAAAATAAATCGTGTTTAATATTTTGTCGCTTAAAATATGCGTATATCCGATGTGCGACACCCGCCGAGCGTCACGTGTTATGCGCTAAAATGCCCCCCCTGCCACGAATTGCCCCTCCTACATAACCTCAAATATTATATTAGAAAATAATATATAATGCATTTATATACAACATGTATATTTTTATATTGCTTATTTTATAATGAAAATCGTTCCGTGTAATTTTTCATCATAAACAATATTTATTTAGTGTAAAAAAAATGTATTACATGACAAACCCCAGCAAAATAAATGTGCCACAAAATAAACATTATATTACAATAAACATTATATTACAATTTGTATTAATTGTCTCGACGGCTGTTACATGCCTAGGGATCATTATGAATTTATGTTAATTATAACAATATATAATTATATATTGTTATAATTAACATAAATTCGTAGGTTTATGATAGATAGAAATGATGTAGGGGGGCAGTCCGTCACAGGGGGCATTTTAACGCATAACACCTGCACGCGATTTATGGAGCTTATTGACCCCCGGTTTTATTCAGATGGACAGCTGACTGCATGCTCAAGTGCACGCGATAAAAGGGTGACGGCACACAGAAACAGATGGCATTTTTGGTTTGCTGCATGGACAATTTAAGTTTATTTAATAAATACGAGGAGGACTCAAATACACATTGAGTATTTTATTTGAAAGAAATCTTTAACCCAACGTTTTTATCTGAGTTTTAAATGTTTTTTTTTTGCATGCAGAAAAAAATTATATTATTATTATTATTATTATTATTATTATTATTATTTCCTGTGTGAAACGGGTCAAAATGGCTCTTAGAGTGTTTAAGGTTGCCAACCCCTGGTCCAAATACAAGGACTCTGAATGCTGCTTGTTCAAATCAAACGGTTAGACCACGATTAAAGGTTGTGTAAATAAACGTTAAAATTACTGGAATGGGTTAAGAAATGTATGTCACATTATTAAAACCTGAAAGACTAATAGTGGACTGTCAGAAGTAATGTGGTCAGGAAAAAAGAGAATCGCGAATGACTGTGATCAGAGATCACTTAAGGGGCAATGGTGGCTCAAACAGTTATTGTTCAGAAGGTCTGGGGTTTAAGTCCCAGCAGTACCAATCTGGGACTCTTGAGCCTTTGAGCAAGGCCATTACCCATATCTGCTACAGGGTTGCTTTATCTTGGCTGACCCTGTGCTATGATCCTAGCTTCATAACTGGGATATGCAAAAAAGTACAAATTTAATGTGCTGTAATGTACAATAGCCACATTTGACAAATAATTGAACCTTAATCACTTGGTAAAGTTTCATCATAAAAGATTGAGTAAAGAAAGTATAGTTATATTTGATAGCGAAAGTAAAAGCATTTCCAAAAACAAAATCTGACAAGAATTTCAAACTAAAAAAACACTTGTGAATGAGGCTAATCAGAAAAAAAGGCAGCATAACATTAGACATTGTAGCAATGAAAAACGGTTATGTGGCCTGATGAGTCAATGTGACTCATCTAAGTCTAGGCTCAAGAGCGTTTCCTGCCAAAAAAAATAAACAAAAAAAGTAGTTCAACTGTGAAAGTGTGGTTCTGGGAGCATGAGCATGAGCATTGGCCAACATATGATCAAAGCTAAAGGGGGTTAAAAGAAAGATTTAGAAATGTACGTTTTAATAAAGTGTGACTTTACTTGGCCTGACTTTTTACAGTATTTTTTAAAATAAATTTTATACTTATTCCTTGGTCAAAGGTTTCAAGTCAAACCAGGACTTTTGATTGTGCAGACCCATATTTACAGACTACCCATATTTCTCTATATAATCCCTTGCTTTACTAATGCACTTATCCCAGAATTTCAATAATGCTTGGATACCATCAAGGTGTAAGGTTTTCTCAGTACACTTTAGCCATGATCAGACTTCCTGGTTCATATCTGAAATGCTAGCCTCCCAGGAACTCTTTCAGTTGCCCAAACATATGGAAATTTCTTGGAGTGAAGTCAGGACTGTACAGGAGATATGGCTATACCTTCTAGACAAGGTCCCGTAAGGTACAAGTGTTGTCCAGTACAATTCCCATAGACCAGGGTAGTCAAGTAGAGTCTTAGAGAGCCGCAATCCTGCAGAGTTCAGCTCCAGCCCTAATCAAACACAATTCAGGATTACTAATGCTTCAGGATGGTGATTTATTCTTTCAGGGTTGGAGCTGAAATCTGCAGGACTGCAGCTCTCTATGACTGAACTTGCCTATACCTGCCATAGATAGATGTGTCTCTTTGACAAATCAGGAACAAGTTATCTATTGATTTTCAAGAATCAGGCGTTTCATTCATTTCACTGCGACTAGGTACCTCATCACCATACTGTGCATAAATTCTTCTGGAAATGTTAATCTGTTTTATGCCCTTTTTCACAAGACATTACATCACATATCCCAGTTTGATTTAAACACCCCTAATATAAAGCCTTTGATCAACGAATCACAAAATAAGTATTTACATATTTACAAAATATTATGACTTCTTTTAAGAACACACAGAAAAATAAGCAGATTCACTGATTAGTCAAGAAAAAAAAACACAGCTAGACATAAAAATTGTATTTCTTAAACAAAATTAATTACTTACTATTTACTAGTATAGCCAAGATGAAAGTTAAAAACAAAGAAATGAACTGTGTGAGGCCAACAATGGTGATAAGTCGTATCTTGTATGATAATGATGTTTAATGATGAGTGAGCTGCTCTGCCAACTCATAACAAGAAACTGTAACATTGGTTAAAGAGGCCTTTCTAGGAAGGAAAGGGAGGGCCTGTTATCACCTGCTATGAAAAACTCTAAATGAACAATGTAACATTTGTTATGTTGTGCAGCTGTTAAATTTTTGTGATGAATTAAAGGTGCAGTCTGGTGGGAACTGCGAGTCAAAAGGAATAAAGAAGTCACGGGCAAAAGAGAAAACATCCTGAGGCTTTCTCAACAGCAGCATTTGGAGGAAGTCAGCCAGTAGAGCTTTAAGCTCAGGGTGCTGTCTAACATAGGAGGAGTGATCAGCATTCAGCTCTTCCTGCAATAAAAAGATTAAAAGGGAAAAAACCCGAATTATCCTGTGTTCTTAACATGCAAATCGGTTAAAATTTTTTGGGATAGTGCTATTCTCATCTGCTGGATAGCCTCTGACATAGTTCCAATATATTCTGCACAGTTTTTATAATCTGTTTATTAAGGCTTTTTTAATGTTATTTTTTTATTCATTACCGACAACAGAAATGTCTTTAAAATTGTTCGAATATTCTTTCTAAAATCAACTCTCCGACTTCCCCAGCAATTCCCTTTTGGGGAAATCCTAGTCATCATCAGTGAATTATACCTGACGTGATGATTGTGAAAACTAAATATAGATTTGAAGAGCAGTACTTGCTCAAATACTAAGTATCACTATCCAAAATATTAGTTAGAATAATATTCATGAATCTGATAAGATGAGATGACTCATAACTTGTTTATTAGAATGCTCATACGGGACTGCTTAAGGAGGTGGATGTCATGCACACTCGCTCCGCGACCGGCACGAGGACCCGGAAGTAAGACGGTCGCGCTTTCAGAAAGCATAAAAGGAAACAAGATGGCGCTTCACATCGCTCAGTCATTGAGTTCATTCATGCCTTCGCTATCGCTTCACCAACTATTTCGTGAGTACTCACCTATTCAGATCGCTTCCTTGATTGAGTGTGTGTTGCCAGAACGCGGGTTTATTTGTGTAGATCCTTGCTCTTTGTGTAAGAGAGTTCTAAGAGTAAACGCGTGGTTATCCTGCCTGCTCGCGCTGCTTCCGCGTTTGGGTTTACCGTCCACGCAACACGGGCTAACTGCTAAGGCTACTGTGTTCATCCCTCGGTTGCTCGTGACAGAATGACTGAGCCCAAAGCAGTAAACCCAGCGGAGTTTGCTCGCCTCTGCGCTGTGGTTGACCAGCATGCCGAGCTGATCAATGAGCTCCATGGTGAAGTCGTGTCTCTCCGAAAGGAGCTCCAAGACGTCGCGGTTTTGCGCCGCGAGGTGGCGGAGCTGCGGCAGGAGAACGTGACCCTCCGCGAGGCGGCTGTTCAGTCGGCTGTTGCCACGCCCCCCGCAGCGGTGGCAGCGCCGCCCCCTCCTCCCCCCTCTGACATTTTCATTGCTTTACCAGATAAGTGGGATGGCACAGATGGGAAGTGCAGTGTGTTTTTAACAGCATTAGATCTTGTGTTTAAGTTCAATTCCACCAGGTACTCCACAGACCGACTGCGCGTTGCACTTCTCGTCTCGTTGCTATCCGGGCAGGCAGTGGGCCACGGCGGTTCTCAGGCCAGATTCAGACACAGCTTATTCATACGGAGAATTCACCCGCCAACTCAAACTGACCTTCGAACATCCTGCTGCTGAGGTGGAGACCGACAGCAAATTGTACCATCTGCGGCAGGGTGGGTCGTCCGTGAGCCGCTACACCGCGGATTTCCGTACCCTCACCGTGCAAACCACCTGGGGGGACGCCGCCCTCCGGACGGCTTACTACGAAGGACTGGCTTCTCGCATCAAGGACGAGCTCGCCGGAAGAGAGCTTCCGGCTACACTGGAGGGTTTGGTCCAGCTCGCCCTCCGGATTGACCAGCGCCTGCTCGCTCGTCCGAAGCCAGCCCCCCGAACCCTGCCGCCCATCACACCCCTTTTTTCACATTCCACGCCCCGATCACCAGCTTTCACCACCACCACTAGGGCGTCTGCCGGGTCCCCACCTCCCGCCGTGGTTGACACCCATGCAACTAGGATGCGCCTCCTTGAACCCTGCAGAGCGAGAACGACGTTTCAGGGAGGGACTCTGCGCCTATTGTGGGTCAGCGGCACACCATAGAGCTATATGCCCTTCACGCCCGGGAAAAAATCAGGCCCGGTGAGTCAGGGGGGCAGCTCACCGGGTCACCTCCATCTCGCCGCCACCACACCCAGCATCTCGCATCTCATGGTTCAGGTACACCTCCAATTTGGCCACAGACGAGTCAAAAGTTCCGCGTTCATCGACTCCGGGGCTGCTGGAAACTTTATTGACTCCTCCTATGCCAAGAGATTGGGGGTGGAGACTGAGGCGTTATCCCAGCCAGTTCGAGTGACATCCGTCGACGGTCGGCCCCTTTCGTCCAGCCCTATCACCACCCAGACTCGGCCCATCATCCTGACCATTGACCAACACCAAGAAGAAATCCGCTTTCACCTCACCTCCATTTCCTCGCCACCCATCATCTTAGGATACCCCTGGTTATTGCAGCATGACCCTCTCATCTCCTGGTCTCAAAACCGGATCCTGCAATGGGGTCCGACCTACCTCGAACTCTGCCTACAAACGCTGGCTGGGACGTGCTCTAGGGAGTCCGAGGCCCCCGATGTTGACACCAACGCCATCCCTCCTGCGTATCGAGACCTGGCTGAGGTCTTTTGTAAGAGACGTGCCGACCATCTTCCTCCGCATCGCCTCTACGACCTGGCTATTGAGATCCAGCCAGGTTCCACTCCACCCCGCTGCCGTCTATACTCTCTCTCTTCCACCGAGACGCGGGCGATGGAGGAGTATGTGTCCTCCGCTCTCCGTCAGGGTACCATCCGACCCTCTTCCTCGCCCGCCGCTGCAGGATTTTTCTTCGTAAAGAAGAGTTCGGGCGAATTACGTCCTTGTGTTGACTATCGGGGGCTGAATAACATCACAATAAAAAAACGACACCCGCTGCCTCTTACCAACTCAGCCCTGGACGCCCTCTCTGGTGCCACCATTTTTACAAAGTTGGACCTCCGGAGCGCCTACAACTTGGTGCGTATCAGAGAGGGCGATGAGTGGAAGACAGCCTTCATCACCCCTAATGGACATTACGAAAGCCTAGTTATCCCCTTTGGACTCTGTAACGCCCCTGCAGATTTCCAGCAGTTCATGAATGATGTTCTCCGGGACATGTTGGGAAAATGGGTATTTGTCTACCTAGACTCACGCACCGCCGAAGAACACATTCGACACGTCAGGGCCGTCCTTAGGGGATTGCTCACCCACCGACTGTACTGTAAGTTGGAGAAGTGTGCTTTTCCCAAGCGCTCCACCACGTTCCTGGGCTTTGTCATCTCATCCCAGGGTGTGGCCATGGACCCACAGAAGCTTGAGGTTGTACGTCATTGGCCCCTACCCAAGACTCTCAAACAGCTTCAACGGTTTCTTGGGTTTGCGAACTTCTATCGTCGCTTTATCCGGGGCTACAGTACAGTCGCAGCACCCCTAACCGCCCTAACTCGCCCCTCACCTCATCCCTTCCAACTCGACTCCACTGCCATCAGCGCATTCTCCAAACTCTGCCATCTATTCACCACCGCTCCAATTCTCCTCCATCCAGATGCCGACCAACAATTCGTTGTGGAGGTGGACGCCTCAGAGGTGGGCGCTGGGGCTGTTCTCTCCCAGCGGGGTCCAGACCAGAAACTACACCCTTGTAGTTTCTTCTCCAAGAAATTTGACCCCACTCAGCAGCAATACGGGGTAGGGGACAGCGAGCTGCTGGCCATAAAGTGGGCTTTGGAAGAATGGCGACACTGGCTCCAGGGCGCCAGAGAACCATTTATCGTCTGGACCGACCACCAAAACCTCATTACCATCAAGAACCTAAAACAACTCAACCCCAGGCAGGCGCGGTGGGTTTTGATTTCCACCTATCCTATTGCCCAGGGTCAAAGAACATCAAAGCCGACGCCCTCTCCCGACAACATGAGGGGGACGTCCCCCGGGCAGACCCCGCGTCTGTCCTGCCACCTTCCAGAGTCATCGCTCCGCTCCGTTGTCGGGGAACCCAGGCACACAACGCACCCTCAAATACATCCATACATAAGGACATCGTCTCGGACAGGGGGCCCGAGTTCACTGCACGGTTCTGGAAGGCCTTCTGCCATCTGATCAATTCTACCTGCAGTCTCTCCTCGGCTATCACCCCCAAACAAATGGTCAGACGGAACGGGCCAACCAACAACTGGAGCGCTACCTGAGGTGCTTTGTTGCCGACCGTCAGCGCTCCTGGACTCGCTATCTCATTTGGGCGGAGCTCTCCCACAACCTCCACGTCTCCTCCGCCACAAAGCTGAGTCCATTTAAGGTATGCCAGGGTTTCCAACATCCGATGTTCGAACATCAAGAACCGGAGGTTGAAGTACCCTCAGCCCAACAGTTGGTCCGAAGGTGTCGGCGGTCCTGGACTCAAGCCAAGGAGGCCATTCAGCACGCCAATACCCTCTACACCTCACAACATCGTCGTCGACACCCCCTGGGACGATTGTACCACAGAGGTGACAAGGTATGGCTCTCACCAAAAATCTAAACCTCCATACAGAGTCCAAAAAACTCTCGCCTAAATTCATCGGTCCATATCGCATCACCCTCCGTGTCAACCCTGTCACCTATCGGCTCCAGCTGCCTGCGGCGCTCCGGATTCACCCAGTATTCCACACCTCTCAGCTGAAACCCTTCATCACGTCACCAATGGTTTATTTGTGTAGATCCTTGCTCTTTGTGTAAGAGAGTTCTAAGAGTAAACGCGTGGTTATCCTGCCTGCTCGCGCTGCTTCCGCGTTTGGGTTTACCGTCCACGCAACACGGGCTAACTGCTAAGGCTACTGTGTTCATCCCTCGGTTGCTCGTGACAGTGGAGTGGGGGGTGTGATTATTGATATCTACCTTTCTGTCAAGAAACTTTGAGTACAGCTCAATGTCCTTTTCCCACACCAACGGCTTCTTCTCACACAATGACTTGCTACTTCCCTCATCTGCAAACAAACAAACAAAACCAGTTTTGTTTTGTTTTTTATTCCTGTCATACATAATGTATAATTATTGGAAAAAATGGGACAATATACAGACCTTCACTGTCTACAGGAGGAAGCTGCAGGAGGTTCATGGTTACTGATGAGCCCACCTGCACTCTGCTGGCTAAATGCCTAGTAAAAAGAAAAAACACTGATAACACAAGTATCATGATTCTTTTATGTGACCAGCCACACTAAACAGTTTTAGTGACTGAACAGAATCAGGGTTATATTCCTTAATCAAGAAAGAAGAAGAGGGTCTACCCATCGGGCAGGAAGTAGCAGTGCCAGGTTGCGGGGAGTTTTTCTGCTGAGGAGACAGTCCTCTCAATGCCAAACACCTCCACCATCTCTTTGCCAATCAATTGGTTCTTGACCTCCAGCTCCCTCTAAATTAGGGTTAAACTTTTTTTTACATTTTTATTTCTTACTCAAGTCAAATATAAGTGTAGACAATTAACAGATAGCTATCGAAACAAGGTGCTATCAAAAGAATTCCAAGGAAACCTTCTGGAAAAGTATTGACTATTATTTGATTAAAAAAAAATATATATATAATATATTATATATACATACACAGGAGTTGGACAATGAAACTGAAACACTGGACAATTTAGTGTTGAAGGTTTCATGGCAAAATTTGACCAGCCTCGTGGCTGGCAGCAGAGTAATAGCACAGTTTTGCTTAAAATATTGCAGTGCACACAACATTATGGGTGACATATCAGAGTTCAAAAGAGGACAAATTGTTGGTGCGCGTCTCGCTGGCGCTTCTGTGACCAAGACAACAATCACAGCAGCCCAACTCAAAACTGCACAATCAAATGTGCACCTCAACTCTCCTGTTTCCACCAAAACTGTTCGTCGGTTTCATAGCCAAACCTTTGGTCACTTGTGCCAATGCCAAATGTCAGTTTTAATGGTGAGCAGAAGCGAACATCTTGGGCTGTGTACAATGTGAAAAGTATTACTCTCTGATGAGTCCACCTTCACTGTCTTTCCCACATCCGAGAGAGTTACAGTGTGGAGAAGCCCCAAAGAAGGTTACCACCCAGACTGTTGCATGCCCAGAGTGAAGCATGGGGGTGGATCAGTGTTGGTTTGGGCTGCAATATCATGGCTTTCCCTAGGCCCAATACTTGTGCTAGATGGGCGCGTCACTGCCAAGGACTACCAAACCATTCTAGAGGATCATGTACACCCAATGGTTCAACCATTGTATCCTAAAGGCGGGGCCGTGTATCAGGATGATAATGCAAAAATACAAACAGCAAGACTGGAGACAGAGTGTTTTGATGAAAATGAAAGTTGAACATCTCCCATGGCCTGCACAGTCACCAGATCCAAATAATATTAAGACTTTGGGGTGTTTTTTGGAGGAGTGAGTCAGGAAATGTTTTCCTCCACCAGCATCACGTAGTGACCTGACCACTACTCTGCAGGAAGAATGGCTCAAAATCCCTCTGGCCACTGTGCAGGACTTGTATCTGTCAAGATGAATTGATGCTGTATTGGCTGCAAAAGGACGCCCTACACCATACTAATGAATTATTGTGGTGTAAAACCAGGGGTGGTGTAATGGTTAGCACTGTCGCCTTGCACCTCCAGGGTCCGGGTTCGATTCCCGGCCAGGCTTGATTCCCGTCTCTGTGTGCCTGTAGTTTGCATGTTCTCCCTGTGCTTGGTGGGTTTCCTCCCACAGTCCAAAGACATGCAGATTAGACTAATTGGCGATCCCAAAAATTGCCAACGGTAACTTTCGGTATGATGTTACTACAGAATGATAATGGGGTTCTTTCAGAGCCTTAATTAGAGCTCTTTCCCATGGGCAAAATCGTAAAAAAATTTGTCAGATCACATGTTTTTTTATGTTTGGGCCTCCAAGTGGGTTTTTTTTACCCATCACCATTATTCCATACAGCCCCTTATGTGGAATTTCAAGTTTGGCAGCTGTTTATTAAAAACAGTTGTTCAACTGTGCAAGCTTAACAAGTCTATCATAATGAACATGTGGATTTACAATAACCTACTAATAAAATGTTGTGTACTAGAACCAGGATAATGACCTTAATACTAGCAGTACAGTACAAGACACCTGTAGTGTCTTGTTCCAGCTTTGTTGGAAGAAACTGTTCATAGGACAAATATACGTAAACTGAACACTTCACAGAGCTATTCTTTATGAATGATTATATTTTAGTTGTATGCCAGCAAAATGTGAAAATGTAAAAATATAATATTCTCACATCATATTCTTACATAATAAAAAGGCTGTAAAAACATATTAATACATACATATGTTGATATGCCAATCTGGGTATCAGCATCAAATGACAGGAATGTCAAATTTTCTGGAACTTTCTTCTGTTGAGCCAGAATGCGTAGGATCAGGAGGTTGGAAGCCTCAGACAGAAACCCTTGTAGAGAATTCAGAGGGAATGTAAATGCTTGCTTCTTTACTTCCTACAAGAAAGCAGAAAAGAACAAACACAGTTAACTGATTAATGTTTTTTAATTAATTTAAATGAAAAACAAAATAATCAATCAACTACCTTTAAATTATACTGTATGCTTTTGCTCAGGCCTCATGCAAATACACAGTAATATTTATGTAGCACAGAGAAAGTGAAACCAGTGTACTTACCTCTTTCTCTGTGATGATTCTGTCCACCACTAGATGACTGCCTTGTCTCACTATGTGTATCTTCTTGTCTAGTGTGTGGTCCTGTAGCTGCAGCATTTAAAACACAGCAATGCATAAATAAAAAAGATGTCTGAATATTCTCTAGGATCTCGTATTAGTTTGTGATGTGAAATCATCTATGAAAAAGAAAATGAGCTATAATATATAAACATATGAAATTATATGATGTATAAATGTAGTAGATAGATAGATAGATAGACAGATAGACAGATAGATAGATAGATACCTTCATATACTCTTCATGATTCTCCTCAAGTGTGTCAAGGTTACTGGATACATAAGCTGTCAGTAATAGGTGCAAGTACACTTAGTTAGAATAAAACAATTGGCATGGAATGATAAAATAACTCAGCTGGTTCTAATTTGTACAACCATGTTCAATGAAGAGGACAAGGTGCTATTACCCGTAATAGAAGTGCCGCACGGGATGTTGTCGATTGCTCCATGGCTATTAGCGTGTACCAAATAACAAGGTTCGTCATTGTAGCTGGCTTTCTGTACACTAACACAGAATTCTCCTAGCTCTTTGCCAGTGTCTGAAACAGTCACCATGGAGTCCATAAACAAGCACTGATCAACATCTTTAGGTCCTGAAAGACGAAAAATAACAAGTGCAATTTTAATATTATTTGAACATTCTGATCAAAATAGCACATTTTTGTACTTGTATTGCATGCCTGTTTAGAGCATTTGACTGTTTAATATAAATGTAAGCACTCACAGCATTTATAATCTAGTACCAAGGTTATGAAAATTAGCTGTACCTGCTTTGAAACTCAAAACACAAGCAAATACAGCCCATCCCTTCAGTGCTCCTAAATCCTTGCCACAAAATCATGTGTAGGCCAAATATTGCAGATGCAGCGGTTGAATTTGAATTTACATGAAGACAGAATGTATCGACAGATAATCAAGCACAAGGAAATTATTTCCTTTGTTTATTCTTGTTTGTTAGGAAGCTAGGTTGAGAGTGCCGTTAAGATTAACAAATGAGAGGAGAACATTGACAAACTGCAAATGTTTCAACCTTTTGCCACAACTTTATTTATAACAATTTTCAGCAGGAGCAATAGTCTATCTATCAATATTGAACATGCCGTGCCAAAACCATCCATCCACCTATCCATCCACAATCTACACTGTTTATCCTGTGCAGGGTATGGAAGAATCTGGGCCCGTATTCACAAAGCTTCTTAAGCCTAAAAGTTGCTCCTAGAGACAAAATTCTAAGAAAAATCTTAGAATTAGGGCATTTTCTTAGAATTTCTCCTTAAATTTAGGATTAAATCTTATTAAAGATAAAAATGATTCACAAAACATCTTAGCCCTAAAAACAGCTCCTAAGGTAAAATTTGTTAAGAGTAGAGAGGAGGACTTTTAAGAGGCTTAAGAGTTTCTCTAGCAGAGGACAAAATGGCGGAAGGAAGAAATATTCTCCAAACACTGAACGTAAAGCTAAAAGTAAACACTGCTCTTCTGTCCAATTTGGTTTTCTTGCTGTTTTACTCCCTTCCATCTCTCTTGGATTGGTGGCTACATACCATCCAAACGTGCAAATTAAACAGACTGTCCTGCAATCATGTAAAGTAGCCTGTACTCATGATTATACAATTTCTCTTCATATACAAAAATTATGATCCACTGTTGGTTTTATTATCATGTATTCTGTTTTCACAAAGAGCACATTTCAAAACCTTTGCAGAGGTCAGAGGTTATTTTTTATTAACCAGTCACAGTCCTTGAATCGCTGCATCTTCCGTAGCAACGGTGTCAACCTCACCCCCTCACTAAGATAAAGGTTTTTCTACTTTCCTTACTCAGAGTTGCTCTAAGAGGTTTCCTAAATCACTTTTAGTCTAGGACTCCCAGCTAGGACTTTTTAAGCTAAGATAGGAGCTCTTTGAGAGAATTTGAAAGCTTTGAAAGCTTCTTAAGCTTTGTGAATACGGGCCCTGGAGCCTATCCTAAGGCCAACCACACAATCAATCATACGCTATGGGCAATTTGGTAACACCAATGGCCATATAGCATTTACAAAATTAACATTTTGTTGAGATGCAAAGTTGCATTAAACCTTTAAGTTAAATGATGTTTCGAGCAAATAATGGGCCTTCTGCCACAAAGCGGGAAGCAAGCTTGGGGAGAACATGCAAACTACACGAACAACATTGAACCCGGAACCTTAAAGGCAACAGTGTTAACCACTAAGTCACCACGCCGCCTCGAAAATCTGAAATTGTTCTTTGTCTTTCAGCTGCTCCTGTGCAATCGCTAGAGTGGACACAGGTTTTACGCCGGATGCCCTTCCTGACCCAACCCACACACTTTTTAACCGGGCTTGGGACTGGCAGAGCATCCAGTAGCTCGGGGCCAAACTTGTTTGTATAAGTTACTTTCTTTCTTTGCCACTACAAATGTAGCTACAAACACAAATCTGGCATGATTAGATGATATTTAAATTATTTCTTAGTATCATTAAGTTTCCTTCATCTCACAGTTTAGAAATCTGCAACTAGTTAGGACGATTAGAGTGATTTCTGTCATAACCAGATGGTAACCAGTCCAGAACAGACAGCGCTGATTAAAAAAAAAAACATTTCATTAACTTTAAACAGTATTCTGGGGTCAAAGAATAAAGATGATGATGTCACTTACCGATGCTGGAAAGAAACTCTAATGCTTCCTTCGAGGCTTTTATTTCTGTCATTTCAAGCGGCCCTGAAGTTTCATTCATATATTTCAATTTAATTACGGATCCAAAACGGCATTAACATTCCAAAATACCGTCAACTGGTTAAACACACATGATAATAAAAGTTAGCAGGATGCGTGAAGTTGCAAAGATGTTGCGCTCATTTTCCAAACTCGCTCGAGCCCGTGGTATCCATGGCAACAGTAAAGCAAACATGTAGTTTACCGTAAGTCTGGTTGTAATTGCTCAGAGGATAACGACACAATAAAACGCAACAGCGAGTTTGACTGTAGACCATGCTGCTTTCATGCATTTATAAGTAAATTGTAATATTATTACGGTAAACCATTAACAGGTACATTGGTTCTTTATTGTACTGTATACCAGAGCTAATGCTGTTTCCACACGCGCACGCAGACCTTTCCTTTTTAACGCCATGTTAGCTTCTACGGCTATATTCATGGCTTGAGTCAGTTTTTGTTATTCGATATTAAAACTAGATAAATTTTTGTCTAAGAACTAAATTTGGGTTTACATGTTTAAACACATTTTTTCAAAAGTGCCAAAAAATAAAATAAAACATGGTTCCTGACAGGAGTAAAAGAATTACAGTCAAATGATATTTGTTTACATGATGAACACTGTGGTGAATTTTTTCTTGATAGTGTAAATGTATGTGTCGCTTATACTGTAAGTGTCCTGTTCTGCATCTTGTATAAATGACTTGATCCCAACTATTGTTAAAAGGAAATGTATGTTTCCTTCCAAAATCACACCTTTCAAGTCCATAGAGATTTTTAAAAAAAAAATTTTAATCAGGGAGTCATTCTGTTTAATATTAACAGAAGAGAAAATATATATATTTTGTAAATTTACTACCAGTACCAGGCTCATTGTTGAAATAAATCAATTTATATACTTTTACCATGGCTACAGGTTCCAGGTTAGCTTTGAACTGAACAACAGGACTTCTATCAAAACCTACTCAATAGGTGCACTTTGTAGATTTTCTTTTACACTAAATAGTAAAAAAGAGCAGTTGGTAAGATCCTTAGTCCGCACTGATAAGCCCTCATTTCAAACTCCTGAAATGTCAGCAATAATTTAAGAGCTTACCTTACTACTGATTTCACCACACTGAAACTCCTCGTCAAACAAAACAAATAATTGCACTCCTGGTCGACGATTGGTAAGATAATTATCTTAATCTAAAAACTGCTTGACCAGTCTGAATACAGGCATTGCTAATAAGGACAAAGTCAAGCACACAGCCATAAAGAAACACTGTCAGTAAGATGGGTATTATTAAAAGCACAGTAACTTTAAACATAGCTCTGTCAGGTTCTGAGATTTCTGCATGCTAGATCTGTTCTGGTTAACTATAAGAGCTGTAATGGTGAAATGTAAGCCTAAAAAACTCACAGTCCAACTCACACCATGTGAACATTGTCTAGCATTTATTGAATCACTTTTAACAAACTTCCAAACTGTCTCAACACAAAAACTATCTCAGTAGTTTCCGGAAATGTGTTTCTATAGCAACACCCATAGATTTGGAATGGAACATCCATCAAGCTCTTATACAAAATATATCTGCTAGTCAGGTCCACATACCTTTGGCTGTATAGTTTCTTATTGTAACTCATTTATTTTTGTGATATTCATTCTGGGCACCATGGAGTGGAGGACTTTCGTATGATGAATCATTTTACTGTTACAACATGCTCGAGACCCCTTCCTTTAATTTTTTTTTCTCTTAAATTCATTTACACCTCCCCTTAAATTTTGTAGAGTTGGCCATGTAACTGCTGTGTAAAGAACGATTTACCACCGTTCTGTATTGGTCTCTCTCTAGTTGGTTAGATGTCTGCACAATAAACCACATAAAAACCTAAACTGCAATGGAATTGCACAATTGTTCAATCAGAAAAAGGTTGTAATTTATTTTATTATTAATATACACATAGTCAGGAACTCATATAAAGGTTGTCGAGAATTTAATTATTTGGTTTATTCATCATTTTGGGCTTACAAATAAATATTGGCCAACATAGCCAATAAACATTGGCTCTCTTATTTATATTTGTCCAATTATTTGGTGTCAGCCTAGATAAATACATTTTAATGCAAAATGAAACATGTAATAATTAAATATCACAGCTTAAATCGCAATACAATATGTGTAAAATAATCGCAATGTGTGTGTGTTTATTATTTTTTTCATCAAATCATGCAACCCTAGTGTATACAGACAAAGTGGCAATATATTTTAGGTATTCCTAATGAAATAGCCTGTGAAACTAGGTTATACACACATTTACACAATACAAATCAGTTTATAAGGAAGCTTTAATAAAAATGTTATGTTTTGTGCAGTGTTATATAGTGCATATTTACATGTTTTAAATATTGTATATTCAAATAGAAACCACTTGACAAAGTCTAAAACTCTGACACAGTCATCTCAGCCTCAGTGTTCAATCAACTGTATCCCAATAATGCCCATATATAGCTTATTATCAGTGTACAAACTTGTGCCTTTACATTTCTCTTCACAGTCTACATTTGTGCGAGATCTCCTTATGGAGCAATACCACTCTGAGGGAGAAATACAACAGGTATGATTGGAATGGATTTATATTAGTTTCTTTTCCAAATCTGACTACCCTTCTTGGCGCCTATCGCCCCTTGTAAATGTCCTTTCGTCTGCGTAGCTCCTCTAAGACTCTGGCCCTATACGCAGTCCAGTCCTCATCCTGGTCCTGCTCCAGGCCCAGAGCTTGGTGAAGAGCGGCAGCATGGCTCCTCAAAAACGGATTATACTGCTTCTCTTCTTCCAGAGTAGATGGACTCTATCATGAGGAAAGCATGAGTAATTATTTTTTACATGATAACACAGGAGGCATGTATATACAAGGTTCTCCATTCCTGAAACTACCCAGTGCATATATTGTATACAGTGTGTATCCAACATGTGCATGTATATACATATTTATACTTGTGTACTGAACAAAAATAGAGACAATAGGAGTCGAGCTAAAAGAACTGCAGAAGTTTCTCACAGTGCACAATCGTTGACCTCGTTGCTGCAAGACCCACTGTAACTTCTGTTCACGCACCACATTACCAGGCTCCACCACTGCAGCAAACAGCAGGTTATCTTCAGCATACTCATGGCCTAAAATAAATAAATAAATAAATAAATAAATCATAGATACAGATTTCAGCTTATGCAATATAAATTACGTCACAGGCAATTTTCTCTTGCCCCCTTACAGCCATCTCAGCGGTATACCCTGGACACTACATAATCTATTGTCATCAACACGCAAGACGGATCATCAGGAAAGCCGTAAAAATGTATATAATATAAGTGTCTTACCAGGCCATAGCAGAGTGTCATTGTTCAGTGTGCCAACCGTGTCCAGCGATGACAACATTGTTGAAGCAGTGCCTTCAAACATTCGCCCTAAAAAAGGAAACAAATGTTTTAATGACACTCATGGCTCAGCACTGGCTTAAAACTTTAGCAATTCTACATCGCATTTTACCTCTAAACATGCATAGCTATCTACTAGTAACCAAAAACTCCAATAAGATGGCTAAATACAAAAAACATGCATATTATCAACATTATATATTACACCCACTGTAGTTACAAAAATCTACAAATTAAAAGGTAACTAATGAAGGAAGTTTGGACCTCTAATTAATCAAGCTGTATACACTGACATGGAAATTTACCCAAAAATTTCATATTTATAAAAATCCAGTTCGTCCAAAAAACATGTTTGAGAACTGCTAGTGCTCCCACATATAATATGTATAAAGTGATATAAAAAGACCTCCTCATGTCAATCTTCTAAAAATTAAGACAAACTAGGACTAGTACAACAGAAATGGTGTCGGAGTGTGTTTCTTTGGTAGGAGAAGTGCTGCAAGGGTATGTGGAATGACTGGAATATTCAGTGCAGGTCAGGCTTGAATTTTGTCATTTTCAGTTCTGTGTTTTGCCTTTTGTGGAATTTTGTGAATGTCACTAAATGAGATTAAGCCTACATAAATATTTACATGTAGCTGTACTAAAGGTTTGATAAATGAGGCCCATTTGGTATATCCAAATACAAGGGTGTTTGTATTTGGACATCCTCATACTTACCACATCCTGAGAGGAAGAGCAAGTCCCCTGAGAAGAGGCTGCTGGGACCTCCGAAGGTTCTGCCATCCAGGAGGTAGATTATGTGACCCACAGTATGGCCAGGGGTGTAGAAAGCCCTAAACTGCATCCGTGTCCCAACATCTATGACATCTTTATCTGATAGAGGGCTAGACAATTTAGCAAAATTTGTTAATGTCTGTTATAATAAATATCCGTTATAAATTGTTGAAGTGGTGATCAATAAAGTCCACTGGTGAAATGCACTTACTGTGTAAGACCAGGGATGTTATCCATAGCATTTCCGTACACCCTACATGAGCTGTAGTGCCTTTTCAGAGCTCTATTTCCTCCACTGTGGTCCCTGACAAATAAACATACGACAGTGTGTTTACATAAGCTAATCATGCACATATGAAATGTAAGCGTGTGAGCGAGATCCTCAGTTAACATTCCACATAACTGTACTACAAGCACGTCAAGGCCAGATGTGAATTTATTTCCTCAACCTTGACTTAGCTTATCATGGCTGAGATTAGAAGGCGACTTAAAAACTAAACTGTGTAAACAGATACAAGGCCAGCGGCTCCTTTCTCTACTCACCAGTGTTTGTGTGTGCAAAGAATAGCTTCTAAAGTCACCCCTTCCTCTTCCAGGCAGCTCTGGGTGGATATAAAACAGCAGATCACAAAATTCACATAAAGGATCTTCTATGTGCCTATGCTAAATAAAAAAATAGGTTTTGTGTGGAGACAAACCATTAGACTTAATCAAGCTTACAATAAAGTAAGGAGAAAGTGATTTCATTATGGATTTCCAAACACTAAAATTAAAGAATATGAATTGAATCGACCAGGAAAATCTTTGTGAGAAATCAGGGACCTTTTAATTCCAAACCGAGTTTCAGTTACCTGGACAGACAGAGGATCAGCAGGGTCCACTACCACGGCAAGCTCAGATTCTGTGTCAATGATCACATAGCTGTAGTTGTCAGACAGGATGGGTAATGGAATGATCTTGATACCTAGAATAACAAAAGAATCTTATATTATCAAAATAATTTTATATGAATGTTCTCATTCTAATACACATCAGTTTCCTTGGTAACCAATTAACATGGATTTGCATGACAAACTCTCCTCGTAATCTTAGCCTAAGAAAAAAAAAGGATTAAAAAGGTTAAAAAAAGAAACCAATAATCGTTGATATGGTGAAGCTTTCTCTAACTTCTTTCTAAACTTAATAAAGTAAAAATAAAAGAGGCTGATGAGAAACACAGTTGATTTCTGCTATAATGTAAATATAAAAATCCTTGGCAGTCAATGACAGTCAAAATCTGGAACCAACGGACATGACCAAATGCTGAGTCATTCCTCCCTCAAGATGCTTTGTCAGTCCTTTACTGCAGCTGCCTTTGGCTGCTCCTTGTTTTTGACCCTTCTACCTTCTACCTTCAGTAAGTGAAAAGTATGCTCTTCTCAGGTTGACTGATGTGGTCAGTGAAAAATATCCCACTTCTTTGTCTTGAAAAATGCTTGGGGAGCATTCACTGCATGTTTAGGGTCATTCTCCATCTGTAATATGAAGCGGTGTCCTATCAGTTTTACAGGACACGGCAGAATCTGAGCAGAGAGTCTAGCCCCACACACATCATGAATCATCGTGCTACTTTTATCAGTAGTCAGGTCATCAATAAACACTCGTGACCTGGTTCCATTGGCAGTCATATATGCTTATGTCATAACAATGCCTCCCCCATGTCTGACAGATGGTGTGGTATGGATCTTTGGATCATGAGCGGTTTCTTTATCCATACTTTTCTTTTCCTGTCATTCTGGTACAAGTGAAGTTTGGTTTCATCAGTTCAAAGAACCTGGTAAAGTCTAATTTGGCCTTTCTGTTCTCTACATTTACTAGTGGTTTGCAACATGCAGTAAAGCGCTTGCATTTACTTCATAAAACAGTCTCTTAACTGTAGCCTTTGAAAATGGTAGGCCTACCTCCTAAAGAGTAATTCTGACTTGGCTAGATGTTGCGAAAGGGTTCTTCATCACCATGGACAGAATTCTGCACTCATCCACTTTAGTTGTCTTCTGTGGTCTTCCAGGCATTTTGCTGATGCTGAGCATGCCAGTTAAGTCCTTCTTTTCAAATATGTTCCAACCATTGGCCACTTTCTTTGAAATGTATTTGTTATCTCTCTGATGGGGTTATTTTTATTTATTCTTTCTTCAGCTTAATGATTGCCACTTTCACTTGTAGAGACACCTCTTTGGCTTTCATGTTGAGAATTTGCGTGAACAGCTACCAAATCAAAACGAGCTGATTTTTATCTGCTTGAATAGTCACAGAGTAATGAGGACCACACCTGGGCATGCAACTGTCATTTATTTGTTCCATTATTTATGAACCCCAAAATGTGTGTATGAAAATGGCTGTAATTCCTAAATGCCACAACTTTGTCAAACCCCTTGAATTAAAGTTGACTTGAATTCACTGGTCCACAGTCTGGTGGTGTAGAGGCCAAATGCCAAAAAAGCTATTTTTCCAAAATCAATTAATCAATCCATCCATCAGTATCGATCTCTCGATCTATCCCTCAATCTATCTACAGGTCAAAAGTTTGAACACACCTTCTAATTCAATTATTTCTTTTTATTTTATAAATGTTTATATTCTAGAACGAGACTGGAGATTTCAAAACTATTAAATAACATAGATGTAATTAGGTAATTAAGTAGCAAACAGGAAACTGTTATTTTAACACATAAAAGTCAGCTGTTCTGGACACCTCAGATTAGAGCCGTTATGAAGGCTTTACAGATCATAGTCGCAGACACATCTCAATACCAACTGATCAGAAGAGATTATTATATATTATGGAGGCTTTCAGCATTGTTTCACAATATAGAAAGAAAATCAGGGATCAAAACAGTGGAATTAGAAGGTGTTTCTAAACTTCTAGCTAACTGGTAGAATAGAGAGAGAGAGAGAGAGAGAGAGTGAGTTTTGAAAACTATGGGCCGCCACAGATGCTACATCCTCACCGTTAATTGTTGTGGGCTCAGTTCTCGAGTGGCCAGTTGGATATTTCTCTCTTGCTTTTCTCATCTGGCGTTTGTAGAACATGTAGCCAAGTTTGGTCCGTGTGTATAGAGAGTACCTGGAGAAAAAAAAAAACATTTATGACTATAATACTGTGTTAGAAATTCTTCTTTATCTTCTTAGAGTAATGATGTTTAACAAACTTAAAACATTTCGGGAGAACGTCTGTAAGTCGGATTTGTTCGTAAGCGCACTTGAATGGACGCCATTTTGTCTCAGAGTTGTTTTGGACTCTGAACACTGTCTCGTTGAGGATTTTCAGAAATTAGGATTATTCTTCATTGGGCCGCTTTGCAGGACTGCCATTTCCTATCATTGTGCTCCCGGACTGATTCAGTGAAACCGGTGAGGCCGACTCATTTCTCCACCACATACATACAATGTACTAGACATTTTATATATTCACTTACACACCGAAAAAATTGTATACAATTGTAAATATTGGTATCTAGTTCACTACAGTGTATTTTTTGTACAATACACATTTGGGATTGGTTTATTGCCTGTTGTCTACTGCACTATACAGTAAGCACACCGCAGCATACTGTAACTGTGACAAATGTCCGGCAGACACGTGAACTACTTCCGCAATTTTGTAATGCATGGTCAGTTCGTATCTGTGAAAATACCTAACTCGAATGTTTGTGAGGCAGGGAATTCGTTTGGCCGGTGTTTGATGAACAGTTAGAGTTCCATCACTGGTATTCCTCACTGAATGTAACAGCAGGCAGGGTCATCATCAACTTTTACATCATACTGTGTATCTTCATTTGATTACCACCGATCACATAGTCAGTCGGTTCGAGGACTGCCTGTTTTTAAAGGAAAAATGCAAATTAAAAAACAGTCAGTCCTCAAACCGACCACGTCATGAGCAGAGAGATTTCAATTGTTGCGAGCATCGGAAACATCAGGACAAAGAAAGGCACGACTCACTCAGCACATACAATAGGCTGAAGTAAGGGCTCCCGAAACATTGGATTAGCATGAGGAGCGGCAACAATGTGATCGCACAAGCCATTCGCAGGTTATGGTAGCATGCAGGCATCAGGATCTGCACTCGGGCGGGGCCACACAAATTCTGTTTCCCTGGTGTTCCAACCGGTAGCTCCATCACAGGTGTGTCACAGACGTTGCTCACTGTAAATTCATTAGATTGCCAACTGATCATAATTAGGTGGAACAAGGCATTGCTAATCAAAATGTGCACATGATGGGAATTGGAGGGAATGGCATTAATTATATCCCATGCATTCTGTTCTTTCCTTTGCACTCAAAACAGAGATGTATGTGGGCGGAGCCACCAGGTAAACCTCTATTAATATATACTGTATAAAGAGAATCTTTTTTTAAAGCACATTTTGGGGAGGATTAGCATGTCATAAATATATATAATTATTGTTCAGCTGTTTAAATGATTATACATTTATTGTGATTTGATGTGATTTGTGTGCAGACTTTTTAATGATTTCTTTTTTCATTTTATCACCAATTTGTATGAGTTCTCTCCCCTGAAAGTATCAAACCTCAAATCTGTGAATTAAAACACAAAGGTTGTGCAGTGAGGTGTGAACTAAATCACGCCTGTCTCTGGAAACACTACTCACAGGAATGAAACCACAAACACCAGCGCACGCGAAAGCTATAATATAACTAAACATTTGCACAAAGGATAGTTAAGACATTGGAAGGAAAAAAAAGCAACTCGCCCTGATTTCTTACTACTGAGGAGAGAAATTGTGACACAAAAATTCCTCAGGCCATGAATTAAACGTCACATAGACAGACTCACGCCATCCAGAAGAGCGGTTTCTCCGTGCGAGCCATCAAATCCGCAACAACACCTCTTTTCCATGAACTTCTCGCACGGCTCCTGAGCAGGCGGTAAATGCAAAAACCTCCACAAACCGAGGCAGCAACCCCAAGTAAACACACAGTCCAGTCCGGAAGCGCCATGATAATGGGCGTGGCCTCGCTCACGTCATTGTGCGGAAGTCCTCTGAAGTCTCGCTACATAGTGAGTAGGTAGAGCACGCGCTGTTAATCAGTTCGGTTAAATACAACGCATAATGCCATTTGGGATGTAACAACGATCATCGGGTTTTTTTTTTTTTTTTCGTTTTTGGTGCTGTTCTACCACAAACACCATGACGCCATTCTAACAATAAATAATATGCAATAACTAATTTATAAACATAAGTTCAGTTCTACTACAGATATTGATTATTAGATACAGGGTCACATAAATTGGCATGGTGGCTTAGTGGTTAGCATCCTTGCCTGTGTGTGCATGTTCTCCAGTTTCCTCCCACCATTCATAGACATGCAGATTAGGCTAATACAAATGGTGTTTCCAAATTGCCCTCAGTGTGTGCATGTGTGTGCCCTGAAATATAAAGAGATGTTATTTTCATTGTACTAATCACTCACTCACTCATCACCTATACCGCTTTATCCTGTACAGGAACACAGTAGGCCTGGAAGCTATTCCAATAGACTTAGGAAACACCCTGGACAGAGTGCCAATCAATCACAGGACACACACATCTGCAACACACTACGGGCAATTTGGGGACACCAATTAGACTAATCTGTATGTATTGACTGTGGGAGGAAACCGGAGTGGCCGTAGGAAACCTGGAGAGGACATGCAAACTCCATGCACACAGACCCAAGGCAGGAATTGAACCCCAACTCCCTGGAAGTGAAAGGCGTCAGTGCTAATCACTGAGCCACTATGCCATCCATGCTATTACTCAGTTCACTTATGTAAAAAGCACAATACCATTTGTAGTGTAACATCCATCCCCTTCATTTGGTAGACAAAGTGGGATGGAGCTGGGCGGCTCAGGATGGCGTTCTATCACAAGTACTATACAAAGCTAACAATAAATTAAATGCAATACCTCACTTATAAACAACAGTTCAGTCCTACTACAGATATAGATTATTAGATATAAGGTCAGGTAAATTAGACATCTAGTTTCTGCATTATAATCCACTTGAATATATCGAAATAGCCAGCATAATACATTAGGTTCTACTGAAACTACTGTAAACCTGTGTATTCATTCATCAGAAAAGTATAAATAAATTTTATTGTCGTTGTAGTAATATAGCAAAATTTGTTTGGTAGCTGTCAGTATCCAGCTGTCATAAATACCCCCCAAAAAAGCTAAAAATATAAATATACACTGATCAGCCATGACATTATTCCCACCTATCTAATATTTAGGCGGCACGGTGTTGTAGGGGTTAGCACTGTCGCCTTGCACCTCCAGGGTCCTGGTTCAATTCCTGACCAGGTTCGATTGCCGTCTCTGTGTGTATGGAGTTTGCATGTTCTCCCTGTGCTTGGTAGGTTTCCTCCCACAGTCCAAAGACATGTAGGTTAGGTTACTTGGTGTTCCCAAATTGGCCGGAGTGTGTGTGTATTTATGTGTGCCCTGCGATGGATTGGCACCCTGTCCAGGGTGTACCCTGCCTTATGCCCCAAGTCTCCTGGGATAGGCTCCAGACCCCTGTGACCCTGAATACAGGATTAAGCGGTATAGATGATGAGTGAGTGTCTAATATTTAGTATCTCCACCCCTTTGCACCAAAACCGTAATAACCTGTGTGTTCTGACACCTTTCTACTGGAACAAGCATTAACATTTTCCTCAATTTGAGCTTCAGCTTTTCTATTGGATCGGACTACACGGGCCAGGGTTCAATCCCCAAGTACAACAGTAAGCCTTGGCCACCCACGACCGTCATTAGTTCAACCGTTTTCCTTCCTTGGATCACTTTAGTATGTTCTGACCACTGCAGCCTGGGAACATCCCACAAGGCCTACAGTTTTAAAGTTGCTCTGACCCAGTTGCGTACCCATTTGGTCCTTCTCAAGGTAGCTACATTTTCAATATCTCATTATAATGGAAGACAGTGGGATATATTAGGCGGCAAGTGAACCTTTTTCTTGCTGAAATGTATTATGTTGGAAGCAGAAGAAAAATTGCCAAGCATAAGTCATTTGAGTGACTTTAAAAGAGCCAAATTGTGACGGCTAGAGGACTGGGTCAGGGCAATTCTGACTGGAATTGGTGCACTTCACATAATACATGGCATCATGAGGAACCAAGATTATGTGAATACAGTATATTGAAGGAACATCTCAAGACATCATCCAGGAAGTTAAAGCTTGGTTACAAATGAGTTACAAATTAATAATGACCACAAGCATACTTCTAACTTTGTGGCAAAATGTTTTAAGGACAGCAAAGATGTGGTATTGAAGTGGCCATCACAAAGACCTGACCACAACCCAATGATAATTTGTGGGCAGAAATGAGAACGTGTGTGCAAGCAAGGAGGCCTACAAACCTGACTTAGTTACACCAGTTCTATCAGAAGGAATGGGTCACACTTTCAGCAAACGTATTGTAAGAAACTTGTGAAAGTCGACCCAGTTAAAGGCAATGCTGCCAAATACTGTAAAAACCTCCACAAACCGAGTATATGTAAGCTTCGATCCACTGGGATTTTAAAAAAATATTTCTTTATTATTGTTTTGATATTTCACATTCTTAAAATAAACGTAGTGATCCTAACTTACCTAAGACAGGGCATATTTACTAGGATTAAATGTCAGGAACGTTGAAAAATCGAGTATAAATGTTTTATAAAACTGTGTTGCGATTATAATGTCTGTTGGTGATCTACCACAATAATGTTGCAGAACAATTCTTTATCTATTTACTCAGCTTCCAATCTTTTTGCACATATAATGAAACACAGGCATGTCTGTCATGACAATCATAACTGCTGTTGTTGGTGTTCTGTATTACATTTACAGATTTTATGTTTTTCCTTTTTCTATACATACTTAAATTCCTCAATAATTTTACTCTTGTTAGGTAGCACTGTGACCTTGCACATCCAAGGTCAAGGGTCCAATTCCCTACTCGGTTTTCCGCGTGCTTGGTGGCTTTCCTCCCATAGCCCAAAGACATGCTGATTAGGCTAATTGGCGTTTCCAAACTGCCCATGGTGTGAATGTGAGAGTATGTGTGCCCTGCGATGGATTGGCACTCCAGACCCAGCTTAGAGCCCCAAGTCCCCAGGTTCCCTGTAGCCCTGTACAAGATAAGCAGTATAGAGAATGAGTGACTCAGGAGTTATGAGTGACTCAGAAGACAGGAAGTTAAAACAGGATGCTACTACAGCGCATAACAAGTGAACCACAAACAAAATTACACCAGAACTTTTACAGCATAATCATATTTAGTGTTAATTTAATTATTTCACTGTTGCTCACATAATTTGTCAATTTGAACCAATCAATAATAAACCATAATTGTATTCTTCTTGCATATTCCTTAACGTAGCATATACTTTGACAAAAATATGGAACTGATGCATTGTGTGTGTGCATATACACACACAGTATATATCCTGTATATTTATATCATTATCTAGAAAAAAAATATATTCTAGAAGGACATACATGATTTGGTTTATGAAAGTTTTTTTTTTGTCAATCACTAGTTAAATTTAACTTCTTATCCGTTTCCTGCATTGGTACAATATTACAAGTTATATTACTGCTAATGTCAAATTATTTTACTTTTGAATAACAAAACCTGCTATCAGATTTTTAACCTAAATGATAAACGTTGTACATAATGCACAAGCATTCCTTGTCAGTCTAAACCAGGTTTATCTACTTTATGGGTCACTTAAACAGTATACAAATACTTACTATAGATCACCTGTTGCTCTGCATAATTTCTGGGCCTTCAGATGAGCACAATCAGATAATTTGTGGCCACTATCACAATTCTATGGAATTAGACAAATCAGAGCATGTAGATACATAGGTGTACATAATTAAGTGGACATTGAATGTGTATATATGCACAAAAATTCACATAAAAAAAAAAAAAAAAGAATAACAAAAGTGTTTTAGTAAGGTTTTGGGACACTATTAGCCACAAGCCAAAACAGCTTCAATGTACCTTGGCAAGTCTACAAAACTCTGGAACTGTGTTGGGGAGATAATGTCCTTTCAAAGTTTTTTTTTTTCTTTTTAAACAATTTGTATTTTGAGGATTGTGGTACACAGTGCTAACAATTTGATTTGGTATTAAGAGGTGTATTAAAAAATTCATCCAAATACCCAATGCACTGCACCAACACCAGGCAAACCATCAACCAATAACAATGTTATTTAGGTCCTCTTCAAATTAAGATTTGTCCGATGAGGTGACATTTTCCTTTGAGCTATCCAGCGATGGCGAGTCCATATCCATCGTTGCCTGAATTTCCTGTACTTGGCTTACAGGAGTTGAGCCACTGTAGCCCATCAACTTCAGGGTTCGACGTGCTGTGCGTTCAGAGATGCTTCTCTCTACACCACTGTTATAGCGCATGGTTATTTCAGTTACTGTAGCCTTCCTGTCAGCTTGTACCAGTCTGGCCATTCTTCTCTGACCTTTTTCATTGACTAAGCGTTTCCTCCCGCAGAAATGCCGCTCACTGGATGTTTTTTCTTTCTCACGCCACTCTGTGTAAACTCTGGAGACTGTTGTGCGTGAAAATCCCAAGAGTTCGGCAGTTTCAGAGACACTCAAACCAGCTCGCCTGGCACCAACAACCAGACCACGGTCAAAGGCACTTAGATCAGATTTCTTGCCCATCCTGGTGTTTTTCTTTTCTTTCTTTTTTTTTTAATAGTCCAGAAAAAAAAAAAATTAAGCAATAACCCTGAAGAGATAGTCCATGGATCTGCTGCAAATAGCCACCAGATTTATCACAATTTTCTTTTTAAATAAGGACCCGGCAATGAGAACACAAGCATACTTTTCGGTCTTTTGCAGAAGCTCTGAAATGGCATCATTATCTGACTTGGTCCAGACAGGTCTTTATTTCACATTCTTTTACGTCATCGCCTTCTGTTGTTTTCTTTCAGGGAACTGGTGATGCACTGAAAAAACAAAACACGTTGTTACAAATAGTTGATGAAAATCTGTTAAATAAATATTTTTAAAATCTGACCTTAACTGTGATATTAAACTTAAAAGTGAAACATACTATGTGTGAATACAATTTAAAATAACAATAAAGATATGATTCTCATGGATACACAGACAAATGACTGTAACAAATTATAGAGTACACAGTCTTACCTTGCACAGGCATGGAGTTGCAGCTTAGGTAGCTTTTGGTGGAGTCAGCTGATATTATTGCATTTAATGTCTGGAGAGATAACAAAAAATATAAAAGTCAGTAATCCACTATACAAGTAAGGCAACACACCAGGTGTGAAACTGAAATGCAATAGGACACAACAATATCAAGTGTGACAAGTGTGCTGTATTTCATAATGTGTTTCCTTTTCACATGTTGTGTATCTTATAAGATCATCGTTTCCCTGACTTTAGAGCACAGAAACAAAACCCCTTTCTCTGATTAACAGATTAAAATGTAAATCCCTTCATTCACAAATCACGAACAAGCCTTGAGGCAATTTTTCTCAAATTTTTTAAGCTACGAGTTGTGAATCAACTATCTAGTCATAGAATCATTTATCATTTTGCACAATGCATGCAAAATGCATACGGAGAGTCACGCTGCTTCACAAGCTCTGTGCTTGTGGTTTAGTTATATATTACCAGACATGCCATGCTTTAAGTAGTTTGCACACAAGTACTTGTACTTGTACTAGTCGAGATCAGACTCTATCCAATGAAACGGAGACATTAGACATGAATCTGGAAAGGTATTTTAAATTTGTACACATTAACTCAATTCGCATCCATATATACAGTCAAGCCTATTCATACCCCTTGCAACTTCTGACTTAAAGTTCCTTTTTTTCAACCAGCAAGGTTTTTTTTTTTATTTTTTATTACCAGAAATGACACAGAATTCTCCCAAAAGATAATAAGTCAATGTACAAGAGGCATCATTGTAGAAAAAATATTTCTCAGCTTTTGTTTAAAGCTGAGAAGCTCTCTGCTGTTGGTTTGTAGACGGTCATGGCTATGACAAAGGAGCTCACTAAGGACCTGCGGCTATAAAAAGAAAGGGCTATAAGACCATATCTAAATGTTTTGAAGTTCCAGTGGCTACAGTGCAAAAGTATTATTAAAAAATACAAGACATTCCACACTATGAAAAATCTCAGAGGACGTGGTCGGAAGCCAAAAGTGACACCCGTGTTGGTCAGTAGGATAGTCAGAGAGGTAAAAAAGAATCCAAGGATCATCACCAAAGTCATCCTGATAAATCTGGGCTCTGCTTGTGGCAACATCTCATGGCAGACAGTCCAACGGACACTGCACACCACTGGGTTCCACGGCCGCAGACCAAGGAGGACACCACTTCTCCAGATAATGCAGACAAAAGCCTGCTTGGCCTTTGAAAATGCTCATCAGGACAAAGAAGAAGACTTCTGGTCTTCTGTTTTATTTTGGGATGAAACAAAAATGTGATTGTTTCACCACAACCATGTAGCCTTCATTTGGTGTATTAAAAAAAAAAAAAAACCTAAGAATACCATCCGTGCTGTCAAACATGGTGGTGGGGACCTAATGTTTTGGTGATGCTTTTCAGTCGGTGGACCAGGGAACCTAATCACAGTAAACGGCACCATGAAAAGGAGCAATACATCCAAATTCTCAACATCATCAGGCAGTCTGCAGAGAAACTTGGCCTTAGGCACCAGTGTACATTTTAGCACGGCAAAAACCCAAAACACACAGCAAAAGTAGTGAAGAAATGAAGCAGACAAAAACATTAACGTTTTGCAGTGGCCCAGCCAGAGTCCTGACTTAAATCCAATTGAGAATCAGTGGAGGGAGCTAAAGATCAGGGCGATGACCAGGAGACCCTCAAACCTGAAGGACTTGGAGCTCATCGCTAAAGGTGAGTGCAAAAATACCAGTGGAGACATGCAAAAAGCTGGTTAGAAATTATAGTAAGCGTATGGTTGCTGTAATAGCCAATAAAGGCTTTTCTATTGATTATTGAGAAGGGTATGAATAATTTGACATGCCACTTTTTGTTCAAATGTAAATTATAGATGAGTAATATTTTTTTTCCACAATGATGCCTCTTGTACATCGTCTTATCTTCTGGAAGACGCCTGTGTCATTTCTAATAAAATAAAATAAAAACTAGCTGGTTAAATAAAAGTAACTAAGTCAGAATACTTTCAGGCTCGATTGTATACTTAAACTCAGCTAAAATGCACAATCTAGTTAAGTTTAATGATTAAATTGTAAAATACATGTGTGATTTAATGGGGGGGGGGGGGGGGGGGGGATGGCACATGTGTAGGACTCCTGGTTGTCATCTGTGGTTCATGAAAATGATGTGATCTCGTCTTTCCCAACATGAAGAGGTTTTCATGCTTGAGGACTTTGAAGTAAAAAAAATAAATAAAAATAAACATGACGCTGCATTTTTACTTATTAACTTAGACACAGAAGAAAGAAAGGCTTGTCGTGTCAACGTGTCGTTGTTTAATAAGTAAGCTGTTCACGTGGCCACGTTGCCCTAGTGTTATTAAAGGGAAACATTGCTGATATGGAGTGTCTGGGTAAAATAATAACCCTGGGGGCAGTAACAGCGTCCCACTACCCTGACGTGTTGCGTGCCGCGCGCGCCGCCGTGTTCTACTCCTAGCCAAACAGATGGCTAGCGCCAACCTCAGCTACTGTCACATTAAAGACTCATATTCTACTGATACACGCACACTATACAGTATATCGGGTAAAGTACTATATATTTACGTATAACCATTAACCACTTAATGCTTTAAATCGAACAACGCAAACTATAATAATGATAATTGACGTTAAATTAATTTAGCCAAACACTCACCACGGTTAAAAAAAACCCACTGCTCTTCTGTTTCTCAATTTAATAACGTTATGGTGCTTGACTGCCACCAAGTGGGCTGGAGTGTACGAGAGTCATATTAAATATCCTGACACTGATGTCCGATTTGCAATCAACATGAAGATCCATTACCGCCACCTATCGGCAGACAACAACAAGCATCTAAAGTCTACGTTAGACACACTGCTCGGACAAAAAATAAAAATAAATGTCCCCAGCTGGATTTAACTAATCAAATTAAGTACAAGTCAACAATTTAAAAAACACACCTTCTAATTCAGTGGGGTTTTTTTTTTGGTTTATTTTCTGTATTATGTATTGATACTGGAGATTTCAAAACAATGAAATAAAATATGGAATTGTGTCATCAAGTAACAACAACAGTCAGTTGTTATTTTAAGACAGGAAGGTCAGCTGTTCTGGATAGTTCTGGCAAGAACAGTATTGTTAATGCATTTGCAAATCCCATTAAGCACAAAGATGAAACTGGCTCTCACGAAGACCTTCCCAGGAAAGCAAGACCCAAACTTACCTCTGCTGCAGAGAAGTTCATTTGAACCAGCTTCAAAAATCACCAACTAACAAACAGAAAATTTGAGCATTTCCATACACAATGTAAAGAGAACTCAAGGGATTGGGAATAAACAGCTCTGTGGACTTAAGAAAAACTCTTAATAGGGAGGCTTGTCAGGGAAAAAAAAGGCTTAAATTTAGAGAACGTAGAGAATTGACTGTGAAGTGTTGGAAAAAGGTCATGTGGTCTGATGAGCCAAGATTGACCTTGTTCCAGAGTTATTGGTGCATCAGGGTAAAAAGAGTCTAAGATGCAGCAGGACAATGGCCCTAAACATACAGTCAGAACTATAATGAAAGGGTTTAGATCAAAGCATACTCATGTGCTAGACTATCCCAGTCAAAGTCCAGATCTAAATCTAATCTAGAATTTGTGGTAAGACTTGAAAATTGTTGACTGATCTTGAACTACTTTGCACAGAAGAATGGGCAAAAATGTAATATTGCTTGGATTGCAAATGCAGATGTGCATATTTTTTTACTTGGTTACAACTTCCATAACACCTCAGCAGTGCCACAGAGTGATCGCCTCCATACCACGATGTGTTGCTGCAAAGGGAGCCCCACCACGTGCTGTCTGGGTTCATCCTTTGCACTTGTCCAACATTTCTGTGTTAAATAAAATTTTTTTTGGTCTTAAGTTATATTCTGAAAAGTCTAATTTTCTGAGATCCTGAATTTTGGATTTTTATTAGCTATAAGCCATAATCATAATAATAAATAAATAAAAATAAAATAAATAAATACTTGAAATATAATCAGTCTGTGTGTAATGAATCTATATTAATGAGTTTAATTTTTTTATTTAATTACTGAAATGTCAACTTTTCATTGATATTCAAATTTTTTGAGATGCATCTAATTTATTAGTTTCTTTGAGCAAATGTAAAAAGGGTGTGAGACCAATAGTCTATTTGCTTTGGTGTTTATTTACAGTATGAACCTTCCCACGAATAGTCGAGAGCTGAAAAGCAGATAAAGCTAAAATAAACAAAAATTCCCTTCTAACTATTTCTTAAAAAGAAAAAATACAATACAGCAATCCTCTCTTACTGCCTAACTAGAACCAAGAGAAAACTATGCATATATCAAATGGTGCTGACTTCCTACAAACCAATATTTACAAGTTATGTACAGGATGCATTTACAAAAGTGCAAATAACCAAACTGGGAAAAGCAAAACATAAACGACATTAACATGTGAAAGACTGTAAACAAAATATCCAGAAGAAAACAGGGTAAATGCAAAGGGAAAATCACAAATGTAGTCAGAAAGCACAAGCAAAGGGTCATACATGGCATGTATACATAGCAAAACAAACACTGTAAGGCAAAGGCACAGGTCCATGGCAGTGTAGACAGAAGAGGCTTATATAGTCTTCCAGGTGCTCCTTCCAATGAGAGGGGAGCAATGAGTGCAGAAATGGTTATCACGCAATAGCAGCATGTGATTCAGATTTGGTTTGGACGTAGAGAAAAGTAACACGGCCATCCCACCACCAGCAGAGGAGCATACAAGGCACCAAAATACAGACACGTACAGTACATCTACAAAAATTTGAATATCATGAAAAAGTTAGTTTTCTTTAGTAATTTAATTTAAAAAGTAAACCTCTCACATTCTAAATTCAAAAGAGAAATATTCCGAGCCTATTGTGATTCAATTTTGATAATGATTGTGGCTTACAGCTCATCTTAAGGTAAGAGAAGCTTCTAATGTCTCTGGTTCAGGAGTGGCTTAATACTAGGAAGGGAACAGTTTATCCCATTTCCTACAGACGTACATGGGTGTTGGCTCTTGATGCACTGACTTCAGCCTCATGCGAGTCCTTTTATCGACTTTGCTTAACAATCTTCTTAAGGCGGCGATCACTCCAACCAGTCGACCTTCCGTGAATATGCGTCAACACACAACACTCTGCGAACAGCCAGCCCTTTCTTCGATGACCTTAAGTGACCTTCCTTATAAAAATTATCGAAATGGCTAACCTGCATTAAAAGCACATTATCAAAAACAGGACTTTGCTTATTTCGTATTATAAGGTCCAATACAAAAAACATTCTTTGCACTGTTAAACAACCACCAGGCTAAACCTTTAAGGAATCAGTGGTTTGATGGAATTTTGGAAATAACTGACAACTTTCTGAAATTTCTGAACGTGGCAACAGCTGTTCTTATACAGCTACCCAACTACGATGCAGTTGATCCCTTTTGCTGGTCTTTTGCTGTAGCCCATCCACTTCAGGGTCCGACGTGCTGTGCGTTCAGAGATGCCTTTCTGTACACCACTGTTATAACGCATGGTTATTTCAGTTATTGTCGCTGTCCTGTCAGCTTGCACCAGTCTGTCCAATCTCCTCTGACCTCGCTCAGTAACGAGGCGTTTTCTCCCGCTGAAATGACGCTCACTGGATGTTTTTTCTTTCTCGCGCCACTCTGTGTAAACTCTGGAGACTGTTGTGCGTGAAAACGCCAGGAGTTCGGCAGTTTCAGACACACTCAAACCAGCTTGTCTGGCACCAACAACCAAACCACGCTCAAAGGCACTTAGATCAGATTTCTTGCCCATCTTGATGTTTTTCTTCTGAAATTTATAGTCCAGAAAATGAAGAAGTAATTAAGCAGTAACGCTGAGGAGGTAGTCAATGGACCTGGTGCAAATAACCACCAGATTTATCACCGGTTTTTCATACAAGGACCCTGAACCGAGATGAAAAGCAGACTTTTGTCTTTTACAGAGGGACCGAAATCAGCATCATTATCCGACTTGATCCATGCAGTCATTATACTCCATCTTTATTTCATGTTCTTCTGCTTCATCTCCATCAGTTTTCTTTCAGGGCACCGGTGATGTACACTGAAAGAAGAAAGCAAAAAAAACAAAAAACAGGGTTTTCAAAAATAGAAGATAAATTCTGTTAAAATAAATCTGTTTAAAACTTGACTAAACTTGGTCTCATGATGATCTGGTTCTTTGAGAAGTAGTGATGTAGTTATAACATGACTGGGTTAGACATCTCTACATGTGTAAAAACCAAGTTTGTGTGATAAAACAGCTTAATTGTTCAGTGATTGATGATATCCTGGGGTGTTCAGTCTGTTTATTTTATTTTAACAGGTATGCAAACTTTTAGATATTTTGCACAGGACTTACTATACTAACTCTAGGCTAAGACGTGTACAAGTTTAGACCATACTCTCCCCAATAAAGGAGATTAGACATTGTGATGAATTTAGAATGCTTCATGGTGGTATGTTAAATTTTGCAGACATGAACTCAATTAACATCCACACTCACAGCTATATACACACACACACACACACACACTTAACCTCAGACAGAAGTTTATTTTTTAATTTATTTATATGTATATATAAAATATATATTTTGTAACTTATTTTTATATTAACTTAGACGCAGGAGAAAGTGAGACTTGTGTCAACTCGTTGTTTAATAAGTAACCTGGTTAAGTTCCCGTGTTTATTATTAAAGGGAGCACTGCGTAAAAGCGTCGCACTACTCTGACGTGTTGCGTGCCGCACGCGCCGCCGTGTTTTGCTTCTAACTACACAGACGGCTAGCGCCAACCTCAGGTACTGTCACATTAAAGACTCATATTTTACTAATACACGCACACCACAGTCTGTCGAGTAAAATAATATACATTTATGCATAACCATGAATCACTGAAATTTTAAAACGTCCAACGCAAACTATATAAATAAGAACTTACAGTAAATTAAATGAGCCAAACACTTACCCTGCTAAAACCACTGCGCTTCTGATTCTCAAGTCAGAAGCGTTAAGGTGCTTGACTGCCACCAAGTGGGCTGGAGGTTTTTTTTTTTTTTTAGGACAGTGAGTCGCGCTACATTTTCTGACAGGTTGTTCGCAATCACGTGACTAGTCTTCCTCTGGACAGCGGGAAGTTGAAACTTGTAAGCGCTTAGTTAAAAAGAAACAGGTAAGTAAACCTGTCAGGGTATGAGAGACGGTGCATTGCATCGGGGTCTATCATCCACTCTTCAGCTACCATGCTTTTAGCAAATAAATTGCTAGAACTTAATCAGAGTGTTATGTTCACCTAATTTTTCAGTATTTAGAAATGGTAGTTATATGCACAAATATTTGCACAAACATGCAATATTGCTTGAAGCTACATGTCCATATTAATCAGTACATCAAGATCATGAATGAAGCTACATGTTTATAATTTTCTTTCCTTAGCATGTTGACATTTAGAGCATCCTTCCATTTTGTATTCAATGAAATAGATTGATTAATTTAAGGACAAATTCTATTTTGTCTGACAAAAGAAACAGCAGCGACAAAAAAAAAAAATACATGTAAAAAGAGCCAAAAGAATGTATTTACATTTTTCATTTTACTTAACATTCTGTTAAGCGCAACATCGATTGCAACTACACATGTGCAAAGGTTTTTGTTTTAAATTTTTTTTTAGAAAATTAAAGCATAATATCACATATTGTGTTTCTACGAAGTGCACATCATCTCATTTGGTAGTTGTTTTTTGTATTGCCTTGCAGTGATATCACTCCAAGAGGCCAAGTGGATCACATTGATTTGGCTGACTTGGATAAAGAACTCGGATTAAAAGCAAGTTGTCAGCTCAAGACTTTGCTCATTTTGTATTATGTCTCATTAAACCGTTCCCCTTTACACCACAATCATGCTAAAACATGTGATTTTTATGAAATTTTGTAAAAATGTACAAGGTAATAGTTGCCCTTCGACAGCTATGTAGAAGACTGTAATGCCACTGTGTCCACTGAGGCCTGGATTTCCTGTACAAGAGTAGTGGGTGATCTTTTGCTGTAGCCCATCCACTTCAGGGTTCGACGAGTTGTGCTTTCAGAGATGCCTTTCTGTACACCACTGTTATAACGCATGGTTATTTCAGTTATTGTCGCTGTCCTGTCAGCTTGCACCAGTCTGTCCAATCTCCTCTGACCTCGCTCAGTAACGAGGCGTTTTCTCCCACAGAAATGACGCTCGCTGGACGTTTTTTCTTTCTCACGCCACTCTGTGTAAACTCTGGAGACTGTTGTGCGTGAAAATCCCAGTAGGTGGGCAGTTTCAGAGACACTCAAACCAGCTCGCCTCGCACCAACAACCAAGCCACGCTCAAAGTCGCTTAGATCAGATTTCCTCCCCATCCTGGAGCCCCAAATATGAATAATGTTTTAAACACTATGCCTGAGCTAGACTAAGGATCTGATACAAATGACCAAGTTTGCAAGAATAAGAATTACTCTTCATAGTTAAGATAACAAGTTCTGTCTTTGTCTCATTTTCTGGCTTTGACAGGACTTTATTCCACATGATTCTGCTCACTCACAGACTGTTACACTTTAGGGTACATGGTGATATAGGTCTGAAAGAAAAACATACATATTATTAGATACATGGTAAACAATCCTGATAATTGTGAAATACGGTGGTACCTCAGCATACAAACGACTCCGCCTCACAAGAACTGAAATTTTGCAAGAAATTTGCCTTGGCAAGCATAGCATTTTTTGCACACAGGCCAACAAACCGAGCAGAACCGAACCGAACGCCAACCAAGTTGCGAGTTGAAAACTTGTCAGTGGAAAGCCATGCAATGTGAGTTTATGTATTTTTGGGGGCGTTTGTTTGAATTTTGTGCAAGATTTAGTGCAGATATAGCACCATGGGTCCCAAGAATGTTAGCAAGGAAGATAACAAGAAAAAAAACGGAGCCACTTTCAGTTTAATTTTTAAAGCAGCCGATGCCAAGAGGAATCATAAATGAAAGTTAAATGAGGTTTAATGCTTAATTATTTCAGATTTTATGTTTCATTTACATGTTTTATATGCCAAGATATGAAATAGTGGTGGAAATTGCAAATTGTTTGGATGGCTGGAAAGGAGTATCTGCATTTACATTATTTCTATGGGGGAAAAGGGGTTCGCAATACAAAATTTCACCTTAAGAACGAAACGGATTAAATTCGTATAACGGATTAAATTCGTATGCCGAATTTTTAATTTGTAATTTGTTTAAGACTGGAATTTAAGACGCACAAATTTTAAACTTAATGTACAAATCTTTAAAAAATAACTAACTAGTACATACTTACTTTTCTGGAACACAAATGTATAAATAATTAGTTTAACCTAATAAGAACAGGCCTATCAATTGTCTGGAGAGTAAGAAAAGACAAACACTAAATAAATATTACCCTTAAAAAAAAGTTAACATACTGTAACTGAAAACTGTTTTAACTGTAAACAGCTGACCATTGTGTATATTTTGTCTGGTTCTGACAATGAAAAATGAAACAGGTTTATAAAGAACGTTATATCGCTATGACATAAAAGTAACTCGTTTCCAAAAAGTTACTACACACACATTAATTTGCCCCGTCATTACAGATTATTTCCTGCGCTACATCGTTTTGACCAGCAGAGGCCACTACTGTGCACAGTGTCAAAATGCTTGGAGATGAACTGCTTTAAAAACAGGTTCATTGCGTTAGAAAGCTTCGTTTTCGTCACAACAAGCCACAGCACATAATCTGCTCTAAATGATTAAGCCTGCACAAAAATCATTAATGGCTTGAAATGAGCAAAGCAAATTATATGCATCAGTGTTTATATTAAATTACCCAAACACTCACCTCCTCTAAAACAGCGTCTGCTTTTTCTTTCTTGTTCGTATTGTTTTATGGCGGTGTGAAAACAGCATATTGATGCATTACCTCCCCCTGCTGGTGTGTATGAAGAATTACACGGAAAAATGTTGACCAAAAATTGTTAAACAGCTTAAAAAACAATGAGGTGATCTGTTAGTGGTTATCACTCTTGCCTTGCAAATCCAGGGTCCGGGTTTGAGGGGTTTGTGTACATGGAGTTTGCATGTTCTCCCCGTGCTTGGTTGGTTTCCTCCAGGTACTCTGGTTTCCTCCCACAGACTAAAGACATGCAGGTTAGGCTAATTGGCGTTTCCAAATTGCCCATAGTGCGCATGTTTTATGTTTAACAGTTTAGAGAGTTCAGAACAAATCATATGTAAAATGTTAAATAGTTTCATGTTAATAAAGTACTGAATGAAGGAGAATTGAGAGCATGTCACTGAAGCATCTGGCAGTTATGACTGCATATGAAGTTAGGGATGGAGGCCAACTTTGTTAAGCTTTGCAAGCAGTTGCAGCTGGAAGAGCGGTGGCCTGCAACAGCATGTGGAACATGCGTTTGTCCATAGCCTTACCTTTAGTGATGGGTTCAAATGGCAACTCTCGCGCAGTTTAAGTGTGAGAGTATGGTGCTGTTCTATAAGCCTGATGTTGCCTCTAATTTCAGTACTTGGGTGAGAACATGTAACCCGATATGGTCTTTTCTTGTTGTAGCCCACCTGCCTCATCTTGCACAATCTGAAATTATTTTTTGCTCAATACAATCTATTGCTAATTTACTTTTACATTTAACATAGGGGTGCCAATCCACCGCAAGGCATGCATTCACAGTCACACTCTCATTCACAAACTACAAGCAATTTGGAAACGCAAATGAGCGTATGTGTTTGGACTGTGGGAGGAAACCCACCAACCATGGGGAGAACATGCAGACTCCATGCACGCAGACCCGAGCAGGAATCGACCCATGACCCCACAAGATTGTGGCCTTCCAAAGGAAATGACAAAAAAAAGCCTCACTTTGTAAAATGCAATTAAGGACACTTATTATACTCATTTAGAGCAAACAAACATAGATCTCAAAAGTCTATAGAAAGCTGTTAATGGTCCAGCCAATTTTTATTCCAAAAACAGTTCATCCCAAAATGTTTTAGGGCAGTACAGGTTAGCTCAATGGTTAAGGCACAGGACAATGGCTCAGAAAATCCCAGGTTCAAACCCTACAACCACCAAGTTGCCACTGTTGGGCCCTTGAGCAAGGCCCTTAACCCTCAATTGCTCAGATGTATAATGGGATTTTAAAAAAGTAAGCCACTCTATATAAGGGCGTCTGCCAAATGCCTAGATGTAGTTCAGAGCCAGTGACCAATTTCGGACCAGTTAAAAAAAAAAAAAAAACCTGAGCCAGAAAAAACGGTTCAATGGCGACCCCAACACTTTGCTGGGATAGAACAAAGAACTGCATACATCAGGGACTATGGAGCAGGCTTATCATCAACTAAAGGTTTATGACCACCATCTTTTAAATGAAAGAAAAAAAAAAAAAGAAAAAAAAATGGGCTGCACAAATGCTTTCTGGTAATGAGAACACCAGAATTGCTTGCAAAGCCATGTTCGCCATTGTTGTGCTTGCCACTTGAGGCCTGCCTCAGGCAGTGTCTCTCTGCTGCTAAGATTACAACAATTGTAGTAAAACCTACTTCCACATAAATCCTATAGACTATTAGACCTAATGATATTCTGACACTATCCACAACACGGATCCATTTCATAGGTCATCAACTTCACTGACTAAAAACCTCATAGTTCAATATTGCTCAAATGAATTACTCTCAAGCTATAAATTTATCCAGTATGAGTATTTATGTACATATGTTTTTACCAGGATTCATGACAGGAAAAGTAACATCAACGAGCGTTAAATAGCTTTAGTTAATTTTAGTGTTATAGTTTGAAATTATTTTAAAGCTATGATAGAATGTATTTTAAACCATTTGAAACTAATATACAGTTCAAACATAACCTGCCAGCATTCTTGTGTAGTTTTCCTTCTTTATACAGTATTTATTTCATTGTGTTTTTTAATGTCGGTGTCTGTTTAAACTCTTAAATAACAGAAAAGGAAACTTGTTTTGCTCGGCAACAGTTTAATGCTTCACTTTATGCATTTGAATTTTTAAATGCAACCAAAATAAATTGTTAAAAAAATACAAAGGAACCAAAAGAAAATACAGTAATACACACACACTCTGCAATTAATATGCCCCAAGCATTCACATTAATCAGTTTGAACTCATGTTTTGTTAAATATATATATATATATAATCTATGTATTTATATATAGTCATGACTTCTGTACAGAGGAAATCAGGCTACAAATCGTGTTTTTTTTCTTTTTCGTTAGTTTACCAATACAGGCCACTGTGGAAATGTTTTATCATACAGTCAAGTCTTGTGAGCAGCCATAAGGCTTAAAGCGGCATGTTACATGCTTTGGCTGTTGTCTCTTATCAACAGGACTGAAGGTGGATTGTATACATGGATGCGAGAAAGGTGGTCAGAGCTTCATGTGCTTGATGTCCAATTTGATTTCACATTTGTTTTTATAGAAGCAAAAAATGGAAAGAGTTTGAGGTCAAAGGTGAGCAGGACAATAACAGAAGGAAACAGTCACAGTAAAAGGCGTTTAAATAGCACGGGCCACGTCCTGAACCCAGGCCTGATTAGTGTAGTTCCACAGGGCCGAAAAGAAGCAGCATTTAAACCAAATCCCAAATTGTAACATATGATAAATGGGGAAAAAAAAGAAAGAGAAAAAATAATGCTGCACAGGTCAAGCAGAATCAAAGATGCCCTGCAATGCACTTCAGGAAAAGTCCGAGGATAAAGATCTTTATAATAAGAAGAATTCTTGTTCTCTGGAGGACAGTTGGCTGCATTTTCCTGCTTTAATACAGAAATGCTGTGCAAACTTTAGGCCAAAATATTAGTCCCATTAGGTCCAACTGCATAGGAGTGTTAAAGAACCTTTGGTGTCTGTCCTAAAACTTGCACTCTGTCAGCAAGGGCATGCTCTTTCACTGATGTTGAGGAATAATGTCCTAAATATGCACGGCAGAAATGTTTTATCCAGTCTTACAGTGCTTGACTGGGCATCTTGGTTTTGCATCCTGGTACATTATGACCAAAAAAAAAAATAGGCCCAGGATGATTGGGTGGGGGGGGGTGGTTTGCAGTTCAAATACATTTATGTAAGCTGCGTAAAGCTTTCGCCAACCATAAATAAACATGTTCACTCAAAGGGCAGAATCGCAGAAATCAGAGCAATCCATTTATTGATCAGAATATAGGAAGGCAAGAAGAAGAAGAAAAAAAAGGATGAAAAATCAAGTCGTAATTAAATTCATATCAAATCAGGATGAAGGAAAAAAGAAAACGCAGCAAAGATTAATAAAAAAAGATAAAGAGTGAAGAAAGGTTAGAAAATTAAGAAATGAACAAAGAAAATATCCTGAAAGTGTTATGTTGTGCGCATTAATACTAGAATGTATTTGCCTACATGCAAAATCTAATGGATCCATAAACAGAGCTGGCAAATGCAAACTGTTGGTTGTAAATTAGACACAGGGATCTCAGCACAGCCAGGTCACGTCTGACTAGAAGCTGTGCAGCTGATCGATCATTCAAGTCAATAAAAAAAAAAAAAGACGAACACTGAAGAAATAAATGACAGCTTTCAAAGTGGGCTTACAGGATATGTACCAGACGATATGTACAGACATTTTGATATGGTGCGACGTCGGCTCAGGCGTGCTACAGCACTCAAGACAGAAACCCGTGCAGCAGTTAGCACCGAGTCTCGAGCAGAAGATTACGAGTACACTATTACTACAACTTTAATTACAGCTCTTCTGGTGTAAACAAGGAAGAGAGAAAAAAAAAATGTCCTTCCCCCTGCCAAAGTCCTTCCGTCACGTTTAAGATTTAAGCCAGTGTTTCCCAGCAGCCGGACGGACGTAAGCAGCATGGACGGGAGCCGTGCTGTTATCCGTCACTTCTACACACAACATGTACACTGTGCTTTAACATGTTTTCTGTCACCCCCTGGTGGTCATAAGAGAGCATCTAGAAAAGATTAGCCTCCCTGTTTGTGCTACATCAGAATACTGGTTGTTCCATAAACGCAATGAAATGCAAAACGCAATCATATCCAGAATTTTACAAAAAAAAAAAAAAAAAAAAATTGGATAAACATAGTATTTCACAGCATAAACAAAGGTGTGGGATTGTGCTTCTAAAAATAATTCCTTCTCTTAAGAATACTGTGCAGTGCATATCATATGGCATCTTAAAGTGGGGCAGTGTACGTTACAGAAACTGGATAATGGTGTTCAAGATAGCTAGGAGAAAGAGAGAGATAGAGATGTATAGATAGAGCGAGAGAAAGAGAGCGAGAGAGAGAGAGAGAGAGAGATAAGGATCGTGTCTATGCGCTTTGTTTAAGCCCAGATCTTTGAAAGCTTATTTCTTAAAAGGTCTACCACATGTCTGAACATTATATTAGATGGATTATAAAGACAGACTGGGTAGCAAAACTGGTTTTCCTTACAAAAAGTGTAAAATTTATCGAAGTGAGCTGAAAGACGAAGGCAGAAATGAGCTACACAGAGTGAGGTCTCGATGTAATGGCAGATGTAAAAAAGAAAGACTCCTGCGAGTTTACTGTGTCTGTTTTTTGCATGTAAATTTGGTAACCAGGCATGCTGACTGATTATCAGGTTCACAGCCACATTTGGGCAGTTTTGTGACAATCAGTATGCGTGTGTGTGTGTGTGTGTGAGCATATGTAGGGTGGGGGTACAAACATGACAAAACGGTCAAGCAACACTAATGTTAAAAGAGCTCAAATGATGAAGTGACGGGTGGCAGCACGTCACGAGGAAATGATGAATGGAGAGCATGCTGGGAAATGTAGTTCTCCAGTGAAAAACAGGGCCGAGCCAAAACGTCACCGTGACGCAGAAGAGAACAGGCCACAACCGTTCCTTTTGCCCTGCAGTCATTACCCATAAACTCTGCGCAAAACCCTTTGCATGTTTCATGAGCGTGACTACATCCTCTCCGCCGGTTTTGGCCTAAAGACGATGTTCTATCAGTGTATCTGTCCCAGCTCAAAAATAGCTAAAATTCCACATTAGTAAATGCTGTGCCTCAAAGAGATACTTTGATCGCCTTTTTCTTCCTCCTTCAAACGCTTCAGGCATCTCAATATCTCCCTGAGAGACCAGAATCGATATGAAAGAGGTGTTTTCACAGCAACAGAAGGGTTTGGGGACAATAGAACACCTTAAAGATTAAATAAAAAGGGGGGAAAAAAGTCAAACACGTGGTTGGCTAGCGAAGGGGGCACAGCCTTGCTAGAGATCAGCAGGTTAAAGGGATTGAGTGCAGCTCTTAATGGGAGTGAAGGATAGAGGGGAAAAAATGGAAGATGTGATGAGAGGATGAGCGATTATTTCTCTTCAGGGATACCAGCAGCATTCAGTGCCGCACGATACTGAAAGAGGACGCCACGCATGCTCTTAACGAAGCCTTTTGAGAGAGGAAAGAGCGGGAAGCCAATGTCCGGGTAGCCACTACGCTCAGGAAGGAAACTGCGGTAGCTCCGCCTCCGCTTCTTTGGCCTGACGGATGGCTGAGACTCCTGTGCCGCTTTGCCACCCTGCTGCGTAGGCTCTGTCCCCCTGGAGCTGTCCAAATCTGAGCTAAGGTCCTTGGAGGCACCGAGACCAGAGTCTTCAAGCTCCTCCTCACCCCTGGACTCGGGTTTGCCCGTAGGGCTGCTGTGCGCCAGCACCTCGGGAGCCTCCTCGTCCAATGGCTCGGCCCGCACGGTGCCGGAGCTTCGAGCGCCGCGTTCAGACACTGAGGAGTCCAGCTCTAGCCAGGACTCGAGTCGCTGCACAAGTCTCCAGCCGCTGGTGGAGAAGTGCTCACGGATCTCCTGCTGGAAGACCTCAATCGGCTGCACCAGGAGCTGCGTCATGGACTGCACCATCTTGATGAGGGCCATTTCGTTATAGCAACGACTGTTCTCATAGCCCTCCTGCAGGCCGCGGTCACTGTCGAAGCCTGCCTCGTTGTAGTACGGCTCGTTGACCAAAATCAGACCTGGAATAAACATCGTTCAAACAACATCAGTGGAACATTAAATACTCAGCAAGGTCACAACTCAGCATGTGCTGATCCTGTGCTCATACTGTACTGTATATACTGTAGTATCCTGTACCATATTACACTATATAATGTAATGTATACACTATGTATGCCACCTACAGTACTTGCTCATCCCTACTGGATTAATGCCGTTTTATAATATCCATATTATCAATGTTTTAAGATGACGTCACTTTGGATGAAGTAATGCAAGCAAATCAAGTTAACTTACACCAACGCTGTAACAGTCTAGACATTACATTAGTAAGCTGACTAGAGAGCTGGTTCATGCTGGTTCCTCCCGAGGATATTTCTAAGTCGTCGATAGACACTGTGCCTGATTACTTCATACTGCGTGATGCAGCTCGCAGAAACTGACCTTGAATAGAGATGAGCACCTGCAGGAGACTCGACTTGCTCGTCCACCTCTCTGTGCCCTGAGGATGCGAAAAATATGAGCTTTTCAAAGATCCAAACGGGATTACGAGGTGCATATTAATGTTTCGTTTCTTTTAAAGTCAAACAAAAAACTTTCCCCCAAATGGAGTCAATCAGCCCATGTCTTTGGATTTGTGCTGGAGCTGTAATGCATGTTGCTGATATGTAATGGAAGTAAACACTATAGTCTCTAACTTTAATAAAACCGTATTAAAAATTAAATAAATAAATTTTATAATCTTTATCTGCATTGCGTCTACCACACCTTGAGGCTGTAGCTATACTGTGTTCATAATTGATCGCGACACACATTCCTTACCGCATGGCCGTTTAAGCACGCTAGCGGTGTTAAGTTTAGCATTGTTTAGTTGCTGTTAAAGAGACGCAGGCCAAGATGGCTTGCCGCTTACCTTGCCAATCCATGTGCCTAACAGGCTGACACACACTTTGCCGTTGTCGTAGAGGTTTGGGTTGAGACGTCCGCTGCACTGTGACAAATAGCGGAAAAGTGGTGGCACAGCAGGGTAGATGTTGGGCAACTGGATGTCAAATAAGAACAGACCATCTTCATATGGTGTACGTGTAGGACCCTTGATCAGAGCTGAGAACAGGTCCTGGAAAAGTAGGACATGAGGGGTAATGTCAGTAAAAAAATAAATAAATAAAAAAAAGTAGTGTAAAATTTATCATACATGAATGAAGTGAGCTGAAAGACAAAGGCAGAAATAAGCTACACAGAGTGAGGTCTCATGATGCACTCACCATGCGGTCCTCGAATGTCTTGACCATGATGCCGTCCGGCAACGACGTGGCCAGCAAAGCCATCTCCTTCCTGACGGTACTGAAGAACTTCTTCGCTTCAGCTGGCTGGAACTCCATCTTCTTAAAGGTGTGGGTGTCTACAGAAAACAGGTGGAAATATTTCTCATGCATGGCCCAAGCTTAATTAAAATCCCAGAGGCGTGTTACAGCTTCATCAGCATGTGCAAATCTCTGCTGTGTTATTAACTTTGTATTCACTCCCATAATACAGATTAATAAAGATACATTTTTTCCCCCCTGATACTGGTGAGTGACAGATGAATTAGAAATTGTGCTCATTAAATAACAAAATATTTCAAATAAAAAGTACATTTTTATTATATAAAACATCTCCCTGTTACTACTTGGAGGATAGACAGGTCAAAAGACTATTAGATTATTAGTATAATAGTTTAATTCGATGCAATCTTGATGCCAAATTTTCAAAGAAGTTAGATTTTCAGAACCGATCATTTAATCTTTTACGCTATAATATTTTTTAAATAATAAATTTTTTGACTTCGTACCTGGCGCCCACTCGAGCACAGAGAATACCTCGCCCTTGGCACTGGTGAACGTGACTCCAGGTTTACCACCACTTTGCTGGCATAGGACGGGCGTATCGCTGGGCCACTCGGATCGCACCGGTGTCTGAGGCTCAGCTGGGACCGACGCCCGCTCTTCTTCCATCTTCTCCTCTTCCACGATCGCCACATTGTCTAGTGTTTTCTTCAGGTTTTCCTGCAGCTTCTTGATGTCGTCCAGGAAGCGTTTCTCCTTCGTGGGCTTGGCATCAGGTGGTGGCGCGGTGCCAGTGGCGCCTGTTGGCTCGGCAGTGGGTGAGGTGGGCGAGCCGGTCCACAGCTGCTCCACTGTCATGTTCTTCAGGCTTTCCAAAATCTTCAAGGCCTCTTTGAGCTCGCGGAAGGCTAGCCGCGGCGTCTCCTTACTGGCCTTTTCATCACTTGTTGGAGCTCCACCTCAAAAAAATTAACAAAGATTAATGATCTCATCAACTGTTATTGCACAGATCGGTTCCCTTATAAAATGACGAAGTGCTAAAATGTACTGGAGTGAACAATGATAGCACATCTAGTCAAATAGTTAAATTTTTTTCCATTCATATACTACATTGATTATAATATTCAATCTACAACCTGGGTATATTATCAGAAAACGTGCGAAATGTTCTATAAAAGTAAATCTGAACATTTATATCCAGCCTAAATTACATATACACTGACCTAAAGGATTATTAGGAACACCTGTTCAATTTCTCATTAATGCAATTATCTAAATCAACCAATCACATGTCAGTTGCTTCAATGCATTTAGGGGTGTGGTCCTGGTCAAGTCAAGACAATCACCTGAACTTCAAACTCAATGTCAGAATGGGAAAGAAAGGTGATTTAAGCAATTTTGAGCGTGGCCTGGTTGTTGGTGCCAGACGGGCCGCTCTGAGCATTTCACAATCTGCTCAGTTACTGGGATTTTCACGCACAACCATTTCTAGGGTTTACAAAGAATGGTGTGAAAAGGGAAAAACATCCAGTATGAACTGTCAGTATCTGTCACGAGCTCACCAAAATTGGACAGTTGAAGACTGGAAAAATGTTGCCTGGTCTGATGAGTCTCGATTTCTGTTGAGACATTCAAATAGTAGAGTCAGAATTTGCCTTGTTACCACTGTGCAGCCTGGTGGTGGTGTAATGGTGTGGGGGATCTTTTCTTGGCACACTTTAGGCCCCTTAGTGCCAATTGGGCATCGTTTAAATGCCACGGCCTACCTGAGCATTGTTTCTGACCATGTCCATCCCTTTGTGACCACCATGTACCCATCTGATGGCTACTTCCAGCAGGATAATGCACCATGTCGCAAAGCTCGAATCATTTCAAATTAGTTTCTTGAACATGACAATGAGTTCACTGTACTAAAATGGCCCCCACAATCACCAGATCTCAACCCAATAGAGCATCTTTGGGATGTGGTGGAATGGGAGCTTCGTGCCCTGGATGTGCATCCCACAAATCTCCATCAACTGCAAGATGCTCTCCTATCAATATGGGCCAACGTTTCTAAAGAATGCTTTCAGCACCTTATTGAATCAATGCCACGTAGAATTAAGGCAGTTCTGAAGGCGAAAGGGGATCAAACACCGAATTAGTATGGTGTTCCTAATAATCCTTTAGGTGAGTGTATATTAATATGTATTTATATTAGCACTCATTTAAATACAAGATGGGTTAAAAGTTGTCCATACTCTGGCAGGAGAATTTATTTTTTATTTAAAGCAGTTATTGTTAATGAAACTATCACAGATCAGGAGTTTGATATTTTATGTTTAACAGAAACCTGGATTAAACAGGACGAGTATGTAGCTCTAAATGAAGCTAGTCCTCCTGGATACAGCTACATACACCAGCCTCGGCTAACTGGTAGAGGAGGAGGAGTCGCAGTTATTTATAACGATAATCTGTCTCGTACAAAAACAAAGTTTTAAATCTAATGCATTTGAAGTTCTCTATAGTAACAAAGTCAGCTCAGTCGATCCCGCTAATCATCATTTACAGACCCCCAGGGCCGTACTCGGAGTTTCTCTTCGAATTTGCAGATTTCCTCTCAAACCTTGTTGTTTCTGTAGACAAAGCGTTAATTGCTGGAGACTTTAATATTCATTTTGAGAATCCAGAAGATCCTCTGAGAGCAGCATTCTTGTCCATACTGGACTCAGTAGGAGTAAATCAGTGTGTAGTAGGTCTCACTCATAAAGCAGGTCACACTTTAGATTTAATATTATCCTTCGGATTAAGTATAGGAAATATAACCACAATTCCACAGTCTGAAGTTATCTCGGATCACTACCTTGTCTCGATTAAAGCGTGTCATAGTAATAATGTATGCACAGCACCGCGCTTCCACCTTAAACGTACATTTACAAATACCGCACAGAGCTTTATCAATAATCTTCCAGAGTTTTCAACTTTGATTGGATCGCCATCTGACTTCACAGAACTCGAACAGGCGAATGAATATCTAGAGTCAGCACTTCGTTATAGCTTAGATAATGTAGCTCCAGTTAAAAGGAAAATGATTAGAGATAAGAAACTCGCTCCTTGGTATAATGACCACACACGTGCTTTAAAACAAACCGCTCGAAAATTCGAACGTAAATGGTGCCAAACTAAATTGACAGTATTCACAATAGCTTGGAAGGAGAGCATCCTGAACTATAAAAAAGCTCTCAGTGATGCTAGATCAACGTATCTCTCCACTCTTATAGAAAATAACAAAAACAACCCGAGATTTTTATTTAATACCGTAGCTAAATTAACTAAAAACAAGACCACTTCAGAAATCTCCACAACAACATCATGCAGTAGTGAGGATTTCATGAACTTTTTCAATAACAAAATCATAAATATTAGGCAAAAAATTCAGGCTTTGAAACCAGACAATTTAAGTAACACAGATGAACTAACCACATCACATCAGAACTTAGAATACTTTACTCCCCTTGAAGCGAGAGAACTAATATCACTCATCTCTTCTTCAAAATCATCAACCTGTATATTAGATCCTATACCGACACATTTTCTCAAACAGATAGTACCAGCAATAATAGAACCCCTGTTGAAAGTAATTAACTGTTCACTCAGTAGTGGGTATGTCCCCAAATCCTTTAAATTAGCCGTTATTAAACCGCTAATCAAGAAACCTGACCTTGACCCCTGTCTGCTTTCTAATTAAAGGCCGATATCAAACCTTCCCTTTATCTCCAAGATTTTGGAAAAGGTAGTATCACACCAGCTATGTTCACATCTACACAGAAATAGCATAAATGAACTGTATCAGTCAGGATTTAGTCCTCATCACAGCACAGAGACAGCACTTGTTAAAGTAGTAAACGACCTCTTATGGGCCTCTGATCAGGGTTGCGTCACTATACTTGTGTTACTGGACCTCAGTGCAGCTTTTGACACCATTGATCATAGTATTCTCCTTCAGAGATTAGAAAAGGTAGTAGGAATTAAGGGAACTGCCCTCTTGTGGCTCAGATCCTATTTGACTGATCGTCATCAGTTTGTAGATTTAGATGGTGACCATTCCTCATGTTCTCAAGTGGAGTTTGGTGTTCCACAGGGCTCAGTTTTAGGCCCACTGCTTTTTTCCCTTTATATGCTTCCTCTGGGCAACATAATTCGTAAACATGGTATTAGTTTTCATTGTTATGCTGATGACACAATTATATGTCTCAGCAAAACCAGATGAGAAAAACCAGTTTGCTAAAATTGAGCAGTGTGTGCAGGACATAAGAGATTGGATGTTAACTAATTTTCTTCTGATATAATCCTGATAAGACATAAGTTCTGGTCATAGAACACAAGTAGCTAGAAGTAAGCTTTCTGATCACACTGTAACTTTAGATGGCCTTTCTGTTCCATCAAATGCAACAGTAAAAGACCTTGGTGTGATTATAGATTCCAGCCTTTCGTTTGAAGCACATGTAGATAATATCACCAGGATAGCTTTCTTTCACCTTAGAAATATTGCCAAGATAAGAAACATATTGTCACTAAATGATGCAGAAAAACTAGTTCATGCCTTTATCACCTCTAGGTTGGACTATTGTAACGCCTTACTGTCTTCTTGTTCTACTAGGTGTATAAACAAGCTTCAGTTAGTACAGAATGCAGCAGCGAGAGTCCTCACTAGAACCAGAAGATACGAGCACATCACCCCTATCTTATCTACACTGCATTGGCTCCCTGTGAAATTTTGCATCGATTTTAAGATACTACTTCTGACATTTAAAGCACTAAATGGTCTCACGCCACAGTATTTGAGTGAACTGTTAGTGTCTTACGATCCGCCACGCCTACTTCGATCAAAGAATGCAGGCTGCCTGTCAGTACCACGTATTATTAAAACTACAGCAGGGGGCAGAGCTTTTTCCTACAAAGCCCCAAAGTTATGGAATAGTCTTCCTATTAATGTTCGGGACTCAGACACAGTCTCAGTGTTTAAGTCTAGGCTAAAAACCTATTTATTTAGCCAAGCATTTTTGTAAATAGATTAACCTTAGGTAAAGGAGCAGATCTGGGGGACTCATGGACGTAGAGTATTCTGGTGAACTGGTATGTTTAGATGCTGTCCTCCCCACTCTCATTGTTCACTCAGGTTTGTTGACGGTGAGGTGATTGGTTGCTTTACATCTCAGGGAGCCCTCATGTTTGTGTTTCCTTCTGGTTCTCCCTTTTAGTTATGCTGTTATAGTTAGTCCTGCCGGAGTCCCTGCTTGCACTTTGCACTGAATACATTCACCTTATACATGTTGACTGTTACCATACCTAACTGCCATCTCTCCTTATTTTCTGCTCTCTCCTCTCTCTCTCTCCCTCTCTCCTTTCCCTCTCTCTGTCTCTCTGTCGAGCTATACATGTCACTCCTGAGTTGCCAGTGATCCAGACCCCTCTGCCGTCTGGAGCCGTCTAACCCGTCCTGGAGTCCTGCTTCTGGTTGGAGATCTCGTCGCATGGATGCCCCGTGTGGTCTGCCTGGATTCGTATGGTGGATGGGGATGGTTTCCATTAAGACTGTCCTATCATCGATTGATGCTCTGGGGACCTGTGACTTCAGTTGTTCGATAGCTCAGGATTGGAATCTCCTACAGTCTACCTGAGCCTCCAGGAACAAACTGGACTCCTTTTAATTTTAATTTTAACACATCTCCTGTTACACTGAACTTCCAGTACACATTTTTATGCTGATCAATCCCTGCTATCCGTTATCACCCAGATGAGGATGGGTTCCCTGTTGAGTCTGGTTCCTCTCAAGGTTTCTTCCTATTACCATCTCAGGGAGTTTTTCCTTGCCACCATCGCCCTCGGCTTGCTCATCAGGGACAATCTTATTTTGATTCATACACATTGCATACAAACTTACTTCTTTTTATTGTGTAAAGCTGCTTTGCGACAATGTCAATTGTTAAAAGCGCTATATAAATAAAATTGACTTGACTTGATTTTAATTAACTTTTAGAAAAGACAAATACATAATTGCTCAACATCATTCAACCTTGTCCATCTGTCAACAAGCTTTCGCATTCTTTCTTTAAAAAATGTTTTAGGCTGAGCTGCGAGCCACGAATGCACCGCTGTCTTCATCAGAAGGGAATCTATAAGCAATATCAGCTCTTTAATAAGCATCCCGCTGTAATGAACACTCTTGATTGTTGAACCTTTTTCCAGATAATCTTCCAATATCGTGCAGAATCCCAGAAAACTCACCTCACTCACTCATCGTCTATACCGCTTAATCCTGTATTCAGGGTCACAGCGGCCTGGAGTCTATCCCAGGAGACTTAGAGCACAAGGTGGGGTACACCCTGGACAGGGTGCCAATCGATCGCGGGGCACACATATACACAAACACTCATTCACACACTACGGCCAATTTTGGGACCACCAATTAAACTAACCTACATGTCTTTGGATTGTGGGAGGAAACCGGAGTACCCGGAGGAAACCCACCAAGCACGGGGAGAACATGCAAACTGCATGCACACAGAGTCGGGAATCGAGCCTGGTCGGGAATCGAACCCGAACACTGGAGGTGCAAGGCGACAGTGCTAACCACTACACCACCGCGCCGCCTCCCAGAAAACTATAAGCATAAAATTTCCAGCAGATAGTTGACTTTTTAACTTTTTTTTTTCTTGGTCGCCAATTGACGATGTTTCTATTCCAAACGCTGCCGTATACTCTCAGGTTCAGTGATGAATCCATGTCTATGATTCTCTTTAAGAAACTTTCACCTTCCTTAGGAGTATCAGTCCAAAATCAGTCACAAATCTGCTGTGGGAGTCAATTTTTGCTTCCACCACAGTAACAAATTAACTGATGTAACACAAAATAGCTTATAGATAAAAAAAAAAAAAAAAAAGACATTTATTTTAGCAGCTGCTGCTGCATTTATAAAGGAATCCTAAAAGCTGTATTGCTGCATTACCCACAGCAGCCTGTTCCCAATGTCCTTGATCACTATTTTAAAACGCATCACGAGATTCGGATTGTTAGTACATGCGTTAGAAAACGCCACTGTTAATTGGCCGTCTGATTTGTTACTTAAAAATAACGCAACGCCCTGCACGACTGCAGTTTGAACCCACAGCCAAAAACTATGCCTCAATGGATTTCATTAAAAACTAGAACATACATAGCTTTTAAAAATGTTAGCAGTTAGCGCTTAAGCTGTCAGCATCTGTAGTTGGTTGTGCAGAAGACAGAATCAACTTAATGGTTAAACAAGCTGTCTTAGCGACCGTTACGTTCCTGTCATATGGACCGTTAGTACTGTACCTGTGCTCCAGTACTACAGATACCAGTAGAAATATTTTAATAAATGTGACATTTACTCCCTGATTAAGCTTAACATATAAAAGTGAATTCTCTATTCTCATACCTGTTGGCATTTCAGGTGTCGCAGGTGTCCCCTGTGTGTCTGTAGGCGTCAACGGTTTGACCTCAGGCAGAGCTTCTGTCTTAGGGGTGGAGTCTTCCCCTCCTGTCCCCGCCTCCTCTTCTACCTGGCCGTTATCAGTCTCCCAGCTGTCACTTTCGTCCTCCCACTCCTCCGATGAGGCGCCGCTGGTGCTGCCCTCGCCCGAGTCGTAGTACGTCTCCTCAATCTCTGACTCGACGTTGTATAGATGCTGAAAATTCAATCAATTCAAATGTTTTATATGCACTTCACAGATGGTAATAAGACCATTATAGTTTATGTAAAGAATAAAGAAGTAAAGTAGTGCAACGTTTGTAATAGTGACACTAATAGTACAAGTTTAATAATTACAGACTATAAATAACATTGACCCTTAAAAATGGCAGGGGCTAAAAATTAGTCTGTAATTATTTCTAAAGATGTACATTCTAGTAAACATCATATAGTGTTGTAATAATAGAATAAAAGTATGCTGAAGAATGGTTGAAAAATGGTTAAAAAGATTAAACATGAAAGACTAGACACTAGAGATGTAACAGTTGGATGGCTGGATTTATGGATAGATGGATGAATATATGGACGGGTGGCTGGATGGATGGATGGATGGATGGATATGTGGATGGATGGATATGTGGATGGATATGTGGATGGATGGATGGATGGATGGATGGATATGTGGATGGATGGATGGATATGTGGATGGATGGATGGATGGATGGATGGATATGTGGATGGATGGATGGATGGATGGATGGATATGTGGATAGATGGATGGATAGCTGGATATGTGGATATGTGGATGGATGGATGGATAGCTGGATATGTGGATGGATAGTTATGTGGATGGATGGATACCTGGGGCAAGACAACAGATTTCGAGTTATCAGCCCAGACCACCTCCACTTTACTGCTGACATCAACTCTGCACACCTGTCCTACAGTCCTCTGTACACACACATACACAGATTAAGTAAAATACACCGATAACAGAAACGGGTATAAAGTATTAAATAGACATAGAAACGTACAATGTCGTTTAACACTAACTTGTTAAAATATTTTTCAGATCAAATTTATGATATTTAATATGGTAATCTAAGTATTTAGTACTTCATCTACAGTGGGAGATAAAAGGTTAGATAATTAACATGATGTAAAATTTGTAGATCAGCATTTATCACAATCGGCAAGAACACACGGATTAATATCAAAACCCAGAATCTTATGAACAAACCTTCTAAGAGTAATTAAGCAGATCAGACATGAGGCTGAATGAATAAATATGAGAGGTATATATATTGTACCTCATCACTGAACTCCTCAGAGCCCGAGTTGCCTATCCGTATGACGATATCCGTAGTGTGGAAGTGGAAGTCTGGGTGATCTGATATATCGTAAACACTGACATCTTCCTCCACACCGAGCACCTGGACAACGCGAGAGAAAAACAAGTCTAAATGGAGTTCGTTGCCTTCATATAGAAAACATACTTTCTTCTTGACTTTTTTTTGTGTCATTTTGTGAAATGTAAGGAAAGACTGGGAGGGTTAACGCGTCTACCTCCACGTCGTCTCCTGTGGAGTTGAGCTTGATCCACTTCACCACGCATGTCCTGGCCTTGTGGTCTCCTCTCTGAATCACACCATATACGCTTGGATCCTGCAGAGCTTGGCCTTCAAATCAAACATTTCATACCAAACAAAAAAATTAGCAGAAAAAATAAAAAGCATGCATATTTTTATGAAGAAATAAACAAGTGCAATTACGTGCACGAAGGATTTAACGGTGTGTATTTATACCGTTTGGGAAAGGACATTCAGATCGGTGTAAACTGATTCCTGGGGGAATTCATCGAAATGAATAGAATAGCCTATTAATGTGATTAATCTAGTAATGGGTTTATTATAGGGTTTAAAATAGTCAGAGAACAATTTTATTTTAAATATACAGTAATTCGGCAATTATTTCAGCTGTATTCCGCTGAATCAGAATCTCAAACATTACAATATGTCTGTATGTTAATTCATGTAAAGTTTACACTTGATTATACAGCCGCGGCCAAAAGTTTTCAGAATGAAACAAATATTCAAACATTTTTACAAAAAGTGGTCTGCTGCGTCCATGTTTTTAGATCTTTTTGTCAGATGTTACAGTGGTATACTAAAGTATAATTACAAGGTCCCAAAGGCTTTTATTGACAACTATATTAAGTTTATGCAAAGAGTCAATATCTGCAGTGTTGACCCTTCTTTTTCTAAGACCTCTGCAATTCGCCCTGGCACGCTGTCAATCAACTTCAGGGCCACATCCTGACTGATGGCAGGCCATTCTTGCATAATCAATGCACAATCAAAGCACTGAAGTCTTTGTGAAAATTAAAGTTTGTATAATGATCAAAGGTTTTGTCCTGATGCGGTGTGCAGCCATGTTGACTTGATATCTCTGGGAGATTTTTATCTTCCATTGTTAATGCCACTTACACTTTAGCACTGAAACATAAGCTGCAACTCCAATTATAAGGGTTTAAAAAAAAAAAGAAAGAAAGAAAAGCAGTCAGTTGATCTGGATGAAGTAGGCTGGAGTTTATTGCAGCAACAAAGCTCAAGTGAGAGTCAACCCAATGCCAGCTCAAGAACAGGCAAAGTGCAGACTGACGAGCAATTCAAATGTACAGTACGTGCCTTATATATTGTTGGCTGAGGGACAGACTCAACAGTCTCCTCCCTAGGGTTTTCCCTTTTTTCTTACTCCTTGAGCCCTCTACAAATTTTTAGTTGTTTTTGTTTTAGCAGCAAACCTCATGAGTTCTTGAAGTAGGTTATATGGTTATTTTTAGTATTTGATTAATGAATATATTTGTTCTATAAAAGTGATTAACCACGTGACGCCAGCCGACCGCATCTTTTCGAACTGCTCGCTCGCGCACCGTTGGGGGCGGAGTAACACACTCGGAGGACAGCGCTATCCACTCCCTCCGTTGCGCGAGCTCACAGACGCCCCTGACTGGCTGTAGAGCCGTGATTAATGTGGGAGCACTAAGTACCTCTCATCCCTCCCCTCTGAGAGAGCTCGGCCAATCAGCTCTCTCTAGACCTCCGGCTGCTAACATGATAAAATATGGTTGTGTACGTGATTAAATATGTTTTGCCTAAAAACATCCTTACAACGGTGAAAAACTAGGATTTGGGAATAACACCCCGAAAACAGAACACAACATCTGTTGCAGTGGTATTTTATGGACTGATAACCATGCGGCGCATTTAATCTGTTGAGAAAAAAAAGCTTTACAGAGTTCTGCAAAAATAGTAACACTATTAGCAAATAGGTCAAATAATGTTTCAAATATAGCCTTAAAATATTCCTATTTATATTTGTAATATCTATTACTATTCATAAATAACTTGCCGCCTACAGTAGGTGTCCAGATATAGCCATGTTTTCTTTAGGCATTTGTTTACTTATTTATTCAAAAGAAGAAAAAAAAAAAGCTTTGTTCTGTTTATACAGTATGTTCAGGGAATTATGGCCAGTTTGTACAAGTTTAAATGTTTTCAAGTTAAATTCATAATAAATGAATAAAAATGCCATGTAATTTTTTCTTCTTTCACTACCAAAAACATAAACTGTGATTTCTTTCGCTTTTTAGTTTTATTATTAATATTTTATTTATTGTTCCATCATAGCTTCATCGCAACAAGTCTTCATCACCCAAAAATATTAATATAATTCTTTAACCTAGTACTACTATCTAGTACTACTGAGCCAACCCCTACTAATCCCTTAAAAAAACACTGAAAACTTCATTCGGATTGTCTAAGATGGAAAGCACCATAAAATACAGTCTTGAAGCTAAAGCGCGGAAGCTGTTTCAGCAGAGTGCACAGATGAGGAGGAAAGAGAGCTGGACAGACTCGAAGACTGAAACTCTGCAGCATCAGTCTCCGTGAGATGGTGCTCGTCTTTTAGGTATCAGTGGGCGCTGTGGTTATTGTAGGAACCATTGACCAAAGTGTAAATAGACCAAGAAGGTTTAAACCAACAAGAAAGAAAGAAAAATCTGAATAGAATAAATCTTACATACACGAAGGATCACATGTTAATAATAACCATAAGAATGCCAGTCACTCGGAGGATTGTTTCTTTACGGTTTTTTTTTTTTTTTTTCATGTTTATAGGTTTGTAGATTACAGTCATTTAGAGTGTCCTGAAAAAGACTCTACTAGCTAACTTTTTATTACACTTTACTGTAAATACATATTTTGTATCGTAAATTATGCGCCCCCCCCCCAACCCTACCCCTTCCACTGCATCATTCTCGAGAGGAATAAACAAAGTATGAATTTCATTGTACTAGTACATGTACTAGTGCCGAGAAAACTCTTGAATCTTGAATCTACATTAGCCCTGTACAAAGAAATCAATGAGAAACACTGAATAAATGTTGCCTGATTTATCTATGCAAGAGGATTTTTTATTTTTTTTTGCTCCCATGACATCACACCAGTCTAACATTATGAGTAACCGGTAGTTCCTTAAATGCAGGTATGACATAAATGTTCGAGCGCAACACTCACTTCGTTTGTCGACTACATAGTCCCCAGGGCAGAATTCGTGGTTGTCCAGGTGTTGGATTGGGATGAGGTCGTTTGAACGGATTCCTGTCTCCAGTCGACCGTCCTTCCACATGACATCAGCTGAGGTTACCGTGGAAACGACCTCCACAGCCACTCTGCACACGCACACATTAAATTGGAACGACTTCAGGACAGCTGATTCTATACGTCATCACACACCATACACGCTTGCTGCTATATAAAGCACAGCTGTGCTGACGGTTCCTCTCCTCCGAGAGACAGACCCCAGATGAAATCTTGGACACAGACGAAGAGGAGCGGCTCTGGCCTAGCTGCTGGTTTTCTATTTTTTTTTTTTTTTTCGTCTCTTTCTATTTCAAGTGCTCTTTTTAGATCTTCACACGTTGGAAATGTGATCACCACATACATCGGGACACACACACACACACACACACACACTTTGCGGTGATTTGCTTTACACACCTGAAACCCAAACAGGCAGAGTGTGTGTGAAGACACTTACTAATATTTCAAACAAGGCCAGGGACATTGTAAGACAACCAGAACACAACAGAGCAGTCAATAAGCACGTCTGTGTGTGTGTTCAGGGTGTTAAATATCCCCTACTGCAGCTGATGAAGAGAATCCGCACTGGCTGCAGAGGAGACATACTGCAAAGACCACAAACCTGAAGTGGACATTCAAATCTTTCAATACATTCAGCCCAATTATTGAAATCATATTTACTTATAATGCTGTGAAAAAGTATTTGCCCCTTCCCAATTTTGGGGGAAGGGAGGGGCGGGGCAAATTGGCCACACTTGTATAGTCATATCAAACAATTTTTTAATAATTACACTAAGATAACCAGCGTAAATACAAAATGATGATTTCATTTATTAAGAGATAAATAAAGCTGTCCAAAACTGCCTGGCAGCATATGAAAAAGTAATTGCCACTAAATCAAATAAACACTCTTGAAGCAATCAAGCGTTTGTGATATAAAGATGAATCTTTCACATCGCAGTGGAGGAATCTTGGCGCACTCTTCTCTGCAGAATTGTTTTAATTTCAGCCGCACTGGAGGGTTTTCGAGCATGAACGGCTTGTCATCAACTGGTCATCAATTAGATGACTAGGCCACTCCAAAACTATAATTTAGTGTTTTCTGAGCCATTCAGAGGCGGACTTGGAGCGTTCCAGATTGTCCTGCTCATATCTCAAGTGCGCTTGAACTTGAGGTCACGAACTGATGGCTGGACGATCTCCTTCAGCAGAACAGTAGAGCGCGGAAATCATGGTTCCATCAATTATGGCAAATGGTCCAGGTCGTGAAGCTGCAAAGCAACCTCAGACCATCATACTACCACCACCCAGTTTGACGGTTGGTATGATGTTCGTTTTATGAAACGCTGTGTTAGTTTTGTGCCAGATGCAATGGGACACACACTTTACAAAAACTTTGACTCATCAGTACGAAAAAATATTTGCCCAAAAAGTCTTGGGGATAATCAAGACATTTCCTGGCCAAGGTGAGACCTGCCTGCGTGTTCTTTTTAGTCAGCAGTGGCTCTCGCCCTTGAAACTCTTCCATAGATGTCCATAGATTTTTGCCCTGCCCCTTATTGTCTACACTGACCTTAACCGAGGTAGGAGAGGCCTGCAGTTCTTTAGATGTTTTCTGGGTTCTTTTATGAGCTCCTGGAAAAATCCAAAAAAAAAAAAAAAAAAAGATTGTGGCATGATGTGTTGCTTTTTGAGATCTTTTGCCGTGCTTCACTCTGTCAGACAGGTTCTATTTAAATTATTGTATTTATTTGACAGGTCTGGCAATAATTGGGCCAGGGTGTGGAAAGTGAAACTCAGCGTTCCAAAAAATGTGGTTAATTACAATTCATTCTTGATTTAGTAAGGATGCAGTTACTTTTTCCCCACACAGGACAGGTTTGAACAGCTTATTTCCCTTAATAAAAGAAATCATCATTTAAAAATTGCATAATGTGTTTACACAGGTTATCATTGCGTAATGTTAATATTTATTTGATGAAACTGTCCCCATTTTACTGCTCTTGTGTCTGCTCTCATCAATGGGTCAACAGAGCGGACCATCAGATCCGCGCACGACTCTTCCTGCCCTTCCCTGCCATTTTACCCGGGCTTAGGACCAGCACTGCATCCGGTGGGTTTGGCCATTGGCTGGGAATCAAACCTCATGTCAGGCAAGATGAGCCTCCACTGCCATCTCATATTAAGCATATAAGTTTTATTGTATATGATACGATATATTGCTGTTTTAATGCAAATGTTGTTTTTCTAAATTTTTCGAGTATGGAGGAACAAATTGCTCAGGAGCCCAGAACAGGCAATTTAGTTTTTTTATTTTTATTTTTTTTTATTTCAGTTGCCCAAGGGGAGCCAGGCTCATTAAAAACAAAAATATATGCACAAAAATGTAACTTCGCTCATTAACAACCCAACCGGCTTTTACAAATATCTAAATAAAAAATGCTTTTCTTTTTCTTTTCCTTTTCTTGTGTGGATGCAAACCAGGTCTTGATAGCACACCATGCAATCACACTGAAAATCATTCAATGAAAATGAAGAATACGAGCTTAAATCCAGTCTCTCCGTGCAACACGAGAACACCACATAGCTGAAAGGTCAGAGAAGTTGCCTCTTAGTCGAGGGCGCAAACATGATGCCTCATTACCAGACACGATCTGCATAAAGTCACCCCTCTTAGGTATTCAAGTTCTGTATTCATGCACCTAATTAGCTTGTCTTACTTGTGCATTAAATAGTTCCTGACTTTGAGCCTAATTAATTTGAATTCGATGTTTAACATTTAAAGCTTTGAGTTCGTCTGGGCAGTTGAATGTTTAGCTTTAGAATTTGTTCACATGTTGTGATGTACAGTAGCAGGCGTGACTGATACACATGTGTATACCTGAATCTGTCCATTCAACTGAAAAAAAATAAATAAATAAATAAAAAATAAACTTTCTACTGACCTGTCTCCTGGTTTGAACTCCCGGGAGAACTTGGTCTTCTTCTTCTTGTGTTTCCTCTTCAGGTTGCGGATGGACAGAGGGATGCTTTTCTTCCTGCTCGGGCCACTGTGCAGCGAGGCCGTGGAGCTGGCTGAGGACGTGATCGAACTCGTGTCGTCCGTGTCCTCTGCGGCGTCCTCGTCCGACTCCAGCTCTCCGAGGAGAGGCCATTGTGCCTGGGGTACGGTCGGCTCTTCCTCCTTCCCTTCCTCATTCGGAACGGGGCCGTTATTCGAGCGCTGCGGCACGGAGTGCTCCTCTGTATGGTCAGGAGGTGCTACTGACTGTTGCTCTATTAAAAATGTAGAATAATATACTAATAGTAATCATTTTTAATAACAACTTACTGTACATTTTTGTTTTCATATTCAATTGCAGAATTATTTTTTATCACCTTCATTTTAAAGCAAGTTTAATAAATTATATTACTAATCAAGCTTTGATCATTGTTGATTACACAATGGGGGTCGGAATCCATATTTGAAGCTATGAGCCACGGTGGAGACTGCAGGACTGGTGTTCGGTGACTCATGCAGACGGCGCCATGCCAATTTGCTCTGCCCTCATTAGTTTCCCCAACATAAACATCCACCCATGAAGCGTTTAAACGAATATACAGGACAAGAAATCAAAGTTTCCTCTGCAGGTGGGATCCCAGCCTTTGTGTTCACTCCTCCAGATACGGCAGGAACAAAACTCGCGTGGTGATCACGTCACATGAACATGTGGCATTTATGCAGCGCTGGCTGCTTAAGGCATTTATGCAGCGCTTGTTATTTTGTGTAACCCCATACAGCTATATGCATGTTTATATTTAGAAACATCATGTGATGACCCATAGCAGCAGAAATCACAAATTATTATTATTTTTTTTTTAAGTGCGATATTTAATTTTTAAAAATGAGATAAGAGATGCATCCAGCTCACGAGCAGATAACTTACCAGCACCATGTCGTCACAAATATCAAAAACCATTACAGTACGTGCATGGTAACTTGCACAGCAAAGATTAGTAATGTAACAATGTAGGTCATGGATAGATGTTCTAAAGGTTGTGTGTTCTAATCCCAGGCCACTAGACTCCAATTTACTTTTACAGTAAGTGAATGTATATGAAAGGATCTGCCAAGTCAAGAAATGTGATGGATTAAAAGAATAAATGAAAATGAGGAACTCGAGTTAGGGTCATAAATGAGTAACTGAGAAACTTCATCAGCCCGATTTCCACACGGACAGAAAAAAAAAAAAAATCTTGCAAAGTCACCTTCAGCTTCATCAGTTTTCCCAGACGCCTGCACACTGTTGCACTGTGACTCCGTGCTCTCTGTTGCCTTCTTTCCTGGGTGCTTTTTAAACATTCGTTTGACCTGCAAAACAGGAGCGGAGAAATGACCAACTCTGAAGCGTGCTGCGGACAAAAGGTGATGATCATGCTTGACTCGCACCCTGGCAGCTCTGACGCATCAGGAAGCCGCAAGCTGGGATTAGGCAGCCTGTTACTGAGCAGTTTCACTGCTTCTTTAAGAGCCACAGGAAAGTTTGCGATAAACGTTGGTGCTCGTCAAGCCACCTTACCTTTCGGATAACTGGGTCCTCGGGTAAAACCGGCGCCCCCTCTGGGCCCTCGCAGGTGATTCTTGTCGCGTCTCCTTTAGCAGGAAAGACGTAGAGAGCTCTCTCGCCAAGCTGCCTCTGTGTGTGGTCAAAGTATCCCAGACGCTTCACTCTGAACAGATTAGACAACACGTTCTCTCAAAACATAGCTTTATTTAGCCTTCTTAACATTCCATTTCTTGTAAAAATGCATTTTGGCCAATTTGCTCGTATGGCACCTTTCGGAAAACATGCTGCCTACTTACGTAGCTACAAAACAGTTCTGAATGTCTTTTTCCATGCCAACGTTTAATCGAGTGTCTCAATGTTGAATTTGTTTGGCTTTATTTATTTATTTTTATCATCAGTAATTCCTGAGTAGGGTGATTTTTGCTGCCCCCCCCCCTCCCCCTCAGGCAGAGTTCACTTTTAAATTAATTAAGATTTAACATGACACCTGGGTCATTCTGGCTGAGACCAAGGAGACAATGTCAAACTGTCGGAATGAAATGCAAATGAACCTGGCCCAAAGTGGAGTTTAATAGTTAACAGCATGACAAAGAATAAAGAAAGGAAAACAGTTTGCTCGCTTTGAATGTCATTCAGCTGTACTGCGACTTCATGCAGCCTTGGAGATTATGAGACAGTGAGCTGGAAATTCTTGAGACGTCAACCACGGAGTAACGAGAACTGTCGACGCCCATGTAAACTTATGCATACACTTTTGACACTATTTTTTTTTTTTGACTGAGTATTAGTACATGTCTTTTTTTGGTACTTTTTTATGAGATTGATAAAGAAATGAGTAACCATCCTAGCATGAAAGCCATTAGGGAAGATAAGGGTGTGTTGAACCACACTTGAAGTTCGGTTCTCTCCCAAAGCATAAAATGATGCATTAGTTTTGGTCCGCTAGTACAAAGTCCTGGGCCCATATTCACAAAGCTTCTTAGAATTCTCTGAGAGCTCCTATCCTAGGCTAAAAAGTCCTAGCTGGGAGTCCTAGACTAAAAGTGATTTAGGAAACTTCTCAGAGCAACTCTGAGTAAGCAAAGTACAAAACCTTTTATTGATTGAGTAGGGTGATTGATCCCGTTGCCAGGGGACTGCAGCAATTCAAGGACTGTGATTGGTTGATAAAAAAAAATATCTGTAAAGGTCTAAAAATGCACTCATTGTGAAAATACAATATATGATAATATAATAGACAGTGAAATCAATCTGTGTTTTATATATAAATCTATATCTATATCTATATGAGAATGATGATGCAGGTAACAGAAAAGGTTCTGTTATAGGCTCAATATCTTAAAGATAATTAAAACGGCCAAATGGTGAAAATGTGTTTACTTTTGAAGCAACTGATTGCCACACAGTAGTTACTATATTCAAGTTCTTACATTTATTTAGCATACTGATTTTATCACTTGTAATTCATTTCAGATTGATGGGAGCAAAATGACTCAGCTTTTACCAGTTTACATGATTGTTGCACTTTTGCATGGAAAAAGACGTAGAGAGCTCTCTCGCCAAGCTGCCTCTGTGTGTGGTCAAAGTATCCCAGACGCTTCACTCTGAACAGATTAGACAACACGTTCTCTCAAAACATAGCTTTATTTAGCCTTCTTAACATTCCATTTCTTGTACAAATGCATTTTGGCCAATTTGCTCGTATGGCACCTTTCGGAAAACATGCTGCCTACTTACGTAGCTACAAAACAGTTCTGAATGTCTTTTTCCATGCCAACGTTTAATCGAGTGTCTCAATGTTGAATTTGTTTGGCTTTATTTATTTATTTTTATCATCAGTAATTCCTGAGTAGGGTGATTTTTGCTGCCCCCCCCCCCCCCCGCCCCCCTCAGGCAGAGTTCACTTTTAAATTAATTAAGATTTAACATGACACCTGGGTCATTCTGGCTGAGACCAAGGAGACAATGTCAAACTGTCGGAATGAAATGCAAATAAACCTACATGACTGTTGCACTTTTGCATGGTATGAAGCCAACAATACAGTCGTGGCCAAAAGTTTTGAGAATGACACAAATATTAGTTTTCACAAAGTTTGCTGCTAAACTGCTTTTAGATCTTTGTTTCAGTTGTTTCTGTGATGTACTGAAATATAATTACAAGCACTTCATACGTTTCAAAGGCTTTTATCGACAATTACATGACATTTATGCAAAGAGACAGTATTTGCAGTGTTGGCCCTTCTTTTTCAGGACCTCTGCAATTCGACTGGGCGAAGTTGGAAGAAGTTGCTGTTGGAGGGTGTTTTGGTACCATTCTTTATTCATGGCTGTGTTTTGGGGAAAAATTGTGAGTGAGCCCACTCCCTTGGATGAGAAGCAACCCCACACATGAATGGTCTCAGGATGCTTTACTGTTGGCATGACACAGGACTGATGGTAGCGCTCACCTTTTCTTCTCCGGACAAGCCTTTTTCCAGATGCCCCAAACAATCGGAAAGAGGCTTCATCCGAGAATATGACTTTGCCCCAGTCCTCAGCAGTCCATTCGCCATACTTTTTGCAGAAGATCAATCTGTCCCTGATGTTTTTTTTTGGAGAGAAGTGGCTTCTTTGCTGCCCTTCTTGACACCAGGCCATCTTCCAAAAGTCTTCGCCTCACTGTGTGTGCAGATGCGCTCACACCTGCCTGCTGCCATTCCAGAGCAAGCTCAACACTGGTGGCACTCCGATCCTGCAGCTCTTAACAAGAATTGAACCTCTTTCCTTTAAGTTCTTGATAATCCTATAAATTGTTGATTTAGGTGCAATCTTAGTAGCCACAATATCCTTGCCTGTGAAGCCATTTTTATGCAACGCAATGATGGCTGCACGCGTTTCTTTGCAGGTCACCATGGTTAACAATGAAAGAACAATGATTTCAAGCATCACCCTCCTTTTAACATGTCAAGTCTGCCATTCTAACCCAATCAGCCTGACACAATGATCTCCAGCCTTGTGCTCGTCAACATTCTCACCTGAGTTAACAAGACGATTACTGAAATGATCTCAGCAGGTCCTTTAATGACAGCAATGAAATGCAGTGGAAAGTTATTTTTTCGGAATTAAGTTAATTTTCATGGCAAAGAAGGACTATGCAATTCATCTGATCACTCTTCATAACATTCTGGAGTATATGCAAATTGCTATTATAAAAACTTAAGCAGCATCTTTTCCAATAGATGGAAGGAAGTAAAAGAATAAGAAAACCAAAGTGGACAGAAGAGCACTGTTTAATTTTAGCTTTACATTCAGTGTTTGGAGAATATTTCTTCTTTTTGCCATTTTGTCCTCTGCTATAGAAACTCTTAAGCCTCTTAAAAGTCCTCCTTTCTACTCTTAATTTTTACCTAAGGAGCTGTTTTAAGGGCTAACATGTTTCGTTAATCATTTTCATCTTTACTAAGATTTAGTCCTAAATTTAAGAGGAAAATCTAAGAAAATGTCATAATTCTAGGAATTTTCTTATATTTTTGTCACTAGGAGCAACTTTTAGGCTTAAGAAGCTTTGTGAATACGGGCCCAGGTTCAACTTAGCGTTCACACTGAAATTTTCAAAATTGGACCAAAAGATTGTATGTGGATTATAGAGCTAGGCGATATGCCCTATAAATTGAATCTCGATTTTTTTTTTTTTTTAGACCAAATTCAATTTTAAAACGATTTTTTTGCTTAAAATAAAAATATAATAAGACAGTATAGGTTTTTTTTTATTATTATTATTTACGATATAACGATATAACCAAACATTACCTGCTTATTTGGATTAAAAGTATATATATTAAATCACTTAAATTTTGCAAACCACATGCAACTTACATGCTGAATAAAATCAAACAGGAGCCTGACAGCATTTTTTTAAAACCGTGTATGTGGTCATAAATTCTTTATTGATATAAAACAACACATCAGTAATATCTTTCCATCGAGGCTCTTATCATATGGGATACAGTGGGGAAATGTGCTCGCTGTTTTCTCCTGGTTTTTAGCCGGTGTTTTCGCGCTGCTGCTTGTCTTGTTTATCTCGCAGCGCCAAACACGACGCCGATTCAACAGTGTGGCTCTGTTTGAGGTGCTCGTGTAAATTAGCTTCTTTTAGTTGCCACAAACTTCAGACAGATTTTACACCGGGCTTTGGCTTGTTCAATGTGTAAAGTTGTGAACCCGAATAATTTCCATACGACTGAAGAAACCGCGCCTCTGTTGGACACGAGCCCTATGGTTTCATCAGCGCGTGCTGCCATGTTGTATCTCGTATTTCCCAAGTGTGAGTCACAGAGGGGCGTGGCAGAACTACAGAAGCTCGCGGTGCCGCACCAAAGTGAAACTGTAAAATCGATTTAAAACTCTCACAAGTGAGCGGTTAATTAGGCGCGCCATCATGTGGTCGGACAATCTTGCCTCTTAATTATTCTGCCATTGGTGCAATTACAATTTATCTAATATTTTAATAAAAAAATCGCGATACCTCGATTTAAGAAAAAATTTAACCGTCTTAAAACGTAAATTCGAATTAATCGAAAAATTCGCCCAGCCCTAGTGGATTATATATGGATCTTTTGAAGCTGAAAACTTAAGAGGAGTTAATAAAATAGCAAATAAAAACGTTCGCCAGTGCTCCTAATTTTTTTTTTATTTTACAACTAGCTTTTATCCAAATAAATAAATTTAATAAGTAAATAAATAGCCATTATAGCTACCCAAGTTACAAGGTATGTGCTTTATAATGTTGTGTAGTTACATAGTTTCTGTGCATGCTCACTTAACCACTTTAAATAACCACATTCACTCGTCATCCGCCCTTTTTCCAAAATTTTTAAATATTAAATATCAAAAGGTTTAGCAACAAGTTAAGACAATAACACTGTTTTCATTACAAATTTCTCATTAGGATAGATTTACTTTTAATAATTATGTGTACTATTGTTTTTTTTGTTTTTTTTAATTCAATTTCCCAATCTTATATTTCTGGGTGGAAATAATTCTGGAGTGAATGATGTATTCAGCTCAAAGGTTACTGCAGTGGAAAGTCTTGAATAGCTATAACCGTATGCTAAAGAGATGATCACGTATTACTGCACTGCTGCAGAGAGAAACTTAGCAGCAGAATACCAGGGCTTTACTGTAAGCAGTACAACACTGCAGAGCATAATGCACGTTCAGATGCAGAAATGGATGAACCTGAGAGGACACTGTGTGAAATTACTTCAGTAATTTTGCCGTAATTACTGAAGTGCTCATTTATTTATACTAACAAAAAACTTGCCAATAGAATTGACCGAATTATATTTCTGAATGAGAAAACTAGCACGCTCTTAATCCTTATACTTAATCAACAGTTATATAAGCACCACAGTAAGCTTTGCCATGAAATTACAAATATAAATGACACTTCCTAAAAAAACTGATGGATGGAAGAATGGATAGAGACAGGAAGATACAGACAGACAGACCACCAGAAAGAGAGGAACAGAGAGAGTGAGATGGGTAAAGAGGGGGACAGAAGCAGACAGACAGAAGTTTCTATACGCTTCATCTATGAACCATGAATAACATTCATATTCCGTTACACCCTTATATTTAGATAATCCATAGACAGACAAAATGAACAGACAAAGACAGAGAGGGAGCTACAGAGGGGCACGAAGACAGACAGAAACAGGCAGATAATGCAGCAGCCAGAGAGAGGGATAGAGACAGATAAAATGACATCAGATCAGGACAAAGATACAGAAAGACAAACAAAAGATGTGGGCAGATACACACGTGGACAAAATTGTTGGTACCCTTCGGTCAATGAAAGAAAAACTCACAATGGTCACAGAAATAACTTTAATCTGACAAAAGTAATAATTTTAAAAAATTCTATGAATGTTAACCAATGAAAGTCAGACATTGCTTTTCAACCATGCTTCAACAGAATTATTTAAAAAAATAAACTCATGGAACAGGCCTGGACAAAAATGATGGTACCCCTAGAAAATACTGAAAATAATGTGACCAACAGGACATGTTAATTCAAGGTGTGTCCACTAATTAGCATCACAGGTGTCTACAATCTTGTAATCAGTCAGTGGGCCTATATATAGGGCTCCAGGTAGTCACTGTGTTGTTTGGTGACATGGTATGTATGGTATGAGTTGTCTCAGGAGATTCGAAAGAAAATTATAGACAAGCATGTTAAAGGTAAAGGCTATAAGACCATTTCCAAGCAGCTAGATGTTCCTGTGACTACAGTTGCACATATTATTCAGAAATTTAAGATCCATGGGACTGTAGCCAACCTCCCTGGACGTGGCCGCAGGAGGAAAATTGATGACAAATCAAAGAGACGGATAATCCGAATGGTAACAAAAGAGCCCAGAAAGACTTCTAAAGAGATCCAAGGTGAACTTCATGCTCAAGGAACATCAGTGTCCGATCGCACCATCCGTCGTTGTTTGAGCCAAAGTGGACTACATGGGAGACGACCAAGGAGAACACCATTGTTGAAAACAAATCATAAAAAAGCCAGACTGGAATATGCCAAACTACATGTTGACAAGCCACAAAGCTTCTGGGAGAATGTCCTATGGACAGATGAGACAAAAAAGGAACTTTTTGCCAAGGCAAATTTTGCTAATTATACTTGAAGCATATCAAGAAAAGAACACTGTCCCTACTGTGAAACATGGAGGAGGCTCTGTTATGTTCTGGGGCTGCTTTGCTGCATCTGGCACAGGGTGTCTTGAATCTGTGCAGGGTACAATGAACTCTCAAGACTATCAAGGGATTCTAGAGAGAAATGTGCTGGCCAGTGTCAGAAAGCTGGGTCTCAGTCGCAGGTCATGGGTCTTGCAACAGGACAATGACCCAAAACACACAGCTAAAAACACCCAAGAATGGCTAAGAGGAAAACATTGGACTATTCTAAAGTGGCCTTCTATGAGCCCTGACCTCAATCCTATTGAGCATCTTTGGAAGGAGCTGAAACATGCTGTCTGGAAAAGGCGCCCTTTAAACCGGAAACAACTGGAGCAGGAGTGGGCCAAAATACCTGCAGAGAGGTGCAGAAGTCTCATTGACAGTTACAGGAATCGTTTGATTGCAGTGATTGCCTCAAAAGGTTGTGCAACAAACTATTAAGTTAGTGGTACCATCATTTTTGTCCAGGCCTGTTCCATGAGTTCATTTTTTTTTTATAATTCCGTTGAAGCATGGTTGAAAAGCAATTTCATTGGTTAACATTCATAGAATTCTTATTTAATATTACTTTTGTCAGATTAAAGTTATTTCTGTGACCATTGTGAGTTTTTCTTTCATTGACCGAAGGGTACCAACAATTTTGTCCACGTGTGTTGGGGAATATAGAGGGGGTAGAGAACATGCAGACGGACAAAAGGAAACAAAGAGGGAGACAGACACAGAGATGCATCTTGTCCAAGATTTATCTGTTTAATCAGAATAATGTTAAAACTAGATAGATAGATAGATAGATAGATAGAGACACATCAAAAGAGAAAGGTAGAGGCAACAAACAAACGAGGAGAGAGAGCTAAATATGGAGGTAGATCGAGAGGGGGCTAGTGTGAGAGAGAGAGAGAGAGAGAGAGAGAGAGAGACAGACATCAGAGCGAGACAAACAGACAAAGAAGCATGTAGGTAGAAAGGGAGACTGAGAGTCAGATAGAGAAGGGCAGAGAGAAACACGCTTCTGTAAGCGTTCTCAGTTCAACCTGATTCATGCATTCATATTCGGTTACATACTAGATAGACAGACATGCAGACTAGCACGGTTTTTCTGTAAATGTCTCACTTTTCTACTGTTTATAATAATGAGAACTAGAAATAAAGATTTTAAAAAGGTGCCTTCCAACAATGACAGTTTATTTAGTGCTGCCAGATCAACATGAGTGTAATTAGAGATGGGGGGGGGTGATGACTCAGTTATGCATCACTATTCTTTTATGTGGCTCCAAAATATTTTTTACATTTTTTTTTATTTTTTATATGTTTGCATTTGAGGTGGGGTAATATGTTGCAGTTCCTCCATTAACCTACAGTCGTGGCCAAAAGTTTTGAGAATGACACAAATATTAGTTTTCACAAAGTTTGCTGCTAAACCGCTTTTAGATCTTTGTTTCAGTTGTTTCTGTGATGTACTGAAATATAATTACAGGCACTTCATACGTTTCAGAGGCTTTTTCAGAGGGATTAAGGGATTAAGATCTGGGGAGTTTCCAGGCCATTTCAACGTTTTGGTCCCCGAGCCACTTAGTTATCACTTTTGCCTTATGGCACGGTGCTCCATCGTGCTGGAAAATGCATTGTTCTTCACCAAACTGTTGTTGGATTGTTGGAAGAAGTTGCTGTATTGGTACCAGAAGGGTGTTTTGGTACCATTCTTTATTCATGGCTGTGTTTTGGGGCAAAATTGTGAGTGAGCCCACTCCCTTGGATGAGAAGCAATGCCACACATGAATGGTCTCAGGATGCTTTACTGTTGGCATGACACAGGACTGATGGTAGCGCTCACCTTTTCTTCTCCAGACAAGCCTTTTTCCAGATGCCCCAAACAATCGGAAAGAGGCTTCATCCGAGAATATGACTTTGCCCCAGTCCTCAGCAGTCCATTCGCCATACGTTTTGCAGAAGATCAATCTGTCCCTGATGTTTTTTTTTGGAAAGAAGTGGCTTCTTTGCTGCCCTTCTTGACACCAGGCCATCTTCCAAAAGTCTTCGCCTCACTGTGCGTGCAGATGCCCTCACACCTGCCTGCTGCCATTCCTGAGCAAGCTCAACACTGGTGGCACTCCGATCCCGCAGCTGAATCCTCTTTAGGAGACGATCCTGGCGCTTGCTGGACTTTCTTGGACGCCATGAAGCCTTCTTAACAAGAAGTGAACCTCTTTCCTTGAAGTTCTTGATGATCCTATAAATTGTTGATTTAGGTGCAATCTTAGTAGCCACAACATCCTTGCCTGTGAAGCCATTTTTATGCAACGCAATGATGGCTGCATGCGTTTCTTTGCAGGTCGACATGGATAACAAAGAACAATGATTTCAAGCATCACCCTCCTTTTAACATGTCAAGTCTGCCATTCTAACCCAATCAGCCTGACATAATGATCTCCAGCCTTGTGCTCGTCAACATTCTCACCCGAGTTAACAAGACGATTACAGCAATGAAATGCAGTGGATTTTCGGGATTAAGTTAATTTTCATGGCAAAGAAGGACTATGCAATTCATCTGATCACTCTTCATAACATTCTGGAGTATATGCAAATTGCTATTATAGAAACTTAAGCAGCATCTTTTCCAATATTTATGTAATTCTCAAAACTTTTGGCCACGACTGTACAGGTGGTGCACTCTAAAATTCTTTGCAAAGTTTGCTTAGAATTTTAATACATCTGAGAAATATTTAATATTGGATCAGGATATTTGTAAAACTGTAATACTTATCGAATTGCAATATAATCAAATCAGCACATCAGTATTGTGATATCGTATTGGGGGCATCCTGGTGATTCCCATCTTTAATGCTAATCAAGAACGACGAATCATATTTATCATAAACTATAATATCCCAGTGAGTTTTCCCCATCACCGCTGAACATATTTAGAGGATTAGTTGCTGTGTAATACTATACTCGTACCTGCAGAGGTTCTCCTGTGTGATGGTGGATGGAGGGGGGAAGACGCTGTCCGAGCCTTGAGGAGAGTAACTCTTTGTGATCCACGTCACTTTGAGCTCCACAACCTGCACCTGGTTAAGACAAACGATGACAATACAAGAATGTTGTAAGCTGCTTTTAAGTTAAACTGATGATCATCTCATCTCATAAAGCCATCACACACCTTAAGAAGACTCCTTTCTTAAGAAAATTTTCCAAAACAAATGTTCATGTTTTTGATATTAAATTTTTTAATCTGACCTTAATAACCAGTTAAAAAAAAACAAAAAAACTAAACAAGGCTGTTAAATGGCACGCTATCCCGGGTCCCTTCTTCTGTAAGTGAACACGTTTTCTCTCTACATCAGCACCATGTAAAGCTGAAAGTCTTCAGACGTGACCTACCTCTTCTACCACCACTCTGAATTTGCTCTTCTTGCTGAGGACGGGTTTCACGCCGTACAGCCACTGCACGTTGGAGAAGACTTTAGCTGGCCCGATGAGGACCTGACCCGGGTAAAAGCCATACGCCTCATCGAAGAACAGCCCCTGTCACACAGCCAAGGAGGAAAACGATGAACGCTACGGATTAGCGAGTTAAACCTAAACCAGCTGGTTTCTGGAGAAGAGCAGAACAGCTACATATGTATTGAATTTTGATTTGGTTTTCTTCTGAATACTCTAACAAACTGACTCGCCAACTGATCTAAACATCCAAACGAAGATATTTTAAAATGTCCCAATTAACTATTCATATATAAAATGACTGAGTGACACAAACATCACATCCTTGTGACTCAGGGGCCAAAATTAGACTAAAGGTATGGTGGTTTGAGCTGGAGGACAGCAAGTGAGGATATTACAACAGATGGCTTATGATTTTCAACCAGCACAAAGGGATGGAAGCCGCTAGGGGAGCATAATGTTTTTCAGCAGGGGTTGTCAATAGGCAGACAGAAGTCTGGATGTGAATCCAGCACCATAAAAAAAAAAAAAAAGGCATCCCTATGTAAAACAGTGAGCCATCTATTCAGACTAAAAACAAGGCACTTTCAGCAGAATCTGCCTTTACATGAAACGCCCTGAAATCATTAGCATGTCGTCTTTGAAAATGAGCCGGGTGAGATCTTACCGAATCGCTGACATGAGGGTAAACATCGTAGAGCTTGGCTCCGTCTTCTTCACTCATTGAACATCTGCACAAAGATGATAAAGCAAACGATCACACAGAAAGCCACATCTTTAATCTCGAACGCGAGACTGAAAACACGGCTTAATTGACACTAATTTAAATCGGTAAGCAACCACACATTAGAAGAACATTAACGTGTCTATACACAGAGCAGACACAATGAGGACTTGTACCTGCAGAGACCACAAATGTGTTCAGACTAATTAGCATTTGCATGCAAAATCGCTCATTAAAAGGTTTAACTCCAAGACAAAAAAATTAATAAATAACTATAGTAACTACAGGCTTTGTTGCACCTGTTCATCCTGAGAAAGGATAAATGAGAATACCGTGCTCCGTTGGACAGCTTCAGAATGATGCGGTTGCTGAGATCATACACCTTCCCCAGCCAGAAGTCGTACACAATGTAATCACCATACATAAAAGACTACAGGAGGATCAGAAGTGAGAGAGAGAGAAAAACAGGAACATTAAAAGCAGGCAATAATAGAAAGCATTAGATAATTAGGAACACCACAATAACGCAAATAAGCACTCTTTACACACACGGTGAGCAAAAAAAACATCTCAACGTATTCAACTTTAAGACACAAAGGCTAAAACATCAGGAGACAAGAGCACCAGGTTCAGATCAGGTAGTTTCAGGTTCAATGGAAAAAATACCTCCTCCCACTTATTTATAACTGTAACTAAATGATGTTTAAGTTTTACCGCACCGTTTTTTTTTTTTTTTATGCATTTTTGTTGCAGCAAGGATTAAACATAACTTACCCAGATGTGTTGTAGGTCTCGGCTGTTTACTGGATATAAACAGCAGTTGGTTCCCACCAGCTTCACTGCGCACTCTGTGTTGATATTGGTCACTATACCGCACTGCTTATCCTGCAGGACCCAAACAACACACGGTTACTCCCGGCCTTGTCGCGCCAGCGCCATCACGGGCTTTAATCTCCGATAGCCGGCTGCAAATTGGTTCCAAGCTATTTTATTCGTCGCCTCAAGCGGATTAAATCAGGTCTATTAACATTTGACAATTGAGAACGGTTTGATTAATAAAGCGTGAAGCGGGAGGTCAGACCTGACACAGGCTTGGGAGGGGTGGAAGAGGGATATACCGTGCACTGCTCAATTAACAGGCCGGGGTGATAAGTGGGTGACTTACATTTGAATTCATTCGGCGAACAAAGTCTCGAGGCACAATGGATCGATCTTCAAGTTTCAACTGTGAAACAGAGAGAGAAAGTAGAGTTAGTGATGATTGCACAAGGCAGCCCCTTGTCACCTTCAGTACTAACAATTCCAGCAGCGGAGAACCAAGAACCTGGAACGTCTGGGCTGTTATATACAGGATGTGATGTCTCACACACACACACATGACAGGAACCAATTAGATAGCTCCTGTGCATTGTACCGTATATGCCTAAAAATGACAGAAACTGTGCAGAAATACTGACTTTTATACATTTTTATAGACTCCTTCTAGTGGTGCCTTACAATGGACATACAAATTCTAAGCAATTGTACTACAAGCCAATCAGGTTAATCTTGTTAGGTGTAACAAAGTCCTACTTTAAAAGGCACATCCACTAAACGCTGCACTTATCATAAAGAAATTCTGTATGTAAAAAAAGAAATATTTTCATTTATGCATGCAATATTAGTGGGGGATCCTTTAGAATGAATAATTGCATCAATGTGGCGTGGCATGGCATGCTGGTATTCAGCCTGTGGCACTGCTCCGGCGTTACTGGACACCAACCAGGTTGCTTTGATAGCAGCCTTCAGCTCATCTGTTTCTCATTTTCTTGACAATAACCCATAGAGAATCAGGTCAGGCGAGTTGGCTGGCCAATCAAGCACAGGAATAACAAGGTCATTTTTGGCACCGTCGGCAGGTGCCAAGTCCTGCTAAAAAAAAGGAAAGCGGTATCTCCATAAAGCTTGTCATTAGACAGAAGCGTGAAGTGCTCTAAAGTCGCCTGGTAGATGGCTGCATTGACTATTGACTATAGGCTTGATAAAACACAGTGAACCAACACAAGCGGATGACCCGGCACCCCAAATCATCACACACTGTGGAAACTTCACACTGAACTTTGGGTAACTTGGATTCTATGCCCTTCACTCTTCTTCCAGACTCTAGGACCTTGAAAAATTTACCTTCATTTAAATGAATCCCCTTATTAAAGGGAGCCAATTATTTATCATCTTCTGATGTCTCTGGTTCTACTCCTTGTGAAGCTCTCCCAAGATCTTCAATCAGCTTTACTGGACAATTCTCCCTGTTGCTTGTGTACCTTTTGCCACCACACGTTCCCTTCCAGTCAACTTTCCATTAATATGCTTTAAAATACAGTACCTCTTATGGCTTTCCCTTCTTGTGGAGGGTGTTGATAATCACTGTTAAAGTCAGCAGTCTTCCTCATGCATGCACTGAACTAGACCGAGAGATATACAGTATTTATACTGTATGAATAGTCATTTAATCAAACGCGAAATGAAATTCTAATATTTTGAGGCACTGGATTTTTGGTGTTCATTACCTGTAAGCCATAATAAATGAAAACAAACACGTCTAAACATGCAAAGACTTTAGAATACATGAGAGTTTCACTTTTTAAACCATCATAGTTTTTGCAAATTGCTCATTCTGGAACCCGCTGTTTAAATCAAATAATCAGGTCTGAGGTGTAAAACTCACTTTGTTTCACATTAGGCCACATCGCACCATCCTGCTATTAATTGCTTTCCTGTGACAGCACACCTTGACGCGTTTTCATCATTACATAAGCAAAAGTCTTCAGTGCTGAGTTAATTTTGACTACACCATCTTTATTTAGAGGGAAGAAACATCACACTCACAGCCAGTAGAAGGACTTCGATTGGAAGAGAGATTAAATCAGGAGTTAAAGATAGAATCAGGGACAGTTGACACCCTTGACATACTTTTGCTTTCAGGTCAATGTTGTACAGCAGGATCGAAAAAAAATCTTATTCATCTACCGCTACCTTTTTTTTTTTGCTTCATCAGTTACCACAACCAAACAGAATATGTAATACTCAGAGGCCTTAGGAGCCTGTTGCCATGGGAGACGGAGGGAGTTGCAAAGCCTACAATGGACGACTTTTCGTAACGGAGGGAGAAATAAATAAAGAGTGATGAGAAGACCAGGTAAATTCCACATGGATATTAAAAACAAATCTGCAGGAAGACAGTCAGGCAAGCAATCTCACTATTTAGGAGTGAGACACTGCGGTTTCCTCAAGAAATTGCTAATTAAGAATCCCAAAATTATTTTATTACAGTATTTAGGATGCAGCCTGATTAATACTCATATTTGCTTTCAAAACTTTGGGCTTCATTTAATTAAAACAAACATTTGCAAGAGCATTTACACGAAGAAATTTCATGTCGATGATTTGTTTTTTATTATTAATTACATACAAGGAGACTCACTAATCTCCTTTGAACAGGCACTGAATATAGGGATTAGACTTTAAACAAATATTTGTAAATCAGAAATGTAATGAGCATTTAATTTCATTGAGTTTAAAGAAATCAAGGAAAATAAAGATAATTTTTAATACTGGCGAAAGAAATGACAACGGTAAAGTTGGTCTGTTTTGTTCAACAAATGTAAAAATCCCAAGGGACAGTCACAGCAATCTTTGCTTGTTTTGCCATTACTTGTCTATTAGGTAACGCAGGCCGTGATGCTGATCCGAGCTTCCCAAAAGTGTCACAGCAAGAACTCAAATTTTGACCCGATCGATATGGCATTATTTAACAGATATGCCAAAACCAATCCAAAGATAGCATTTGATCCAAACACTGATTTAGCACCTCTCCACAGCCTGAAGAATGCAATTAAATGCATACAGCCTGACTGTGCATCAATATCTGGAGACTTTTCTGCTGACGTGGAAGCCAAGTGACTATTAATAGACACCAGTAGACTGGGCAACATCCCTAAATCTCACAGTCGTACAGTACTCTAGCCCTGGCTCAACAGATATAGATGGGACAAGGAGATTGGCTGGAGATGATGTCATTTATGCAGTCGAGCTGATCAGGGGTGAGGCATCGCTCTCCTCGCAGCCTGCATTTTAAACAAAGGGAAGGATGCAGCTTTGACTCCTCGATGAGTCAGTTATATGTTAGATATGCAGCGTCTTAACACACCCCACCTGTTCATTTTCTATCTGGTGCTAATGTAATACCATGCAATAGAGTGAGCATCATTTCTTGATAAAGCTCATGCCCCACCTTGACTCGCAGCCATCGTCTGCTGGTCCATGCTGCAGCTGAACAGCTTATATGGACTCATGCTTGCATTATGATTTTTAACAGCTACAGTGGAACCTTGGATTACGAACATAATTCGTTCCCGGAAGCGGCCTCATACATCAAAACACTCGGAAACCAAATCAAATTTTCCCATTAGAAATAATGGAAACTCCGTGTTCATTCCACAGCCCAAAAAAATAAATACATTAAAAATTTATATAAAATATAAAGTAAAAATAAAACAAATTCACCTGCACTTTACCTTTTTTAAAAATAAAAAAGTGAAAATAAATCGGAAACATTTCCGTTTGTGTGCGCGGGCGCCGTGTATGTGTGTGTGTGTGTGTGTGTGAAGCTAAAGTAAGATGAGAGCAGGAATGAGACCCATCGCTCTCTCTCTTCCCATCTTACACAGTAAATCTTCCTCCTCTCCTCTTTGAGTTTCACACACAAAGTGCCGGTTGATACAGAGAGAGAGAGAGAGAGAGAGAGAGAGAGAGAGAGAGAGGGAGAGAGAGAAAGAAAATGGATCTTTAACCTCTCTAATGAGACTTTCTTTTGCTTTATATGTGCGCACACACATATTATAATAAACAGTACACACACGCTGTAGACACGCATACAAACATAAAATAAGAGATGTTTTATGCGCGCACACACATGGTCACAGTGTTCTAGTAAACAAGACACGCACGGATGATTATACCAGTGAGAGACGCGCACTAAGACCGAGCAGGGGAGACGATTACCCACAATTCCACAACGCAAGAAAGAAAAACCATTGGCTCAGTTGTGATCATGTGATGCTCGGCGTCAAAACAAGATTTCGCATGCGTGCAACATGATACTCGGTATTCCTAAACCAAAACTTGCTCGTTTTTCAAGTCAAAATTTATTAAACATTTTTGCTCATCTTGCGGAACACTCGCAAACCACTGAGGTTCCACTGTACTAGCACTGTGCTATAATTAAACCTGATCTCATTATTATTATTATTTTTTTTTTTTTTTTAAACAGATGTGACCCTAAAACTGGCATTTAAGAGATTTGGTGTACCTGGTTAAGTTTCCCCTGTGATTAAGCTTATAATGCAAGTAATAAATGTTTTCAATCTGAGTAAATACTTTATTTCCTAAATCAACATTTTATTAGAAAGATTAAGACTAATTTTTGTTAAAGAAAAAAAAGTTTGGGGCCTCCGAGTGGCGCAGTGGTTAAAGCGCTCGCCCTATCATCCGGAGATCGCTAGTTCGAATCCCGGGTGGTGCTGTAACCTCTCGCAGCCGGAGGTCTAGAGAGAGCTGATTGGCCGAGCTCTCTCAGAGGGAGGGAGGAGAGGTACTTAGTGCTCCCACATTAATCACGGCTCTACAGCCAGTCAGGGGCGTCTGTGAGCTCGCGCAACGGAGGGAGTGGATAGCGCTGTCCTCCGAGTGTGTTACGCCGCCCCTAACGGTGCGTGAGCGAGCAGTTCGAAAAGATGCGGTCGGCTGGCGTCACGTGGTTCGGAGGAAACACGTGATAGTCTTCGGCCCTCCCGGCTGAGTGGTAGTAGTAGCCTTAATGTGGGAGCCCCCTAGTGACGGGGAGGAATTGGACACGACTAAATTAGGGAGAAAATCGGGGAAAAATCCAAAAAAAAAAAAAAAAAAGAAAAAAAGTTGCTAGAGAATGCAACCAAATATGAATTAATCATTCAGATTGAATATTGATTGTAAAAATACTAATTGTAACTGCACTAATTCTTTTTGTCATAGTTGTTCATTGAAAAATATGTTAAGTTGAGTGATCGGTGTAGCTGAGGTTTAGGACCTGGCAGTACCTGAATTAACCTTCTACTATAGGCCATGTCTATTCCTGGTTTAAATCCAAAAACAGAAATACATTTGAAGCACTAAAGGTCTCAGATCTTACTATTTCTGTTAACCCTCCAGCTGAAATCCCCCTCAGATAATGCATTTTTCATACGGCAAACTCCCACTATTTCAATCCTCCTCCAATTTGCCATGTCAATATCTATGCAAATGAACTCATGCTGGGCCAAACCCCACCAGAGAACTACAGAGCTACAGCAAGCAACAAGCCAGGGGAAGTAATCATCTAATCGGTGGTCACAATAACAACAACTCTAATTGGCTTGTTTAAGCCCAGGACAAAATAAAATGGAAAGAGGACAAAAAGCATGGTATGATTTGTCTCTTTTTGTTGTTACTTCTTACACATGAACAACTTAAAGGCCTGGAAAGTGAATTTCAGATAATAGGTCCCCTTTACAGATTAGCATTTTATTACACTAATGTGTAAGAATACAGATGAGCTGTAGGCTACTATCAAAGCAACCTGGTCTACACCAACACCTAAGCAGTAAAATACTAATGCAGTAATTTGTGCACTAGTACTGTAGAGTTATATGGGAATTTGCACATCAACTTCTGCTTCAAACTCAACAAAAAAAAGCCATTAGTCAAATACAGGGGACACGCGGATCAGCTCTGGTATCACTTTTTAATTCTTGTGTTTGACAGCTTGCTTGTACTGTTAGTTGAGTCTGTACTTTTGCTCCACTAGTGACTGTGAAGTGGCGCATACGGTGATCTCATACTCTGGTCGTGTCAGTTGTTTCTTGTCGAATGACTTCAGCTCCAACGTTAATTATTTTAAAAGCTATACAAGTACAACTTTGATTTTCTGGACTAAATACATGTCAAGTAAAATAAAGTGGAACCTTGGATTACGTGCGTGCCGGTGTCAAACTACGCGCACGCGCACACAAAGTACACATGAGTAAAGTGTGCGTGTGTGGGGTAGTGTCAAATTACGCACGCGCACACAAGGGAGAATGAGATGTTGACTATACCAGTAAGAGACGAGCACTATGACGCAGCAGGGGAGACGATTACCCATAATTCCGCAGCGCAAGAGAGAAAAATCATTGGCTCAGTTGTGATCACTTGCCGCTCAGTGTCAAAATAAGAGCCGCATGTGTGATACATGATACTCGGCACTCGTAAACTAATACTTGCTCGCCTTCCGATTAAAAATGTATTAAAAATCTTTGCTCGGTTTGCGGAACACTCGTAAACCACGTTACTCGCAATCCGAGGTTCCACTGTATTTCAAGTTTTTTTTTTAATTGTGGCTTACAATTTATGAAGATCAAAATTCCAGTTTCTAAAAATATTAAAATATTTTCTAAAAATCATTTTTAAAAATTATTCTCTGGCACGAATTAGTGCATCAACATGGCATGCTATAGAGCCAATCAGCCTGTGGCCTTTTGCTGAGGCTTTGTGGAAAACCAGGTTGCTTTGATTGCAGCCTTCAGCTCATCTGTATTGTTGAGTCAGGTGCTTCTCATTTCTTCGAGTTGACTGGACAATGAAGCACAATGATATAGTCAGCGAGCTAGTAAGTGGTAGTTTGGGCAGTGTGGGTAGATGCTAACTCCAAAAATCAAGTAATGAAACAAAGAAACTGGCTTTTTGACATTTAAGATTCTGGCACTTCTCATGAAAACATAGATGCAGTAACAAAAATAACAACTACCATCATCAAGCATTTTAAAGCACTAAAACGCAATAAATGCGTTAAAACATTAAACTCAAATAACTTATTCAAAATGCTGCATAAGGTTCAACAATTACCTTCAGGACAAAAGGTATGAGCATCTCCCTTTCTTGACAGAGACAATAAGAAAGGCTGGTGGGGGAACGATGATTTCTAGATATTATAATGCAAGTGATAACAGGAGGTAACTTGTTTCATGAAGGAGTTCTTGTTTTGTGGAAAACAATTGTCAAGGTGGCAGGCAACACTAAGTCAGGCTGCATCACTCCAACTGCACACTGATTAAATCTAATAAATTTATCTAAAATATTACATGCCACGATTTTTTTTTTCAAATCACAATCACCGCAGCCATAGACAATATTTTACAGCAGTCTCAGTTAGATTTAAGCATTGCCGGTAACATCACATCATCTTCCTTTCTCTCTCACACACACACACACACACACACACACACACACACCCTCTTGGGTTTTATAATTTAAGGGTTTCCCCCCCCCCCCCGACACCACACCTGCTGCATTCTTCAAAAAACATGCAAAAGGCATAAAACATACACAAATGTGTTTGATCACTGCCGTGTGATGCATAATGGTGGAAGCCTTGCAATGAGGAATGAGGTGAAGTCGTTTTAGCTTAGGACAACAACCTTCACTTGGCTGAGCTCAAAATTAGGAGGCAGGGATTGATTACAGCGAATCGATATGGATCTGCTCGGCCACCGTGTTTGTTTTTACTCGCTAGTGCTAATGAGCAGAACGCTACCTAGATCCCTGAGCAAGACAAGGGGCAGAGGGGGAAGCTGCAGCAGTGGACTGCAGCAGAGGAAGAGGCACGCCTTAAACTGCAGACACGCCCAAACACACACGCACACCAATTTCCATTCCTTTAATTCTTCAGGCCTCTTCATTTAACATACAATGAGGTGCCTATAAGAAAGCCGGGGGGGGGGGAAGCTACAGTATATTACACGATATTTAAATCATTTCGGCTTGGACCATCTACAAATCTTGAAAAAAATAAAGCACATCAAAAAACAAAAAAAAAACAAAGATTTCTGAGTATAAACAAAAGATGTGTTTTTTTTTTTTTACTCAAAAGGCACTTGTTTCCATGGTACACAATGTGCAGTCATATGACGCATGAATAATATACAGGTCCACAGCTTGAGTGGGGCTTTTGTGTTTGCATTACACACTTTAAAAGGTGTTGTGGTTTGAAATGATCACGGGATTAATTGAGTATTTAAAAGTGCACAAGCTGGAGGTAAAAACTAAATGAAATATTTATTACCAAAGACGCTTTAGGAGACCAGATATCCTGAAAATGACATCACAGCCAAAAGCGGTTGGCAGTGAGTCAGTGAGGGGAAATTTACAATTTTCCATGGAAAGAAATCTAATCGTGTTAGCGAGCTAATCAAGAAATCACTAATTGTGTTTTTATATTTTACATCCACAACAAAAGTCATACAACTCAACAAACATCACAACCTCCTTATTTTGTCTTATGTAAGGTCTGAACCAAGGTGAAGGAACTAGTGGGAGACAGATCTCTGCACACTCCGCACACACACGGGAACACCAGCACAGACAGACACACAAACGCACAGAGATATTCAGTCACACACAAACCGCGCACAGGAGAAAAAAAAACAGAACAAGAAAAAAAACGCGTGCATTCAAATTATTTCTAATCTATTTAATTTTAAATTTAATGTTATGACTATTCCACTATAAATTATGACTGACTATAAAAAGTGTCCCCTTGTCAAAAATGTAATTTTTCAAAAAAAATTCTATGCCATCCTTATTATATCTAGCTAAATAATGTAAACTCTATACAAGTTTAAAATTAGCCAAATCAAACATATATATAGGTAGAATAAGTAACTCATCACTTTCTCTCTGTACGCCGGCAGAAAGTGAAGGCGAATATAATGTGGGAAATTGCTGGGGTCTTAATATCAGAGAGATAAACATCCACACAACTGTCAATCATTCTACATTCACTTGTTGACCGGCTCATCGGTTCTTACTGAGGAAAGAGGGGGAAGACAGTCGTTTTGAGCTCCAACTTATTAAATGTTGGAATGCAGAGCTCTTACACACATTGCATAAAGGTTGTGAGGTTTGAAGAGGGGGTCATGTACAGTACACAACCCAGTTCTCTCCGCATCACTGTCTGCTGCCGATTAAGAATCTGCTTCTGGAGCACTTTCAAACGGTCTCAGATAAATTAAAACTCTACCACACACACACACACACACACACACACACACACACACACACACACACAGAAAGTACTGACACAGCTGGGTAGGTGTGTCACTCCGAACCTGCTCAACTTTTCTCAACCTAACTGAATTAAAGTACATGACAGGAGAAACGTGAGACAGAGAACATGAAGCCCAGACGAGTTAATTCCATTAAAGACTCGGATATGATATTCTAAACACCGCTCGCTGACATCGGCGAATAGCAGGTTGCTAACAGCTATGCTGCTATACATGCATCCTAGCTCCTGTAGAACCAGACTGAAGCACTGTAGTTTGTTTTTCCACTTCATTTAACACCCTGGACTTTACTCAGTGGACCTTGCTAGCATTTGTGGTCCAATCCTGGTGAGGAAATTTGATCCTGGGCTTGACTTTGTTCAGAACAAACCCTTGCCCGAAGTCCGCTGATTACTGAGGTTATATAATGGTACTGTACCAAATTAACCATACCATCATATAACCATCACATAATATAAACGTAACATTTCACTCAATATTCTATTCATCAATGAGGAATATGACAGAAAAACAGTCAGCTCCATAAATATTCGGGCATATTCTTCATACTGTTCCATTTCCATCAACTTAAGATGGTATTCCAGGATGGTAATGACGATATGTTAAACCCTCAGTATGTCTTTTCTTGATTGAGGCATTCAACATTGAAACACCTACCGTCTGATCTGGGAATCTGAGAGATATTTTTCTCCAGGGACGGGATTCGTGTGCAATCCTCAGCAGTTGGAAGTTTCCTTCAGGGATTTTTTGGAGTTCCTGAGTTAACCCGAGATTTCTTCCTTTTTTTTTAAGAATTTATCAGATAGTTGATTTGACCACATTTTAAGATTGACAGACCATACATGGGTCTGAAAATTTATATTACATGTCTAAGAATGTACAGTGGAACCTTGGATTACGAGCATAATTCGTTCTGGAAGTGAGCTCGTATTCCAAAACACTCGTAAACCAAATCACCATTTCCCATAGGAAATAATGAAAACTCAAATTATTCGTTCCACAGCCCCAAAAAATAAATACATAAAAATAATTAATACAATCTATAAAATGAAAAAACAAATTAATCTTCACTTTACCTTTAAAAAAAAAAAAAGTACAAATAAATCCTGACAGATAAGTGTTTCCGTTGGTGCGCGCAGGCGCTGTGTGTGTGTGTGTGTGGAATTAGCCCCTTCCCTCGCCTCGTTTTACACAGAAACACTCCTCCTCCCTCTCCCCACCTCGCTTTTTAAGATTCACAACAAACACACACACAACGGAAACAACGGGGGAAATTTTTACAAATATTTTTACGAATATTCTTCTTATTTATACTTGTATAGTGTGACGATCGTTTGGGCCTTTGACTTAACAGCAACAGATTACCTGCTTACTTTAAAGGAAAATAATAAAGGAATAACACATGGCTGGGTAAAAACCCTCGTGCCAAGGTGAAAGTCCATACTTTCGGCACAGATCGATTATTTAATTTCATGCACCAATATACTGTGGTAGACAAATAAAACGACCAAACTATACCAATACCCAAATATTTTTGGCCCCGACTATTAATCTAACAGTCTGTTTCGTCAATATGTCACTGTGTGAAAGCTGTTATTTTTAAATTCAAGGTTTTAACATACCCATTTTCACTCTATGTATAATAATACGTAAAGCTGGAACCTGTTTATTTGTTCAATTTACTACAAGAACTGAAGAAAACCATAGTTAAATTTACTGAATAAGAAAATCTGATGCTAATGATACAAAACGGAGGCAACACCCCGTTTCTGGTTTATACTGAACCGTCTGCTGTGGATGGTCTGTAATTCAGTGCACATACTGTACAGCTCAATAGAGCAATGACACAGCAAACAATGACCCTGAGCTAGCTCGCTCTTCTTTCCTGTCTGATTTAAAAAGCACAGGAGACCTCCACGGCAGTTCAGGACAGCCTGACTTGCCACGCTTATGTCTCAAACAATCCGGGCCGATGTTCTCTCAGACACTGTTGCATGCGAGTGGTGTGTAGGGCAGGGCACCGGGTCCTCAACCAATCTGTGTTCTGCACCATCAAGCACACACGGGCCTGTTTTTTTTTTTTTTGTTGTTGCCATTTTGGATACGAATAGAAAAAAGAAACCAATAACAGCCTGATGACACTCGCTCAATCTCTCACCTGCTTTCAGTGTATGACATCTATCCCTCCTCCGTTACACATAATCACTAATTGCACAATGTATGACATCCATCCCATCCCGTTACACATATTAAGTACAATTGCTATATTTACTGCAGTTTGCAAACAAGACGTCAATTCAAATACAAACAATACAGCGTTCACATCTGTTCATCTGTCTGTAAGGAGCAGCTCAATGTAGGCTGAGCAACATCTGAATTAACTACCTCTCGAAAACCGAATACGATGTTGGGTGCACAGAGGCTAACATAATACAGGAGCTAATCACCACTCAAGGACAAAAGTGGCATCATTAGCATAGGCGGTATCTGCCCTTGAGCCTGACCAACGACTTCCAGGTTCGAGAGCAGCGTTTTGATGAGGCTGTGATGAGAAACTTTTAAAGTAATTACGTTCTTTGAATACAGAGCTCCAGACAAACACAACTGTGCTGATGGTAATGCAATGCACTAGATGGCTGCAAAGCATTGTGGGCCAGCCATGATGTTAAACTGATTTGTGGTGTTGTGTTTGGGGGGGGGGGGGCCTAATTTTTGAGAGGGAGGTGTTAAGTTGACTGTAGATAGAATAGATGACGATTCACTGCATTTTCCAATAACAAAAGTCATGTAGAATGAACCTGAAAACCTCTGTATAATTTCTCTATCTTTTCAACGTTCTCTGCTGGATCGCACGGAGAGAGAAATGTGCACGTATCTTCAAAGTTTTTTTCCCTCCCCATTTTCACCATTACTAATTAAAATAAAATTGTTAACACTAGCACTTTAAAACAACACATACGGAAATCTAAACTATGATGCATTTTAAATTATTAACAGTAATAAAGCCTTGCACATGCTTATCATCTTAATCAGCCTCATTACAGAGGTACAGTCTGAGCACCCCCCGAGTTCATGAAAATCTTTTTTTTGAAGACTTAATAAAAAAAAAAAATTGATCACAAATATTTGTGCTGCCACAAAATTACCATTAAAAATTTTGTCTTTATAGATATTATCTGTTATAATCTTTTTTTTTTTTTTCCTTTTTAATCATTCAGAAGGCATTTTGTCTGGCTTGTTTAACAATTTCTAAAATACTTTGTCATTTTTACACATCTGCTGTAAAAAAATAAATAAATAAATAAATAAATAAATAACCGCTTAAACCTGGTCATAATAAAGTATGCATAGATCTCCTTATGCAGATTTGGATTCTGCTGCTGGTTCTGTTTTTATTAAATTGTTAAAACTAATTTAATAACCTTTTTTACGCCACTAGTTGATAGAATCTTTGGACTTTAGAGCAATGTAAAAAGGTCATGTGGTCTGATGAGTTCAGACTGACCCTATTCCAGAGGGTTAGAAGGATGCACCAACCATGCAGCTGTAATTAAAGGTGACTGAATGAAATTTTAGAGCGAGTGTCTTTTGGCAGAAATTGGTATTTCTTAACTTCGGTTAAATTGGGTTCCTGGAATCAGCCAAAGAATCAGAGGGGGAAAATAAATGCAAGTTTAAAAATTTAAACGTCGTCAGGCTGGAAAAAGAAGAAGAAGAAAAAAAAAAGGTTATTGAACAATTTGGTATTTCTTGGTCGACTCATTGTCTTTGTGTTCTAGTGCAGCATTAGAATAACACATCAGAATAATAAGCACTTTTGGTGTTTGGACCCCTAATTAACAGCTTTTATATCAGCAAAAAAAGCTGCTCCAGTCAGCCTTTCTTTTTCTGAACAAAATGCCCACTGTGAACATAATCTCAACAATGTGCAGCAGCATTTTACAAATCTGTAGAAATGCTCTCAACACCCAGAATGTAGCATCTTTTTTTTTTTTTAATGAAAAGTAATGGCACTCAGTGTTTGACACAAAAAAAAAAAAAAAAAAAAAAACAGTTTATAATATGGACAAAATTCCATCTTGTGATTGCAAGCCTTACAGTATCGGTTTCACACTTATAAAGCCCTATTGGTGAATCCTAAATGGCCTGCATTATCCATCTATAATTCTCTATAATCTTAGTTTTTCCTAAGCTGATTCCAACACAAAAAATGAAACATGTATCAACTGGTTAAGGGGCTCAGATGTACATTACAGCGCTCTCATATTTAACATTTTATATGTTATATTTGCTGCATGCTGTATTAGTAGGCAAAGTGCTTAAAGCTGTATAATGAATCAGACATCAGACATAATCAGTGCTAATAGTAATCAATGCTGAGCAACATCCAGCTCCCCAAGGCCATCCTCATCATGTAGATGATGAAAAGTTCAAATTAATGTTGTACAATTTGGACTTCTTATCACTATTTTATAAGGATGGTGGTGAAGAAAACTATCATATTCGAAGTTAGAGATCAACCTGCAGAAGATTTTTTGTAAAAATCACGTGATGCTTCTCAAGCAGACAGATGGAATCTAGCTGATCAAGTGAACTCAGCAAAAAAAAAAAAAAAAACATGCTACTGTCCAGACCCCTACACATAACATTTGCTACATTTTCTGCTCAAACTAATTCCAAATGTGTCGAATTAAATAATATTTGTTTGCAAGCCTGTGGATTTGGCGTAATAGTTCCACACTATTGCATGGTAACCTCAGCCAGTCACTAATGTTAGTATGTCATTTTCCAGCATGGTGAGTCACAAAGCATTTGAGAATCAGGCCGCTGGCTCTGAGGAAATAAGTCCCCATGGACTGAAGATGACAACACCCAGAACCCGGACTGCCATGCGGAGAATGCTGCAGTGAGCAAACCTCATGAAGAAATCCAGGTTCGATATGTCTAGGGATAGGTTTGCATGTTGCAGCATTTTTAGCGTGTGAGCATAGCAAAAGCCAATTATATTACAATAATGAACATATGATGCACCCTGTTGGCACAGTTAAACATTTGTCTAACCCAGTAAAACAGATTTCTTTTAACACCAGGCACCCCGGTGCTAATGATGGGCTTCGTGTTCGTGGCCGAAACAAGGATGGCTTCTGGTCGGGCCTAGCCTTGAATAATCAATCCTATTGTGTGTGGGACACAAAAGGCACAACGCTTGTGAAAACATACAACCTGCCCACTGCATTGTCTAGATCTAGACTGAATTGGATGTCCAAAACATGTAGAAGGAGGTAGAACCATCCAACAGCGTGCTCACATTAATACCAAGGCCCTCAGAGGGGATGGGTGGTAACTAGCTGAATCTTTCCCTTAACAACAGGGTTAAAGAGCCTCTTTTCTTGACATAAAGCATGTTCTCTAGAAAATGAAAACAATAAGAGGGAAAAAGAGGAACATCATCTTTCGTCATCTATTTGCACTACTTATGCGTTCAAGAATTAAATCCACATGCTAGAGCCACTCTAGTTTATGATGTGTAAAGCCTAATTATGCTAGCTACTTTTGTTTGTTTGTATAAATTTGCAGTGTGGTAGGCAAAGGTAATTTTTTTTTCTCTCTCTGATATTCTCACGTGTTTATTTAGATACCTTACCAAACCTGAAATGCGTACAGCTACTATGTGCCTATTAGTGCTTTGAGTCACATCATAAGGTGGGGAGTGTCAGCTTAGGGTGGGTCGAATAAAATGCAAATGATTCGCTGCCTGTCTGCGAATTAATCGTTAATTGAGTAGATTACCAAAGCACGAAATAATCAAATAACGCATGTTAATTTCTAAGGTGGTGCCAATCTATGTGGCTTGAATGATAATGATGATGATGGTGATGGTGATGATATCAAGCATCAACGAAGCATCGATAATGCGAACAATGAAAACAATACCATAAAATAATGGGATTTTTTTTTGTTTGTTTGTTTTTTCACCTTCGTTTCCCGAACATCCTGCTTCGTGCCCTCGGGATACCACTGCACGCGCACGAAGCCCCTACCGAGAGGCCACGTCCGGGACTCCGGTGCGCCGTTCTCAGTATCCGAGCTCCCGTGGACGCGGCCGCCGCCTCCCCCGACTCCTCCTCCTCCTCCACCGCCGCCGCCGCCACCACCACCACCACCGTCGCCGTCTCCACCGTCCCTGCCTCCGCCGCCATCAAGCTCCTCATCCTCGTCCTCGGTCCAGTCCTCCTCTCCGTGGATCATTCGCACCAAACCAAAGCGGAGAGAACCGCGGTGCCGACCCGACACCAAGTCATGCGAGAAAAGCAGCCTCTGCGCGCCGCCCGCCGACGGGGACAGAGCCGCGGAGGGAGGCTCGGAGCCCGGACTCACGGCTGGAGAAAGGCCCGGAGTCTGACATGGAGTGGAAGCTGCGTCTGCCGCTGCGGGGTCCGCCATCACGGCCTCTGCTGCTGCTACTGGCTGAGAATAAAGAGTGAGGAGAGAGAGAGAGAACAGGATGGATGGATGCTTGTGAGGGCAAATGCCAAAAGAAACCCGTAACCAGGGGACCGGCACGTGTTTACGTCGATACGTAAAGGCTCGAGCGTTGGGGGGCGCGCGCGCGCCGGCATGCGTCATTAATATAAAACAAGCAACGGCGCCACCACGATGCGCGCACACAATATTCACAACGGAATTTATTCCCATCAAATGCAGTTAGAATCTAAACAAGCAATTCTTAAATTACTTAAATAAAGTAGGATTTGGTATGATTGTTTTTTTATATTGCTGTTTGTTTCTTTGTTGTTTTTTAAAATTACTTCTTATCTTGCGTTCATTATTATTATTATCATTATTACCACAGATACTCCTTATCTCCTCTGATTTGAATGCTAGCTGTAATACGTTTGTAGTCGATTTTTTTCTTAAACACGGCCCTGGACAAATCGCGTACCTTTAATTGGTCAGTCTCGCCTGCAGGCGTTAACACTTCCGACCTTTCACAACCTCGTTAGGTGAAAACGGATACGTTAATGGAGCCGCCATCTTGGAGGGGGTAACTTGGTTACCCGCGGTGGTGAGGCACAGTCACCTTGCATCTCCAGGGTCCGGGTTCGATTCCCGGCTATAGCGTGTGTGTATATGTGTGCGTGTGCCCTGCGATGGATTGGCACCCTGTCCAGGGTGTACCCAGCCTTGTTGATGATGATGAGTGAGAAATGTGTGGCCTCACGGTGGCTTAGTGTTTAGCACTGTCACCTTGCACCTCGAAAGGGGACAATTGATTCATGCTTCTGGTCGGTGTTCAAGGAATTTGCATTTTTTCTCCATGCATGGTGGGTTTTCTCTGAGTACTCTGGTTTCCTCCTACAAACTAAAGACATGCGCATTAGGCTAGCCCTCCCAATTAGCCCGTAATTTGTGTGTGTACCCTGTGATGGATTGGCACCGCGTCCGGGGCGAACTCCTCCTTGTGCCCTAAGTCCCCCCCCCCCCCCCCCCCCCCCCCATTAAAATTGTATTATTATTATTATTATATTTTAATGAGGAATTTATGAGTTGTATGTATAAGAGTAACTTACTTGACAACAGTTGGGTTTTTTTATTGTTTGTTTGATGTTTTTTTTCTTGCTTGTTCTTTGTAAAGTAAAAAAATAGTTAAATGCTGAATATGTATATGAATATGTTCATTATTCATATAACGTTAACTTATGCATTTTTTTTCAATTTTACGTTATATCATATCTATTCCCTAGTATATTTCCCTCGTATAAGTCAACGAGAATAAAAATGTAAAGGTATCTAAACTTGTGTATCCAGACCAAAGTAACTATACTAATATACTTACAGTCAATTCTGGATCCCGAGAAATATTATTCCGTGAAGACACAACACGGCCGCTGGGTGGCAGTAACGCTACACCATGACGTAGCGTACGAACATTATGCTATGATGGTACGTACTGGTCTCGTCAGAATGTAAAGTTGCCAGATTGTAACTGTTTACCCTTATTCCGTAAAACGTGACAGCAAGGGATCACACTGCCTGGCCTGAATAAGTTAATTATCCTAAGATTTTAACCGAGTGCATTTAACTTTGATTAAGACCAGTTCGTGTGTCATTTTATTTATGCAGTGCAACTTGATTTATGCCCACTGTTTGGCCCACATGATTTATAATTTTTTCCAGAACACATTTCCTCCAAGAAGTTGATGGTTCACAATTACACTTCCAGGATTTAATAAACTGTTGCACCATTCTTCACCCAATTTCAAATCTTAGTTGTTTCTTTGCTTGATGCAGAGCTATACATATATACTTGTATATGACCCTCCTGAAGAGATGACATTTTTGGCCAGGCAGTGTAGGTATGGCCTGGACAACATAAATGGGGTTGCTTCTAAGCCTTAGGCATAGCTTACGTAACCTTAAGTATAAATTATTATTTATATCCCTTTACATCCCTTATTTTTGGGATGAATATTAATTAGTCCATGCAGAAGGCCCAGGTTCAATTCCCACCCAATGCCCAACCCCAACCACTGGATTCAAGTGGGGGTAAAATGAAGGGTTGTGTCAGGAAGGGTTTCCGTCGTAAAACCTGTGCCAAGTTGTTGTGTGGATCAGATGGTCCGCTGTGGCGACCCCTCGACAGGAGCAGCCGAAAGACAAACAACAACATTAATTATTCATGATGTATAAATTTTAATAACAGAATTCAATGACAGAGTCACTAGACTGACCAAATTAAGATTAGTATTAGTATATGGTCTGAATATTCTATAAGGAATTTTGTTACAGCAATGTCAACAATAGCAACGTTTAGAAAATAATTATTCTTTTTACATTTCTCTAATTCATAATTAATGTAATCTAAAATCATTCATAAATTAATTGTCTATACCACTTATCTTGTGTACAGGGTCACAGGGGCCTGTCCCAGGAAATTTTGGGCATGAGGTATACCCTGAACAAACCATCGCAGGGCTCACAAACACGCACACACACACACAGTACAGGCAATTTGCTAATGCCAATTAACCTAATCTGCATGTCTTTGAACTGTGGGAGAAAACTGGTGTAGCTGCAGACAACCCACAAGCACGGGGAGAACCGAAACAAGGTGGGAACCGAACCCTTGACCCTGAGGGGTGTGAGGCCGCAATTCTGTCCTTTACAGCGTGTCCCCAGTGACATAGCACTAAGAAGCTTGCTACTTAATTCCATTGTGCAATATGTATAACATTCATTTGTTGACTGCCAAGTTGACTCCCAAGTTGACTCCCTCTTGTTGTCCACTATTTGTCTAGGTAGCAAAATTGCACATACATGTAATTTTCATCTCATGGTAAAACACTAGCACCAGGGCTTTCTTTCTTTCAATGCTTCTAAGAATATTAGACCAAGTTCTCCTGTAGAAACCCTGGACATTGTCTTCCAGCAGTCCACCGTAGCAGTGTAGATGACCTCTCCTAAAAAAAAAAAAAATACTTGCCACATAAATTGCTAGGAAAGATAGATGGATTGAGGTTTCAAAGATTAGGTCCAGAACATATCCTTCTCCCAATTAAATTCAAGCCCTGAAACAATGTGCAAACAGCAAAGCAGCAGGTGGACTGTGTCACTAAAAGCCACAGTTTTTAAACTTGCCCTGTTAAACAATCAACATGCCATGCTTGGTAGTGTTTATGTCCAAATCATTTAAGAGACCAGCAGAAGCATGGTAAAGACTCAGGTAAAGAGCATCCCAGTAGAGCACAAATTGACCAGAAACCTGGAAAGGGGTTCTTGAGAAACATGTCATTAGGAACTGCAATGACAGCTCAGTCATTACGAATATCATCCTTCAGCAGGACACAATGAAAACAATCCTTATACACCATTAGGCCAAATAATGGCACCTCATAAGCTATGTTCTAGTGTACTAGTGAGACTTAAAAAATGTCCTGCACAACAGAGTACCACCAGTCTCCAGGCCAAGCCCAAGTCTAGAAGAAGAGGTCCTGAAAACGTAGCATTTTGCATGTAGCTGATGTTAAAGGGCTACTTCTAAGCTTGATTACAGTCTGGTCTGGAAGATTCTAACTACCCTAACGACTCTTGAAGGTCTCTATCCTGCAGACATCAAAAGCGTCTTTGGACTCACATTCAAGCACAATCAAGACTGTTTAGATGAAAGCAAACATAAGATCAAAAATTTATGGCAATGAAGAGAGCAGTAAATCAGGCTTGCCTACTTCAGCTGTCACCTCTGGCTTTGCACTAGTAGTGGTAAAATGCATTTTGAAACTTATCAAAAGACAAAGGGAAAAGACTGATATGTTCCACCAACATTCATAAAATTAACAGGACCAACCCAACCCCCCCCCCCCCCCCCCCCAGACACCTCCCATATATATATATATATATATATATACACTGTATATTTACATTTTCTTCTCTTTTTTTTAATAGACACGCAACTATATTACACATACTAGGGTGCATTTATAATTATAAAATTGAATTGAATAAACGAATTAAAAATGCAATCAAATAAAATGGGAAGAAAAAAAACCCTATAACATAAAATATGGGCGTTTCGGAGCATTTTCCGCAGATTTCTTCAAGTTTATCTTCCTGTAGCCTGACATATATATATATTTTTTTTAATCTTACTTTTAATATATACAGTATTTGCACTGTGGTTATTGCTTAATTATATTACTGGATTTTAGAAAAGATTGGTTATAAATTTATACTGCTTTAAGAAATTAATTATAGACTGTCACTTAAGCCAGCACACTAATATGTAGTCAGGATTACTGTAAAGACAATGTTTAAGCAACATCACATGAGAGGAAGTGCTGCTCTGCTGGATATCAGCACGCCTCTGATACGATCATAGGCACCACAGCTGTGCTGATAACCAGCAACCCAGCACAACCTCAAGTGTGAGATTGATTTCATACAATAGGTCCACAACCACATTTATATCAACAGACTATGACTTTGTTTATTTAAGTAGTTCTTTAATTTAGTTATTTTGCACCGCTAATACGATTGGTGGAACTAACTAATCGCTACTGGCAGAGCTGGTGACTGTCAGGGTAATTAACAGGTGTAAAAGTAGTTTTTTTTCCACTTATTCTGCTTTAGAATATCAATTCTATTACATTTTGGCTTCTGGGGTTTCAAGCGTTAAATGGAAAGCTACTATGCTAGACTGTAAAATTGCTTGTTTAACACACCAGGTAGTGCCCTTGATTAGGAGTTACAGATGCATTTAGGACCCAGCCTTGATTATAGTATTTAGGGTAGTTAGCTTTGTGGCTTGGCTAAGGCATAAATAAAACAACACAAATGGTTCAGATATAATTCAGAATGACTTTTTTTTATTTTATTTTATTTTTTTAGCAATTTTAAATATGAGAAGTGTTGTTTTAAGACGATAATGTTGTCAGATGTGTTTTCTTGCTAAAAGTGCTTCTGTGACTGTGGTTTTGAATGTGTGTTTTGGCAGGCAGCTGCTCTCCCTTCAGTACGGACTTTCACCCATGCTGCGACTGACAGTTAGTGTAGTTAATGGTTATTAGAACACCTTGGATGCAGAGTAAGTGGTATATATAATTAAACATCCCAGTGATGCTACGGTCCATTATCGCCATCCTTGGAATTCCTCTCATCCAATCAGTGTGGTTCCAATTTACCATGAAGACGGTTCTTTGGCTGATGCAGACAGCTGTTCTCTAAGGATTGGTGACTGCAGTCGCTTTATAGTTCAGGAGTGGAATTTCCTACAGATTTGTGCCTGAGCCTTCAATGACAAATTGGAGCCCATATTAACTTAAATGACTTAAGTGAACTTCCAACCGCCTAACGCACAGTATGACTGCAAAACAATTCCTGCTATTCAGTTATCAACCAAATGAGAATGGGTTCTCTGTTAAGTCTCTTAAGATTTCTTCCTATTGCCATCTCAGGGAGTTTTTTTCTTGCCACCGTTGTCCATCAGAGACAATCTGATCATTTTGATTCATACATATTTCACACATTTCATTCTCATTTTCCTAATGGTTCTGTAAAGCTGCTTCAGACAATGAACACTGTTAAAATCACTATACAAATAAAATAAAATTGAATTACTTTTTACTGATCATCATCATGAATTTCACTATCTACAAATAATAATGTAAATGTGTGTGTATTGTGGATGAAAATGAAAGGCAAGGGGCAGTTTTGTATTGACAAAGGAGCAGTCATTAGCAGTAAAATATTAATATTCTACTTTATGCGTAAATAGTTATACGTACTCATTTCACATCCAGTGAACCATTTTACAATAAGCCTGCCAGGAGACATCACACACTGTGCCATTTAGCATAATCCTAGTGGGAAAAAACCACACCGGTGTGAATATGTAACAGACAAAATACAGCAAAATGGTTAGTTTAGTTATTCAGTTTTAATTGCATCGAACATTTGGCACACCCACGCACAATGTGACAGCCGCGCCATCAAGCCTAAGCCAGCTATTAGCGGTGACTAAGCGCGGTTTAGCGGCTGGAGCTATAAATGCGCTCTCACGCGCCGCGCCGCAGCTCACTTCCCAACACGCGCAGCGCTCGAGACAATTAAGTCACGTGCTCCTGATCTCCCTACGATACAACGCAGATTGCAATACAACACGACATAAAAGCAACACTCGGTACACATCGAGAACTTGTAAGACTAGTTAGGCTTGCTGAAGAGTCAAGTTGACATCATGTCCACGGTTAGCGCGCTGCCTTTCTTCAAGCCCCTCCACGCGTCCGTGTCTCCCGCGAGACAGCGGCGTCACACACTTCCGGCCAGCGAGTTCCGCTCCCTGAACACCGAGGACGCGATCAGTGTGTTCGAGATCGAGAGAGAGGGTGAGTTACACCACACACACACACACACACACACCTTCACGCGTTATTATGGCTTCATAGGAATTTCAATACATTATTTAAATTTCTATGAAGTTCCCTGATTTATCTTACTTTTCATCCAAGTTGCAAGCCTGAGGTGTTATTATAGGACTGAACTTTATTCTAACCAAAAAATACATAAATAAATAAATAAATGATGCATCTGTAATAAATGTTTCTTAAAATAGTGAAGCACACCTAAATGTAGACATATTTTAATCTACCTGACTACAACAAGAAAACAAGAAAAACTAAATGCGTTTCAGACACATGTAGACATTATTACATTTTAAATATACTTTTATATATTAAGTAACACATTGATTATGCATTAAAGGATGTATAAATGTATAAAAAAGTATGAACTTCTTAAAAGTACACATATCTTTAAAAAATGTCACTTTTTCCTTCACAAAATTATAAATATACTTGTTACGTATATATCAGTTTGTTTTTTCCCCCTTTCATGTTGTTTAGCACATCAGGCAGCAGTTTCCATAATTTCTATAGTTTTTTTTTATTTAAAAAAAAAATTTTTTTAAACAAGGCTAGCCCTATGCCCAATTCTCCTCATTTCTCTTCCGGGGTTTGGGACTGGCAACCTGGCTTTGTTTAAAAAACAAAAAACAAAAAAACAAGTATATAACACATAACAGCATCATTTTATTTTACAATGGAACCTGTTGCTTGATGTGCTCAACAGCATTGAATGAAAAAAGTATACAAGTATATACAGTACATACTTGCTAATACAGTAAATAGGTATTTATTTATTGATCTGTTTATTCATATACATAATGGGAGCTATATGAATACTATAAATAAATAAATACTTTTTGTGGTGTTTTTTTTTTTTTTTTTTTTTACATAGCCAGATTGCTAGCCCAATGCCCAACCCAAATAATTTCTAATCTGGGACTGGAAAAAGCAGAGTGATTTTGTATAAAACACCTGACCCTCTATCAGAAAACCAGGGCCATGAATTAATTATTCATAAATTAATAAATGATTCTTTACAGGAAACGGTATAGAGAAGGACCAAGAAATAATAATAAAAAAATACATATACTTATTACTTTTTTGTTATTTTTGTTTAATAAATTACCTGTTATTTAAAGTGCAAAAAAGAAATATATTTTCTTCCAAAAATCAAATTTCTCACTTTTTTCTGACTATATACCTTTAAATAAAGTAAAAATTAACCTTTTAAACCAAACAGAACGCATTGCCTTGGCACATTTTTGTTTTGCAAGATACAAACAACAAACATATTTTTAAAAAAGTAAAGCCCTCCTTATGTACCTTAACTGAGTTTTAAATATATACATTTATATATATTCCCAGGTAAAGAATGAATTAAAAAAAAAAGAAATGTTTAATTGAACCATGTGTATTTGGGATCCTTTTTTTCTGGCTAAAACGCTCATTAAGCTGTGTGCTCTCCTCAGCGTTCATCTCAGTATCTGGTGAGTGTCCACTGCACCTGGACGAGGTGCGTCAATTTCTCACTCTCTGCCCAGAGCTGTCCCTCGGCTGGTTCGTGGAAGGCAGGCTTGTCGCCTTCATCATTGGTTCACTGTGGGACCAGCATCGTCTTACCACAGTGAGTGCACACTCCCACCACAGGAAAGAGCAGAAATATCACGCTGTATTTAAACAGAAATAGAACATTTTAGGATTTACAGCGCCTGCTGTGACAGATGTGTCTCTTCCACAAGTCAGCGATAAGTTCAGGATCATGGCTTCCACACTGAATGCTTATGGAACAGCTGTGTGTGCAGAGTCACCTCAGCCGTAATCACTTTTCACAGACATATGGCTTTCTTCAAAATGTTTGCACCATTCAAATGTTTTACTGTGGTTAAGCGTCTCATCACCGTACTGTGCTTGAAATCTTCTGTAAATGTCATGTTTTTTTTTTTAATGAGTTTATTTAGAAAAAAAATAATCACAAATCCTATTATGACTTGAACACCCCTTGTATACACCACAGCTTTAAATTCTCAAATCCAAGTATAATACCAAACGAATAGAAAAATGGAATTTAGCAACAAAAAAACAAACTAACAAAAAAAAACACACGTTGGCCCAAAAGTTGACAGCATGCTCTCTAGGTGAAGAACATGAACTTGCACACATGAGAATGCAAGCAGGAGAATGATTTGCATACTATTGTTAGTTTTGAAACAATATTGAGATTTGAGAAATAAGATGTCATACAAGGAGGGATGACTATGGAAAGACTTTTGGGTCACTCTACATAATTAATGATATGGGAAAGATGTCTACAGACATTTAGGAAAGAAGTCTCCAGGGTTAGTAATTTGCTGTTTTATAATTACTTTCATTTAATATTAGTACGGGCAAGTCCAGCGCCCTGACATCATCTTGCATTGTTAACATACTGTATGTCAATCATCTTGAGATCCCATCAGTAAGTAACCGTGTCCTCTCGTCTCCTGTTCCTTACAGGAAGCTTTGACGCTTCACAAACCTCGTGGCACCACGGTCCACATCCATGTCCTCGCGGTGCACCGTACATTCCGGCAGCAGGGCCGCGGTTCCATCCTGATGTGGCGTTACCTGCAGTACCTGCGCTGTCTTCCATACGTGCGCCGTGCTGTCCTCATGTGTGAGGATTTCCTCGTGCCCTTCTACCAGAAATCTGGCTTCAAGGTTCAGGGCCCAAGTGAGATCACTGTGGGGCCGCTGACCTTCATGGAGATGCAGTATGCCGTGCACGGTCATGCCTTCATGCGCCGCAACAGTGGCTGCTGAGTTCAAGGGGCCAACGTTACTCCTTTCCTTACCCCAGATGCCAAAGCAGGGACGAGCAGGAGGCTTATTCTGCTGAGGAAGTTTTGTTGCGGCTTCTGCTTCAAGTGTAGGTCACGTCTGTGGTGTCAATAGGTGTTTGTCCGCAATTAATGTAAAAAAAAAAATTTAAAAAAAAAAAAGAATGAATGAAAGTAAAAAAAATAAATGATAAATATTAAAAAACAAAAAACAACAACAATACATTGCACCTTCGTAAAGGCTGGCTTCAGTTTGATATTGTGGATATATATTGATCTTCATTTCATATCTTTAAAATTATCCAGAAGAATATGTTTTTGTGTCATTTACATTTAGAAATGTTTATCTTATTTGAGTATTTTGTTCTATTTTTCTATCACATTTTTTTTTTAAATAACCTGTTTATTATCATAAAGGAGGCAATGGTAGTTGGTAAAGAGAAACAGACTAGAAATCTAATGAAACGGTATTTGGGTGGTTGATATGGTATGGTTTAAATTATAGTTAAAAAGTAAAAATGATCAGAGTTAGTGACTGGCAGATATAAACAGCAACATTGTTATAAATAAATTAATAACTGATACTCTCAGAAATCACAAAAAAAAAAAAAAAAAAAAACTGATCACCATATTAGTATTGTATTGTGTCCCTTGCCCTGCGTGGTGTCCTGTGTGGTTATACAGTCCCATGATTGTTAATCTGTAGTGTTAATGAATTCTTGTTGTTAAATGTCTTGTGCTTGCTCTAGATGTTTTGCAGACATATTAAAGCAGCATTGACTTGCCACCCTCTTACTGCTCTCTTCTAAATGGAGAACAAGAGTGATTCATCTGAACAAATGAACATGCGTTCTGCAAAGGACAAATCCTGTCCATATAAAAAATATTTTCAGGCCCCGAGGAATTGCATAGTATTATTTTTCCCTTCCTCACATCTAAAAGACTTTAAGAAAGAAATTACTTAATTAATATTTACTTCTGTTTAAAAGTTAACAAATGAAATGCCAGGCAATTCTTTGCTTGAAGGACACATGCATACATTGTATTAAGTGTAAACAGCTTTATCTCCTTATTAAGGAGCATTACAGGTGGATTTGGTCCTGCACCTCAGGAAGCCTGTTCATGGGATCCAAAATATAAAAATCACAAAATTTATTAACCCCTTCCCACCTATGCACATATGCATTTTTTTTTATTTTGCCTTTTGTAGTAGACATCCACCACCTTTGCCTCATTGAAGTCTTGAATCAAGACATCTATGATTTTGTAAATGTTTTGTAAATAGAAAAAAAAAATAAAAATAATAAAGAACAGATTTTCAATGTTTTTGCTGCACTCTTTTTTTCATTTTGTAGAATAGTGAATGTGAAAATAAATGTAAATATTGAAAAATGAAAATATGTTCCTCTATTGAACATAGTACATGTTCAGCCTCTGCCAGAAAACCGGACATGTACTGTACATACAAATGAGATGATCCACAAATGAAAGTTTAGACACCCTTTCCTTAGTAAATATACTTTTCCTTATATCTTTCCTTAGTAAATATAGCTTGCCCTGGCCAAATGCGTTTCTTCTAGCTCCAAATATCTTAATTAAATGCCCTAAAATATAAATACTTAAAAAAAAAAAAAATAAAGAACTGATTTCCAAAATTTCACTACTTTTTGTATAATATTACAAGGGTCAGTCAAAAATGATCCACACTCTGGTTATATTAAAACTTTTGTCGGCCTTGTCAGCGCTTTCTGTCTAAGGCTCCTGTCTCCCCAGTCACCGCTGTGCAGATGTGAACATGTTACATCAGTTAAAGAATCATTACTGGTTATACGAGGGATTCATAACTATGAGTCTGAGAGTAAACTACAGAATATTAAAATAAATTCTACAGCCAGACTGTGGATAATTCTTGACTCACCCTCACATGTCCAAGCATGTAATTTAGAAAAAAAATACTGGAATGACATCACATTTATTTTAAGAAAATTTAATGTTTTAGTTGTTCATATAAATGACAAATTACATGAATCAATTGATAAAGTACAGAAATTTGGTCCATTACATTTAGTGCACAACGTTACATTTTCAGGTTCTCAAAAAAAACAAGTAAAGAAAAAAGACCATCCATTCTTTTTGTATTTATGCATTTATAAGGCACAGTACAATTTTACTAAAGTAGAAAAATGACTAGAAACATAACGGCGGGTTGATTTTTAATTTTTCAAAAGTGATTACTAGACATATAAAACAATACAAACACAGTTATGTAAACATTTGAGTCCACCCAGGAAGTCAAGTGCTCCTTGGTAGGCCACAAAGAGGGCATACCGTTACTTGCAGATATAATTAGTAACCTGTACAACAGAGACTGGGGCATCCAGTTCTCACATACAGTACAGTTCTGTGCATGTCGGCCATGTGACAAAGAAATGTCCGCAGTGTGTCTTCTGTCATCAGATTTGTTAAACAGCAGATGCTAATCCAGCTTTGCTGCATCGAGCTGGTGATTGAACATGACTAATCAAAGCCTGCTGCTGTGGGATCATCACAATCGGATTATAATTAATTATGGTCAATGGATTCTATGTCTCTAAGCCAGGCGTATACTGAAGCCACAACATTTCATCACCAGATATGAGTGAGAATTGTCCAGAAGGTTCTAAACGCTTAATAATATCTCTTGCAATGACTAAATTTCATAAAGTACGTTAAGAATCCCTCATATCATAATGTCATGAGAAATTGCTCATTACAAAAATACGTAGGTGACATATCTGCATAGAAATTAAAATGGTTTCAGGATGCTATTTAAGGAAAATAATCAACAGCCATGTGGTGGTACCACCCTGAAGTTGATCACGTTCTAATAACACATCCGATTGTGTTTTGATCAAGCTAGCAAATGTTTTATTTATTACAAATTAACAAGTGGTACTTTTTATCCACTCAGTCACATTTAACTTATGGAGGTTTTTACAACAGTAATAAACAGACCTTGCTTTGTTTTCTCCTTCAATAAACAGTATAATCATCAATATTGTGCTGACTCTGGAGACTCCTTCCAAAACATTAAACAAACAAACATCTACTTTTAGTATTATTTGTATGGAGTGTCCACATACAATTCCCTGTGTAAGTCGTTAGTATGGATGTTCAACGTAAGCATATTAGAACAAGAGCATTAATATAAACCTTGCAGCCAAAACTAATGTCAGAGTTGAGTCAAAAATTAGTTTCAGCAAATTCTGGGAAAATACAATATTGAAGTGAACATTTTAAGGCCTTATTACTTAATCTGACAAGCTAGGGATTTGTGAATAAACAAATCTCATACTTGGCATGTTAAATAATGATGGCTAATAAGCCTGTATCCTGACAGGAATGGGTCATTTCCAATTCAAAAGCTACTTGTGAGAACAGATAAAGGTTTTTCATATAAAATATAACACTATGATAATATAAAAACCTGAGGAAATATATCATTACTATAATATGAAATGTTTAGTTTGGGGTACGTATGCAGCAGGCATACCTTAATGATGACAAATTCCTATTAGCTTCACAAGTAAAAGGCTGTGAGAAGTAATTTTTATTTATAAAGGTGCTAGTTGGTCTAAATTGTGAATACCTAACCATCATGCCTATATGTAGGTTCTTCCTCAGACTGTTTCCACCAAGAGACTAAAAATTTCCCTTCTTTGGAACTGGGATTGGCATTGGAATTGTACAAAGCGAGGACCATGAAAAGATGGGTTTGCCAAGGTTGTAGTGAAGGCTGAGTGGTTTAGACAGAACTCTGACCTCAACCCCACGGAACAACACTGAAATTTGATGTTTAACAAGCACATACTAGTTTGATAATCAGGTGTCCACAAACCTCCATATGGTACCACATACTGTAGTGTACCTAATAAACTGGCATTTCTTGGGCTTAAGTTCACGCAAAGGCAAGGCTGTAATAGGTATAAGCAGTTGACAGAAGTAGTGACATAAAACGTATAGACACTCTGGTCTTACTCAACTCAATCTCGGACCACTGAAATGTACCGCCAGAGGTTCTACCTCACAATAGCATGGACAAGCTTTCAGTTTCTGAATGTTAATATGTAGATAATATCTATGTATGACAAACAGAACAGAAACCAAAAAGCAAACTTATTTCAGACCATGTCATGACCTTGCTCTTGTTTATTTCACAGTTCACGGGTTACAGTGATGAGTTCATATTTCATGTTCTTACCATATCACACTAACAAGAATCTCAATCAAGATGGACAGATTAGAATTTTTCCTTGCTATGGCCTTGACCTGGTTTGGATCAATTCCAAAATCCAACACAAGTCTAGGAGGCATAAAAAGCAATAAAATGCAACTTTCCTGGTCACTGAGTTCATACACTCAAGTGTGCATCTTTTGCACCTTTTGTTTCTGTCCTTTTTTTTTTTTTTTTTTTTTTAAATGGTAGGATACATTTTAAAAGGCAAACTCTGTATAAGAGGTGTACCACTGAGAGTACCACCCCATTGATGCCTCCCATCTCCAGGATACCCAGTTGGATCATGCGCTTGGGTTATTGTTTCACCTGTTCTCCACATGACCCAGACAGGCATCCCTTTACTTTGAATAAATCTATGAATGGATATAGATGTGATCCCCAGCCAATGAACCAGAGTGTATTCCTGTGCACTTCCCTCACAGAGAGTGTTCCAGGGATAAACTCTGGACTTGTCCTGACCCTGACCAGCAGACATTACTGCAGATAAATCCATAATTAATGCAATACCACTTAACAACTCAATATAGGCTTGATAGAGATTAAGTTAAATAATCCTGAAGTGTTAACGTAATCTCCATTATGAGATCATGAATGAATCCTGAAGTAATGGACACAAAAGGCAAAAATTAATTATCCTTAATAACAACATGGCTCCCACATGCCAAATCAATAAAATGCTAGCTTAAGGCAAGGTTGTCCAAGATGAACCTGGATGTAGTATTTAGTGTCATTATGAAACTGTGCATGATTATAAATATTGTACCTAAAAGTCTTGCAGTAGAAGTGGATTCCAAGAGAACTGCAACAATGCCCCAAAACTTTATCAGTAGTCCTGATCCGGCATCTGTCATTCGGTTTTTCTCACCCCTTACTTCTTGGTTCAGTACTTGGCTTCCAGATGTGCATTATCTCGTACCATTTGCTGGATTAGCATGACCACAAGAATGTGGCAACCAGTGAACCACACAGTCAATATTGTAGTGGCCAGGACTCGCATGTTAGTTGTCCTCTGATCATATGAGCAAAAGAGCTAGCGGGTTAGTGGCCAATAGGGTCGTTATCGTAGCGCTCGCAGAATTTGCTGGTGAAAGGGATGCAGGTAAGATACTCAAGCCACGTCCAGTCGATGGGGTAGATGTAAAACCAGACGATGAGTGAGGAAAACAGCCCCGTGTACACGAGCAGTGACAGCATGATGAGCACGCGCTTGCGGTACTTGTCGAAGGTGCCGAAGGTGACGTAGGGTAGGAAGGCGAAAGATAGCAGCAAGCCGCTGAGGAAGCCAAAGATGTGAGCGATGTTGTCTATCCACGGCAGCAGGCCACAGAGGAAGAGGAAGAGAACAAGGCCGAGTAACTTGAGAAAGGCGTTCCATGGCTTCTCTAACATCTGCCAGCCCTGAAAGAGCTCCACGAAAAGGCACGCTAGCAGACCGAACTGAGAGCCTGCTGGACCCACCTGCATTACAAGGGAATAAATAGGGAATTATTCTCATTCTCTGATGTTTTGTATTTTTTTCCCCCTTTAATATCTCTTTTTCTCCCCCCCATCATTTTCTTTCACAATGTCTTTCTTTATTCCATTCTTCCCTTTTCATCTTCCTTGCTTTATCTACTTCCTTTCATGATGTTTTATGTAATTCCTTACTTCCTCGGTTCCTCAACTACTTGTCTTCCACTCATTCCTTACCACCTTCCATCTTCCTTTTTCTTAACGCCTTATCCTTTCTCTTATTCCTCTCCATTATCATCAGCTTTCTCACTAGCATTTGTCTCTACATCCTGAGTCTTTCATCTTTTCATTCCTCATTACTTTTCATTCACACCTCCTTGATTTCCACTCGTTCCTCACTTCCTTTAAACTTTCTCTGCTTCCTTCCTCCTCCTTCTCTCCTCGCTCACCTACTTCATCCTTCCTCTTCTTTCATAACTCCTTCCACCTTCCTCACTGTAGACATCTCCTTTCTTCTCCTCACCTCTTCCCTCTTTTTTAAATCTCTCACATTCCTTAGCTCTTATCTTCTTCCTCTTATCATTTAACCTTCCTCACATTCTTTGATTTTTTTTTTATTCTTATTTCATCATTCCTTCTTTTCAAACATTACCAACAGAACCTTGTTTACAACATCGCAGGTGTGCGCACGTTGGAGCCAATAACCATGACATCATGCTTACGTCATTAACGTTGATAACGTTATTAATTTGTGATAATTGAAAAACACAAAGCCAACAGGATTACATAAACAGATGCAGAGGTTGTTGATTTCTGACGTCTGTATAAATGGGACACAAAAAAACAAAACAGTAATCTTTTGTTGGTAGTGCACAGGGTTGAAGGGTCAAATGGATGACCGTCAATTTGCTTTTTTCCTCCCTTGATAAAACAGCACAGCAATTACATCCTAAAATAAAAACAAATGGAAATGGCAGCATTGAAAAGAATCTGAACATAAGGTAATTATTGACATGTGCACTAATCATGCAAATGGAAATAACATCTGCTTAATGCAAAATTCATTCACTACTCCATAATTCAAACAGCACTAGTGATGCTATTAAACGCTTAACAATCGCTTTTAAAACCTTCTTTCTGTCCTTTGCTGTTTTGTCTTCATTTTTCCTCAGTCCTCATCTTCTCCATATTTCTTATTGTTCCTTTCCTCCTTGGGTCCTTTTTTTAATCTTTATTATTTCTCTTTATTTTCATCATTCCTTATTTTGTCCTTGAGTTAACAAGAACTTTGTAATACATCACAGCTTGTTTCCTTTTCACTCTCTAATGAAAGAAAAGCCTTGGATTAATGGCAGAGCAGAGAACACACTTGAAGACAAAACCACAGTGCACCTTTAAAGCAGTGGAACTTTGCACGATTATTGCAATCACTTTAAGATTGGGTAAAGCTGTTGACTCAGTAAGACAGCCCATAACTGTTCATCCTGACCTGATTAGTCTGATGTTAAACTAGGACAAGGACAACTGAGCTGAAGACAGAGGAAAAGGAAAAGTATGTTTGTCCACAAACACACAGAGACAGATGAAGCTTTAGTCATTCTTAGACAAGCACTGAACAATTACAAAACACAAAGAATTAGAATAGAAGACGTGGATTACATCAGATATTGCTAGAGCTATTGGACAAATCATAATCGGACGTGCAGTTATAGCAATAGGGACTGGGTGTGTGCGTGTGATGTAGTCTAATGCAAAGTGGAGTTACCAGCAAGTTGATTAGTTTCCCATAAATATTTTTCACATGGTGCATTTTAATCATTTTACCCCACAGAGGTTTAATTCACTTTGATTGTGCAGGATAACTGGACACAGTTATTTGAGTTTAAATAAATAAATTCTCACTATATACAATCCCCTGCATCACTAATGCACTTATCCCAGAGTTTCACTTGTGCTTTGATACCATCAAGGTATAACGTATTCTCAGTATGCCAGAGCCAAGATCAGACTCCCTGCTTCACATCTGAAACGTTAGCCTTCCAGGAACTTCTTTAATGGCCCAAACATGTGGATATGACTTGGAGCAAGGTCAGGACTATACTTTGAGTTCCTTTAAGTGTAAGAGGTGTTGGGGAATGGATATGTGTACGGTTTCCGTGGATAGATGCGTCTTTTCTGTAAATTGGTGTCAGGTTATTAGTCACTTTTCAAGGATTAAGCGTTCCACTTGATTGTTTACAGGAAGGGCTCCAGGGGGCTCCGAGACACCTTAGCTAGAATTGTCCTTCTTGTAAATGCTTGCACCGTTCAAATGCTTTACTTAATACAACTCACAGACATTAACTTTCAGAAAAACTCAAATCAACCTTGTCTTAACGTTTTAATTAGTTTACTCCTAGTCTTAGCTTATATGAAAATAGAAACAATGATGCATTTGAATCAGTGTGTTAGTTTTAATTAAATTAATTACAACGTTTACCCTCCGTTATAACGATCACTATCATATATTAGAGTCAATGATTAAACAGCGCTGTGGTATAATTATGTACCATAAAATAGTGAACAGCCACTCTTACATCTTTTAACCTTTTAAAAATAAAGGACTTTCCCTGCTAATTCAGGGAAAGTTTATTATCTTAAAATTATCTTGCTTATGTAGTTTATGTAGGAAGCAAATTTATGGAGATCAGTTCATAAATGAAACTTTCCTAAATGTACCAAGGCCCTTCTCAAGGTAAGCAGTTCCTAACAGTTGCTTAAATGGGAAGGAAAACACGAGAGGCGAGAGTAAGAGGATCTCAGCGGGGCAACTTAGGCTAAACCGGTCCGTGCTAACTGGGTAATCCGTCTCAACTACAAAACGTGTGGAGTAATGACACAGTAGGAGGAGTTACTGTTGTTCATTACGTACAGTGCTATGAACTGAGAATGTCAGAACCTTACAGTGTGTCTGTAATGCTTTATCAATGTTCAGAAACTTGTGTATGTTGATTGTAAATAAGGGTACTTCTACTATCGGATGGGAATTGGAAGAGGGGTGGAATGGTATAATGACCTCACTTCCTGTTCTAGCTCATAATAGACTTTGCTTGCTCAGCATGCAACACCGTTTTAACTCCATGCTTCTTTCCATCAGCGCATCGACCAACAGATGAACAGGATTAACTAGGGGATGAACTAGCATACACGTGCAGACTCTTAAGGACTTAACCTACGTAAATCTAAGGAAATCTGTTTCCCTTTTGAAAACTAATGTGGATACGCACATGTTAGATATGCCATTAATACAATGACTACATCTACTAGTTATAATTTTTTATGCATGTTATTTCTATAAGACAACTGAAGATTCAACCAAAATGTTTATGCTGAATGTCTTAATTTGCCTAGAAATCATGGATGACCACAGCTGATATCTTCCCTGTGCCAACATAAAAGGGTTTGACCAACACACAGTACAACTGGAAAATCCAAGGAGGTCAGCAAAGATCTGGGAACTTTACACAGGTCTTTAGTAGTCATTTCTAAACAACTCCAGATTCCAAGATCAGTTCAAATAACTGTACATGAGAGGTTAATCAAAAAAAGCTCCAAAGTCTATACGGTCAACTCTACTAAAAGTGGCTGAGGGCATCAGCATAATGGGTTTAACCTGGAGAAAATATTCCAACAGAACAATGACCTCACACATCATGAGCACATCAAAGCTGGTAGTGGATTGGATGAAATGGTCTAAAACTTTAAGCTTTTTTTTTTTAATTGCCATGGATAGCAGAACTGTGTGCAGAAAAAGGAATTGTGTAATAAAAAAAAAGTTCAAATCTAAAGAAGCACTCTTCTTTCAACTTTTAATCCACATGAACCATCATTTGAATAATACCTCAAAAAAGACTTTATATTGTTCTTGTGTCTATACATGGGTGGCCAAAATTTACTTGATATGGTGTGTACACTGTTATTCATAAGAAAAAAAAAAAGTAAAAAAGTAAAATTGATGCCATTACCTCTGCTTTGTATGGCAGGAAGAGAGCACTAGCTAGGTTTCCTGTGATCCCACTGAAAATGTAGATGATGGAGATGCGCACCCAGCCAGCAAGTTTCTCCAGGTCTCTCAGTATAGTCATCTGGAAGACTACGGACACAAGGCAGTGCAGGAGACTGACAGGGGACAGGACAAAAAAATAAAATAAAATTACAACAAAAAAGCATTCATCATAACTAAAACAATGCCATAAACTAATCACAAACATCACTGCGCCATAACCTGTTTACTCCAAGCTATCAAAAATAAAATCTTATGATTCTGATGTACGAAGCTGAGCACACACCTGTTAATGAGCGAGGTAGAAGTTAATGCTACTGAGATAAAAGATACAGAATAATCCTGTCTACTAGAAATACAAACATTTTTTGTTCTTTTCATTTTAGTTCTGGGATTAGCAGCCCACATACCCTGCATGTAGGAAGAGAGAGAGCCAGAGCCTGTAGAACTGGTCCGGAATGTCGGGGTTGAGGAACGGCAACAGCCCACACACCTCATCCAGACAGTGAACCTGCAATTGAACATTGCATTCATCACAGATTCATTTTTAGATACGCCTCTCTGACAAGAGAAACAAAAACTAGAATAACTAGAATAGACGCATTTACAATCTAAAAGGTTTTATTTGTTGATTGGTATTATTAGAAACTGTTGTGTGTGAAAATTCCTGTGAAGTGAAGATTAACTGAAGCTCTTGACCTGTATCTGCATTGTTGTATGGATTACGGTGCTCCTACATGACTGGCTGCCTGGATAACTACATAAATAAGCAGGTGTACTGGACCGTGGCTGTATACTGCTCTGAATTAGCCCAACAGACAAAATAAACATCATGTTAGGTTTAATTAGTGTTACCTGTGATGTGGAGCACACATCCAGCAATGTCCATCCAAGCATTCATCCATCCATTAACTCATTTATCTGAACATCCAAGCATCTATCTATCCATTCGTAAATAAGTGTCCATACATCAAAGTGCCCATATTCAAGCGGACAGCCACCCATCCTTCATTCCCTCCTTACTCGATACACTTGAGCATCTATCCATCCATGAATCCAGAAAAGCATTTACTTAAGAATTTGGATCCAAGTATGCATCTTGGCACATCTACTCAAGTTTCAAGCCAAGCATCCATCCATTTACGCATTCAAGCTATTCTTGGAGACTTTTATACTTGGATGTACAGGTAGTCCTCTACTTACAAACGAGTTCTGTTCCGGGAGCACATTCGCAAGTTGGATTTGTTCTCAAGTCCGACAAAGTGAGTCATATACGCCTTTGACACGAATATACAATGTAAAGCATATCAATCCAATTCATTAAATCTCTGTCTTCTTTTCCCACACTGCCATCATGTGGCCAAAAACCATTTTGTCAGCTGTTTTCCACCATATTGGACTGTGAACACTGTTTTGGTAAAGATTTTCTGAAATAAGGATTATTCACCATTAGGACAGCTTTACAAGACATTTTTATTCATCGTGCTCCCTGACTGATTTATTGAAACCGGTGAGGCCGAAACATTTCTCCCGCACCTCCACACTTACAATATACCGGACTTCAAACTTTTTATACCAAGAACATAGCATCACTTGCACACTGAAAATATTGTATATACTGTAATTGAAAATATTGGTATCTAGTGCAATGCAGTGGCTATTTTTGTACATGTGAGATTAGAGCATGGACACCCACACTGCTCTCCATATGCTCAGAGAAAATATAGGTTGTTTAATGTAAATGCTAATCCATGTGCATATTCATGATTAACTTCTGCTTAAAGGGTGATGAGCAATGCTGATAAACATCAACATATTCATGAATATTACATCACTATTACCATCACTATTACCATTTGATGCAGTGTGTTACCTGAGAGCAAAGCGTGGCCTCTTCGTGGAAGTATCCATGCATGAAATCACAGTACTCTCGTGTGGCAATCTCACACCTGCGTGCGCACACAACAAGCAGTGACCACAAAATCAACCCCATGTGCCTTGGATCTGTTTTTTGCAATAATATTAATTGAACATTATTAATGTTAAATGAAACAGAAAAATATTATCTAATATATAGCATGTACGCTGCCTGGCCAAAAAAGGCACCTTTCAAAAAAAGGTCAATTTATCGGGCTGCATCAAGCAAAGAAAACAACTAAGACTTGAAATTACTGGAACTGGGTTAAGAACCCTTCAACACATTATCAAAACCTGGATTCTGCTGAACTTCTGCTGTGTAAGAAAAGTGGTCAGATAAAATCATGACTGGAGATCACTTAAACACTTGAAGTTGCATGGTTTAAAAAAATCAACAGTAAAAACCAGAGGTGTGTTTAATAGCGAAAGTAAGAGCATTTCCATACACACAATATGGTGAGAACTCACAGGACTGGGACCAAGTTGTGGCCGCAAGAAAACCACGTATTAGTGAGAGTAATAAAAAAAAAGGCTTCTATTTGTTAGGATGCATAAAGATTGGCCTTTGGAGTAATGGAAAAAGGCCAGGTGGTCTGGTGAGTTCAGACTGACTATTCCAGAATGATGGGTGTGTCAGGGTAAGAAGAGAAGCTCGTGAAGCAATGTACCCATCATGCATTGTGGAGAGCATGAGGAATCATTTTAACACATGAACTGGACACCACATTGGGTGCGTTAATCAAAGCTAAAAGGTGACTGAACAAAATCTTGAAGGGTGTGGTTTTCTGTCCAGGCAGTATATAATACCTAAACACTAAAAATAAATATGTCACAGTGTAGGACAAACAATTACACATATAATTATGTTTAAAGAACCTCAACAACAAAACATTTCACAACCTGCAAACATACAGTACATGTACAGCAATAAGAAGATTTGATCATGTTACCTTCCTTGTGTCCCGATGCAGCATGGACGTCCCCTGATAGTGCAGTCCATGTGCCGGTAACCCGTTTGGTTCCATGTGCCTCTGTCTGTACAGATCTGCGCAAATGATAGAGTATTATGTTTTGCAAAATAAGGCAATACAATTTTTCAACAAGCCACCTCCTGTTAATTCTTTCATCATTTCCTCGCTCCTTATATAATGCTTTACTGTTATGAACGTTTTACAAGCATCACTTGGCTAGACTTAAAATATAGGGGTGTATTTTCTTATAAGTATCAAAGCCAAAATAACAACTGTGCGCGACTAACCAACTTCACTTAAAAACTCCAGGTAACAACAAAATAGATTTCAAATGCAGCAATTTTTTCCCGATAGAAAGTAAACTACCATTAAGAAACCAGGTAACTCAGTAACATCTAGAACATTATTTAGCAACAATAACTAAATGGCTTCTTTGCATCCATGCAGATGGTTTGGCTTTTGCCAAACATGGAGCTGTGCATTTGTTTTTCTTTTCCAACCAGGTTTCAAAGAATTGTTTTAATTTTTGGGGAAAGCGATTACACAATGAAATGCATTCATTCTTTGTGGTTTTTTTCTTGCTGTCAGAGTAGTATATTTGCTTGTTTATAGAAGCTATAAGTTTTGTTATATCGGTTTCATATATAAAAACAGAACTAAGGGCGGATGTACTGTACTTTCTTCTTCCCATTACAGTGACAAGAGACAGAATATGACTAGAACATAGAGATAAACAGACGACCTTGAAAAAACTGCCTTGTTCAATTATTCGTTGAAAGCATCTTACTCAGTACTATGAATTATTTAGCACCTACAGTGAAACTAATGAATAATGTTACAATGCAGGTGTGTAGGCCTTGCTCAAGGGCACTTTTGTAGTTCTGAGAATTGAATCCAGAACCACGACGACTGAACTGATATCTTGGAATTTTATTATTTCCTTACAAAGGATGAATATTGATTTAGAGAGTAATTAAGAAGTTAAGACAACTTACTGGCCACAGTGTGATGTCATCAGGCCAAACATGTGGCTCTGCTGAGGCAGGCTCCTGACATGTCCTAATCAGAGACACATTTCACACCAAACGGAGAAGAGAAAATAAAAATTTATGAGTTAAAAAATAAAAATGTGTAGATTCTTGAAATAAACTGACACCAAGATATTCAGTAGTCAGCTACTTGCTTGGTAACTGGTCAAGGTTGAGAAAGCAGAAGAACACTAAACATTTGCCATCTAGCTTTATGCAAATCTATACAGTCCTTACAGTATATGAACAAATACAGGGATGGGACAATGAAACTGAAACGCCTGCTTTTAGACCACAATAATTCATTAGTATGGTGTAGGGCCTCCTTTTGCGGCTAATACAGCATCGATTCATCTTGGGAATGACAGATACAAGTCCTGCACAGCGGCCAGAGGGATTTTGAGCCATTCGTCTCGCAGAATAGTGTCCAGGTCACTATGTGATGCTGGTGGAGGAAAACATTTCCTGACTCGCTCCTCCAAAACACCCCAAAGCGGCTCAATAATATTTAGATCTGGTGACTGTGCAGGCCATGGGAGATGTTCAATTTCACTTTCATGCTCATCAAACCACTCTGTGACCAGTCTTGCTCTGTGTATTGCTGTATTATCATGTTTGAACCACTGGGTACTACAGAATGGTTCAGTAGTCCTGTGACGCACCCATCTAGTATTGGCCCTAGATAATGGTACAATATTACACCCCAAACCATCACTAATCCACCCCCATGCTTCACTCTGGGCATGCAACATTCTTTGGGGCTTCTCCACACTCTCCCAGATGAGGGAAAGACAGTGAAGGTGGACTCATCAGAGAACAATATATGTTTCACATTGTCCTCAGCCCAAGATTTTTGCTGCTGGCACCATTGAAACTGACGTTTAGCATTGGCATGAGTGACCAAAGGTTTGGCTGTAGCAGCCCGGCCATGTACATTGACCCTGTGGAGCTCCCGACGAACAGTTTTGGTCGAAACAGGAGAGTTGAGGTGCACATTTAATTCTGCAGTGAGTTGGGCAGCTGTGGTTTTAATGTTTTTTGGATACAATGCGGGTTAGCACGCGGACATCCCTTTCAGACAGCTCCCTCTTGCGTCCACAGTTACTCCTGTTGGATGTGGTTCGTTCTTCTTGGTGGTATGCTGACATTACCCTGGATACTGTGGCTCTTGATACATCACAAATACTTGCTGTCTTGGTCACAGATATGCCAGTGAGACGCGCACCAACGATTTGTCCTCTTTTAAACTCTGATGTGTCACCCATAATGTTGTGTGCATTGCAATATTTTATACAAAACAGTGCTATTACTCTGCTAATTAAACCTTCACACTCTGCTCTTACTGGTGGAATGTGCACTCAATAAACATTGGCCAATAGGCTGGTCAAATTTAACCATGAAAAACCCAACACTAAACTGGCCAGTGTTTCAGTTTCATTGTTCAATCCCTGTGGTTTGTACATGTTCAGAGGAAACTGTGAATATATCTGTAGAAGGATGCTGACAGGAGGTCTAGATTTATGGATGGGGCATGAGAGGACATGAAGTTAGTTGGTGTGAGAGAAGAGGATGCAGAGGATAGAGTTAGATGGCGGCAGAAACGGAACAGCCGAAAGACAAAGAAGAAGAATACTTGTATGGACAAATGTTTGTGGACCCCTGACCCACATCACACATGCATATATAGAAATATTTGTTATGACACATAGTGTTGTGGAAAAAGTTTTGTTTTGTAATTGGATTCAAAAACTCCAGATTCTAGATTCATTACTCATGAATAAATATTTCAAGTATTTTTTTTTTGTATACTCCTTATTGGGGGAGACAACTGTCATGTCAGGACTGTTGGCCATGATCAGGATTGTGTGTACTGAATTAGACAAAGAGAAAGTATTTATGCTGTATGATTTACTCAAACCTACTTAAAATTGTAATATTCTGAGATACTGTATTTATATTCTGAGATACTGGATAAAATTAAAATACGAAAAAATATTTTAAATATTTAACTTTGTGTGTAATAAATTTTAAACATGTTTCACTTTTAGAATTAAATTACAAAAAGGTTTTGAGATGAACTGTCTAAAATAACTTTGGATACACTTGCATTATAAATTTCCATTTGGTGGAACAAAGTGGCCTGAGCATGACATGGCTCAGGCAGACATGGTTTCCGAAGGCTGGAGTGAAAGAACTCAAGTGACCTGCACTGAGACCAGACCTCATCGCCAAACACCTTGACACTGGACAACCAGGAATGCCGACAGTGTTCCAGACCAGCTCACTAAGTCTGTTGTGGCTGAATGGACAAATCCCCACAGCCACATTCCAAAAGCGAGTGAAAAGCCTTCTCAGACTAGTAAAGGTATTAGAGAAAAGTGAAGAGGGACTTAAAGTGGAAGAGAAAGTTTAAAAAGCAAATATGGGAGTGATGGTGAGGTAAATTTTCAGTTTTCAGTGTTAAAGCTTATTCGTGCAGTGCATTACAGTAGCTGGTTTCATTTCTAATAAGAGTTATATAATGTATAGAAACATAATCCTTTGAAACAAAGCAATAATTTGCAGTACACACTACCTGGGGTCCTGATGGCAGACTGCCCCTGAGGAACGATCAATATCTGCATGCACTTTGTCCCATTTAATGAAAGTAGCCAAAGTCTCCTGCAATAAAAGAGATAAAAAATATTCAAGAGGTTCCATACTAACTACTCAGTCAAAGTGAAGAAATTAGAGTGTTTTATATATAATTACAACATGGTAATATTTACAGAATTAGCACTATATTAAGCTTTATTAACTTTATTAAGAGAATCAGTCATGGTCATAGTGTTTTCTCTGATTATATACAAATAATTTCTTTTTACTATCCAAAACGGCTGCTAACATACACAGTACACACATCAGGTCAAATAATTCGTACATTATTAGGCTAACGAATAAAGTACAATATGTAAATTATGTTTATGCAGAATTATTATTTGTCCTATTTTTCAAAACATCCAGATTTTTTGTGCTCTGTATATACCTAAAATGTCATCATAATTGAATTCACACCAATGATGTGTCACGACTCTGATGTTTTCACTACATCCTCAGGGTGGCGGCAAATATCCGTATGACAACATGAGTGCAGGGTATTTTGTAGAAAGGATCTTAAGTGTGCTTAAAAACCAACTATACAGATATTTCACATAAAACATAGCTTGAGCGCGTGTGTACCGAGCAGTCGTTCCGGAGCGTCTGCACACATCCAGAATTATCATTTTGCACGCAGCAGCCAGACTCTTTCTCCTCGTTTCGGTCGCGTTTCATGCGCTCAGCTATCTTTATGTCTCGTCTAATACAGGGTGAAAACTTTGCTCCCAGGTGGATCAGGTCTACCTGCAACACATGCACGCACACACACACACATTGCCACAGATAAGTCAACAGTTATCTTGATCAGATTGACTTTGATATGTTCTAGTTCATTTACTTCAATGTGCTGCAGCCCTTAAGGACTAAGTCTAGCCAATCAGCAAAACAGGCAACATTGAGTTTAATCTTTCACAGCATATTGGCGTTTAAAGGATATTTTAAAGGATTAAAAAAATAAATAAATCTACCTGAAAAGGGCCTTCGAGGCAGGTCAAGTAAAAGTCCATGTTAATATCACAAAGATTATAACTGTTTTATTAGGCATTCACATTACTAAGGTATTCTTTTTTTTTTTTCCATATAGCACTGATCTTCATTTCTCAATGGGGAAGAGGCATAACTAGGGGGTAATTTGGGGGTTTTACATGTTCGAAATGTTGGGGGATGGGGGTATTTTCATTATTTAAGCAAGATTATGTATCATCATGTCAAGAAATTCTTAAATTTAAATTTTCTCAAATACAACATACAGTCTCTTTAAACTGTCTTTAGCATTTATTTCCACAAGGAACAACTTTTCCAGAACTGCATTCCAGGATTTGAGTGGTAGTCTCTGCATTTTACTGACAATACTGTGTATAATTCTGCTTAATTATAGCATGTCCTGCCTGATTGCTTTCTGATGTAGTTTTTCTGGTTTTGGAACAAGAAGTAAAAGACTGGAGACACTCACGGATCCTGGGCCGATCCAGAAATTTTGCTGCTGAACATATTTCACACTCTCATACACCCCTTTGTTCCTCAGCACCTGGAAAAACAAAACATGACTCAATACAAGAAGGAAGGTGATGGGTAAGACGAATAACAATTTTCACGCCGATGTTCTGAGCTGTGCAAGACCGGTTACACACTTTGTTGCATTTATTAGTGCATCACCTGAAAAATCCTAACATGATGCAGGTGCATGCTGCTGTCTCACAAATGCCACTAGGGGGGCTAAAGCATAAGAAGGCTGAGCCCTTCTTTTTCTTCTCCTCATTAAAATGCATTGGTTTAACTAACCAAGAGAAATGAAAAAAATTAATCCACGAATGATTCAACAGTCACACATCTCATCGTCTCAAGTACAGCCATGAGTACAGGACTACACATGCCCCCATAGATGCCATGGTTGTTTACTACTGTGGTATAATACCTCGGTTCATGCATAAAATATTTACCGTCAGAAGCAAATGATTCAGAGTATTTTTTACATGATATTAAGTACTACACTCTGACTTGTTTGACCAGCGCTAATTTTGTGTGAATCTGTATAAAAGATGTGTTTTAAAAGACCAAAGGTAAGTGTAGCTTACTAGTTGAGTGACGGCGTGCTGGGCAAAGCCGACTGGAGCAAAACCGTAAGTGCAGCAGGCCAGCAGAGTGATGACAATGTGCACGAAGGTGATCCAGTAGGTAAAATATGGTCTGAAAAAGTGCACAGAAACAGAATTGATTATGCAGATCACATACTGTACTACATCATGATTAAATAATTAACTAAATAAATTCACAACACTGTGGAATAATGTATTTGTCACACAGTTGGCATGTTGAGGTCAGCAAGTCTCTCCAATGTCAATGACATATTTTAAAGTTATGATATTTCATACTAAGAGCTAAATAAATATGATGACTTGTTTATGCTGAATATCACCAGGTCCTGTTTCAAGATCTGATGTGACATCTTTGTTGGGTTTTTTGTGTAGTCTGTAATATTATTATGAAAATAATATATTAATACAGTGAAACCTTGGACTGAGAGTAGCATGGTCTACGAGTGTTTTGCAAGACAAGAAAAAATTTCTAACAAATTTTAACCTGATAAATGAGCGAAGTCTTGCAATAAAAGAAGTACGTATACACTGTTTACGATAACATTATGACCATGTGTATTTTCGCGTAAAGCATTTTTTTGTCACACAAAAAGATGATTCCAGTGACCCGACAGATAGCACTGATTCCGTTAATGTGTGTGCGTGTGAGAAAATCGTCCTACACAATAACCCGCCCACTCCTCCACCTCCTCCTCCCTTTCTCTCGTCTCCTTCACGCCAGAGGGAGAATTTCCAGGACGAATTATGCTCACAATCCAAGGTTTAACTGTAATTATTAATAATAATATTTTGACCCACCTGTGGCTGTGGAAGTCATCCAGCTGTTTTTGCACTTGGCTACTCAGGCTACGCCGGTAGTGACGATCTAGCCACTTTCCCACCACGCCCAAACCATACTCCCGCTTGTGCTTATCAAATGCAAAGTGTTTTACTCTGGAAGCAATACGGCCTCCGCGCCGAAGGGCGGGGCTTACCATTGCAGCCGGAACTCGGCTGATATCCTTACTGAGCGCACACAAAAAAAAGAGAAGAACAGATGTACATAGATCAGGAGATAATAGTGATAATAAGACAAAATGATATATTTAGTTTTGCATTGTGTCTGAACTGTTTGAAACTGTTTAGAAACTCACAAGCTTGGGTAACGTCCTGCTTCATCTACAAACCCATCCACGGCCAATGAAGCAGAGAGGGGCGGGGATTCAAACACTTCATCTGCCATAGAGTAGAAATCCTCATGTGCATCCATCTGCCGTAAAAAAAAATTACAATTATAATTTTATACACAATGTTTGTTCTCTTTCATGAGTCTCAATATGTATGTGTGTGGGTGTGTATATGCACGTATGTTGAGACTCACCACGATATATACTAGTGATGTTGTGGGTGTGTGTGTATGAACACACACACACATATATATATATTGTATTGGTAATGTGTGTGTGTATGTATATGTATATATATATATATATATATATATATATATATATATATATATATATATATATATATATATATATAGAGAGAGAGAGAGAGAGAGAGAGAGAGAGAGAGAGAGAGAGAGACTCATACGAGAGAGAACATACTAGTCTACTTTTTTTTTGTATTTCTTCACTATTTCCTGAAAACCATAGCATTCACATGAATGAATAAGACAGAAGCACAAAGATGTGGGACTCTTGCCTTGCTAAAGAAGACAGAGTCTGAGGTGTCTGCTGTGTCCACTGTCTCCTCCTCCATCCAACTGGGCCGAACAAAACTCCTCCGGGGAAAACTTCTAGGCATTTGAGTGCCATGCAAGCCTGGCCGACCCTGCGCACACAATCCCATGCACATACAAACACACATTTCATCACCTAAAAATACAGGCAGGAAATTCAACAAGTCAAAAAACACATGTTGCTTGCAATGTATTAATATAAGTAGTACAAGCAAAGTTAAAAATAACAAACTAGTTCTATTTTTATTAATTTGTTAAGTTTCTATCAGCCTGCTGTGTAGAATGGGATTCGGGATCGGACTGGTGGGAAGGACAGGTCAAATAAAGAGTTAAGCGTCCACTAATGGCCATCCTTTGTAACAGCAATTACTTTTAGGCTAAAATGTCTCAGTCAGATCAGAACTACTGTAGATCAGAAAACACGTCCAATCTTTCTGATCCCAATAAGGGCTGAAGTAAAACCATGACAAGCACAACTTGTACGCATCCATGCAGGCATATATACACACACGCACCCTGAGTAGGTTGGAGGCTGCACGGATGCTCATGCGGGCGACAGACTCTCTCTTCCTACGTGGAAGCCGGGAGTGAACGGAGCGCTGGCTGGTGAAGGAGCACAGGGAGGAGACACCAGGGGTCTGCGGGGTAGGAGCATGAGCAACATGTGGCGTCCTGGGCCGTTCCACATCATCGTAACGAAATTGACGTCCACGCGCCAGAGGGTCCACAATCTGAGACAAAAAAAAAAGAAGAAGAAAAAAAAAGAAACTCTTACTTTCCTGTGTAAACATTTCAAATAAATGCCTTCAGAAAGACTCTTTGATACCTTTGGCATCTTGTGAGTGACAGGCGAGTCGAGGCTGTGGTCGATGCTCGCTGCCTCCTGTGGGTCTCTGTACTGAGGTTTCAGGGGGCCGTACCGCAGGCTACAGTGGCGCAGACTCTTCCTCTGCCATACCTGCTGCTGATTTTCACAGTCAGTGCCGACACCGAACCACTGAGCCGTGCTCCTGTAGCGTTAACCCATGTACACACAAACACATTTAAGAGTGCAAAGATGAGTTCATGAGATTAGCTGGCAGGAAGGTGTGAATGTTGGTATTAATCTAAATGTCTGACACTGCAACTCACTTACTCATGCATTCTCACATTCAATCTTTACACATGATATCCTGACAATCTGTGATGTTAATGTTCTGACATTCCAGTATTGCATAACTGGAAACTTAGTGGTGACATAAAAATGACATCACTTGTGATTGGAAGGCTCATTTCTGTGCTTGTGTGTCTGTGGTTACCTGCGGATACTCTGCGAGAGAGATGTCTGTCTCCGGAACGCCGCTCTCCTCTCATTCATCCCATTGTCCGACAATGCCTCGGTTGACTGCTGCATACTCACGCTTTTCTTTGTTGATGACCTTAAGGGCTGAAGAGCACATACACACAGACAAGGTGTTTTCTTTTTTTTAAAACATATATTGCATTGCAGAATTGGTATGCACCAATGGGAAAAAAACAAGGATGGGTGGAAGCACATACTAAAACAAAAAGAAAAATGAATAATACAGTCTTTGATGCAGTCAGCCTGTGTGAATTAGTCCACCATCTCTTGTACAGCAAAAATCTCAAATAACAAACTTAGCTTCCAAGTTTGCTTCTTTAATTAACAAGTAAGTAAAGTAAAGGAACTCAGAGGAGGTTAGACAAGGTGGCTAACCACAGGCAGAAAATAAACTCAACCCTCACACTTTGTTCTAACTAGCCATCCATCATGCTCACACGCAGGGCTTACTAACAGCTTGTTTTTGTGACTTTCAGCATGGGTCATGCATCTCAAAAATAGATGTGATGGCCAATAACATTATAACATTCGGTCAATGCAACACATTCTGATGCATCCCGGACAAGTCTGATTACTAGTACAGCCATTTTCACGACACCACACAGAAATGACATCTGCATGAGCATTATGAATTCCACATTTCAGGATGCACTGCAAAGAACACTGCGTTTATGCTGATTTGTGTTCTAACCACATGATGTGATTCTGTTTGCTTTGAGTCTGGAGTTAGCCCTTATTTGTATTCTCTATTTTTACCCTGTGGTTGTTTTGTCACAAAGTCTTGACAATTACATTTGTTCATTTCTAAGCCTAGTGACTTCAACTTCCTGTTTCATGTTGTGATGCTCACTTGTATTACTATTTATGATACACTATCAGTTTGTTGCACTTTCACTTCCCATTATGACTCCTACATTGCCCTTCATAAAAAGAAAAAAAAAAGCTTCTTTTTTTTTGTTTTTAGCCCATCATAAAATTCTATAAAAAGGTTGTTTTGCAACCTGCAAAAAAAAGAAAAAGAAAAGAAAATGCCAGTTTATACCTGTTCCTCTGTAACAGCTTTCTCTTGCTCCTCACTAGGTGGGATTGCAATCACCAGGCTGGGCGGCTTCTTGTTCTTCAGCCTACTGTCAGATTGGCCATTGTTACCGTTTGGCTCCTCCCCCTCCTGGGATGCCATATTGACTGCTACTTCTTTCTTTAAAAGGAAGAGGTAACAAAGAAGGGCATATTCAGTGTGCCAGTTTGTCACTCATACAGGCGACAAAGTACTCTGCGTCATTCCTTTATCTTTTCATCTGATGCAGACTACAAAATGTTAGGAATGTAAGGTTCTCTACGTGGTACACAATATAAGCCATGGGAAATCTTAGGGCAGATTAGCAGACCATACTTTCTGTACTAGACATTTGCATGGGTTGGTTTAGTTTTGTACTGAATCCACCAATAAAATGGCCAAGATCAACTTAATTTAATTCTCATTGCATAGAACTTTAACCACTAGGCTTTGCCACAAAGCAACTTTTATAAATGTCCAAAATTTTGACTCCATGAGGGAGACACATTGAGAGGAACCGGATGGAGAAAAGTGACTGTTCAGCATGGGAATCCCAGTCATCAGGACAGTGTAAGCTGATTTTGCATTCTACCAGTTTCCTAAAAACAGAAGTAAACTTTCCGCAAAGTACCGTTTATAAACTTTTTTTCCCCCTCAATGTTGTTAATCTGAGTTCCTTCCAAGTCTGTCTTAAATCTAAATTGACGCATGTACAAGAACATCACCACCAGGTCTTGGTTGTGTAACACAAGTATAATTCAAATAATTGGGGTCATATTCCACAACCCTTGTGCCATGAAAAAAAATGCATTTATGAAGCTGGAACTAGCCGTATGGGGAATTGGCAGTACGGCTAACCGAAACTAGCTGTAGGGCTAACTGGAAATAGCCATAATGCTATTTTGGGGGAAAGAAAAGAGCTGTATATGTATTAAAAGATACAACTTTGAAAGATACCAGTGAAAAAAGCCTCAAACGAGTCTCTGCTGAATTTTGGAATACATTTTTCGCACAGAAGATGGGTTGAAGAATTCAGCTTAATTACTTTAATTGGAGAAAAAAAAATTCTATTCAGTTACATATCACAATTCTTTTGTGTGGCATTTCATGTGTTTGTTACACTGACTCCAACACTAATTTAAAAAAATTATTTTCTTATTTATATACATTTTCCTTTAATAAAATGTTGCAGTTACTCTATAATCCTACAGGTGGTGCGTTCTAAATTATTCACATGGTAAATTAAGCAGCACAGCGTCCTGTGTGGTAGGTGCAAATTATTTGTAAAGTTTGTTTGGAATTGTAGCATTGTAGAATTGTATTTTTTTAAAATCATATTTAATAGAGTATTTATAAAATCATGATACTAACAGAACCACAATAAAAAATAAATCACATTGGCACCTAGGTATCGTGAGATCATTCCCGGGTGATAAACTTCACGGTTGGCGTGCAAAGCAGGAACATTGATAACGATTCAATTGGATTTAAAACGGACTTTAAAAAAAACTATCCCTTTTAATTAAAGTAAAAAAAAATTAACACGTCCATAAACTATAGCAATACACTGTGTAGAAAGCTTTAGCAGGCGTTCTATGATTGCAAAACCCTTACCCAACCAAAGCACTTACCCAAATCCAATTTCCCTTTTACACAAGATTCAATAACCACTTCTCTCACAACTCATAAGGCGCCTTCAAAGCTGATTCCCAAAGAAGTACATCATCCTAAGAGCCCTCTCTTTCAGTCTCCATAACATATGCATCATATCAGCTCTGCTCATGAAAACCAAAAGCCAAGATCAATAGCAAGCCCTCAGAGCTGTCCCTCAGAGACACATCAACATCAGCAGCTTCACAGTAACCTGACACGATGGCGCTCAATGTCAAACTGTCCGCTATTACAGCATGGCCAGGGTCAGTAATGATTGCAAAGTAGAAGACAGACAGATGCTGCTTAATTGCTTTAGCTGCAATATATACCAGTCATGTCTCTTTACAGGACGATGCTGTGTAGCATCAGTGGTATATTTGTGCATGTGGGAAATGGATCACGTATCTGAGGTATGGATGCTTTATTTGCAGATAAATGTGAATGTGACACTGTTCACACTGTAAATAAACTAGTGGAAACAATACATCATTGTTTTGCATTCATACACACCAGTACACAAGATGTTGTAGCCAGGGTTATTGTGAACCACCCCATTCCTCAAATTATGACACTTGGGAAATACTGCTAAACAAACACACTTTGACTCCGCAGAAGTGGAATAAGAAAGTACGTAACTGACAGTGGCATCTTTATTACTCCAAAACCATAAAAGATTAATAGACGAAAAGAACAGTGTGTCGATGCAAACGAAGTTGCCACCGACAACGGGTTCCTCACAAAGGCTGTCTGTCACCTGCTGTCTCCAAATGCTGCAATCTGTTAACCGTAGAAATTTATCACAGAACCAGGTTCTAACAAAGAACAGCAAAAACTGAACACTGTACAAATTTTTTTTTAAAGTAATAAATAAATAAACAAACATTTTTAAACTTAGTTTAGGGATAAAGTCATAATGATTGTGTGGGGTGGGATGTGACAGGATTGGATAGAATAAAGTGCTGATGAGAATGCTTTCACAAATATCAACAAATTGATCTGTAACCATTCTGGAATTCTGCTCTAACTTGAATTAGTCACACAATCATACCGGACCTCATCTCCCATAATACTATTCAATCGCATCCATCCCAATAACATTTAATTCCTTCCAAAACAATCATACCCGATTCCACATCTTCATATCCCATCCAATGCTATTAAATCACACAATCACATTACTTCAACTCTCTTTCAACTTCACAATCACAACTCTATCCAATCCCATCCTCCACAATCCTACTAATTCCCATTCAATCCAAAGCTATCCCGTCCCATCCAACACAATCCTACCCAATGCCATCTGATCATATTCAATCCCTTAATCCAATCATATCCCATCCCAGGCTTTCCAATCCTACCTATTCCAGACAATCCTATCCCATTCCATCATACTGCATCTTATCCTACCCCATTCTGTTTTTTCTCACTCAATTCTCTCCAATGCAATCTTATTCCGTCCACTCCTAATGTATCTTAGCCCATGTTTTAACAACAGGCATGGTTTACATAAATCTAGACATCAGTCTAGTTCCATAACAAGCCATCGAGAGGAAACAATATCAAGGAAAATCTTGAAGAAACCATAGGATAAAAACCAACAGGAAGTCATTCTCCTTTGGATTGCATAGGATAGTGGGACTGTTCTATGGTCGAAAAGTAATTGGAAAGGGATATTGGTGTTTAGTCATACTGTGATCCAGTTCAGATGGGCTTGCTCAAGTGAAGTCTAGCACTGTTTGACTGCAATGAGGAAGCGAATCAACCTTAAATCAACCCAATTTAAGAGAGTGAGTCCTATCTGCTATATATTATGGCTAACAGGCACCATGAAGTGGAGCTAAAGTGCTGCAGAAATACAATTCTGGATATCAGGACTGAAGAACAGTAAGGACATGTTTAAGAAAAAAGAAGCACTAGAACGAGCGTGGGTTTGGACATGTGGGAAAGTGTTGGCGTGTGGATGTCCGGTACAGTTTGGCATCAAAGATTCGTTTCTCCTAATGAGATGCCTATTGTTGTTGCCCAGCACCAGGTTAGTGTTTGGAAGGGTTTTATTTATTTATTTACTTACGTTTACATAATTCATAACTTAATATAGCAAACCAAAAGATCTATTATAATCATTCTTATCCTATAATACACTGCAGTATTTTGTAGATTTAAAAGTGTTTTAGATGACTGATTTATTAGAGCTTTCTTTTGATTAACTGAGTGAAGTTATGAATTTTGCAAAAGTAAGTAAGCAGGATCCGTGATTAATTAAAAAGAATAGTTATCAGGAGTTTGTGATACATTTACCATCCCAAAACAGTGAACTCCTATGCACTGATCAGCCAGAAAAGAAAAAATATATATTTTAAAAAATCTAGGTTTTATGTTCCCCTTGTGCCACCAAAACAACACTGAACCCTCGAGAAATGACTCCACGAGATCTCTGAAGGTGTGTTGTGGCATGTGGTACCAAGACACCAGCAGCAGATCCTTCAAGTGCAATAATTTGCAAGGGTAATCTCCATGGATCGGACTTTTTGTCCAGAACATCTCATGGATGCCCGATCGGATTGAGATCGGGGGAAATTCATAAATTCACATGACTCTAAGTTCAGCTTATGACATCTGCATAGCTTTCCATGCAAGCCCAGGAAGCTTTTACTTCCAAGTTACATACGGCATAAGTGTTAAATAAATGATGCTTTCTCTGCAGCAGTCTGCTGGTTATACTTCTGGAGTGAAGATTATGCAAAAGCAGTGTTTATGTACAGCACGTCTATATGTGTGTAGGCACACTGACAGGCTTCCAAAATCCAACATGGCAGCTGCCTTGTGTATTCTACAATAAATTATTGCCATAAAGTTAAATTCATTCAGCAATAAAGTTGATGATTTGCATTGGAGAATACACAAGGCAGTCCTTGTCTCTTTCTATTTTGTCTAACAAATGCATACAGCAGTAACTATGGCAACACTTAATATGAAGAAAAACTGCTCTAAAGTTAAAAGTTTCTTTTCAGGTCACATTGGAATAAAATAATACATACAGTGCACAATTATGGTTCTGCTCATTTGGTGATCTTACAAGCACGAAAGAAAACAGTAGAGAATTTCCTGATCGGGGAGTGTGCACGAAGAGAAAACACACACACACTGTCCACCATTTCTCACGCCCTCTCTTTACATAGCAACACGTTCAGAGCTGTTAAATTTGTTTCACACTTACTTTGTCTCACTGAGGGAACTGCTGTCACGTCTGTTAGATCTTCATCCCCTCCTGAATCTTGTGACTCTTTAACGATGCTGATATAGAAATAGAGAACACACACGCACGCACACACAGCATAATAGAAGAATTGGTCAAGAGGAAGATCATACAGAGATGTGACGATAGACAGTGTTCATTTACTGCCACTTGAAATCTATTACCTCAAGCATTGACCATTTTTCCAGGATACTACATGATTATTAGATTTAACCAATATGGACTAAAATGCCACAAAAGGGATATTATATTGTTTTCATGACCTCCAAAATCAAACCCTTTAAAATGTGTATCCTGTGCAGTGTTAAAATATCCTGAACAAATGCATGCTGGTTTCAGTTTGGGCCAAAATGGTCACATGACCCGGCATGAGACAGCAAGATACAGGAAATAACATGCAAGTATAAACGGCTAACTGGTGAAATAAACATACCATTGCAGCCAGTGTTACAGTTTCATTTCAGGGTGAACCTGTTTTTCTTTTATTAGGCCATGAGTACATTATCTTCCAGGTTAATAAAATATAACATAAGTGGTAACAATCAGAAATAAGAGTTATTGTTTGTCTAATGTGAGAGTGCTCGTGCACATGTGTGTGTGTGTGTGTGTGTGTGAGAGAGAGAGACACTCCACCTGACTCTGACTAAGCATGACATCATGTGAAAGCTCATGAGCTTGGGGTTTCTATGAAAGAAGGTTGCCGTTTTCGAAAAATGAATCTCCTTTAACACGGGAACACAGAGAGGAAACCACACTCTCTCATGCGCATATAAATGTTGAATAATTTGCCAATTACACTGTACACGCAAAAAGCTGGGAAAAAATAAAGAGGAACTGAAATCGTTTGTGTGCCTTCACACTCGCCTATAGGAAGCCGTAGTAAAGTGGGTGGAGAGAAATGCCGTCAATTTTTTAAAAATATATATAAAGTTAATGCTCAGTAATGTCATGCATTTTTTTTTTTTAGATCATACCACTGAGAAGGTTTATGCAGCTAAAATTTAACTGCATTGATACATTCGAGTAGGGAAATATAACCAGTAACGTCTATTGTCGACTCACTGGCATGTCATGCTTCATCCTACTGTGGCAAATTAGGCATGATTGATTTGGACCATGCCCATTGGTCATGGATGATTGCTCTCACTCCCTGGCTGATCAGCATTCGCATTATTTATGCGGGTAACATTGCGCATTGATATTCTCCGATACAGCAGGCGGCAGTATAAACCTACAGTATTTGGTTTGTGAGCCGCCATTAAACACGAGAAGAAGAAAACTAGCACCTTAACCTTCGTGCTATACCCTAAGATTATTGATATTTTGGAAAATCTCATTTTTCAAAGGAAGCAGCTTCATCCAAATTCTGTCAATTTGGCAATCCTATATTACTGTATATGCCACTTATAGCATCACACCAGAGTGGCTACTTACCGAATGAAGTCCTGAGGAACATTTACATAAAAGTCAGGAATATGGGAATGATACAGATGTGGATTTTATTGATTGATAAAGCCTGAAATGTTACATACACATCACATGTTTGAAAAAGCTTAACATCCTGATCACAAAAAAAAAAAGAAAAAGCCTTGTCATAATCAAGGTTTCATCCTTTTATATATGATTGTGTACAGAGACATTACATAGATAAACCAAAGCTTGGAAGAATAAAAATATAGTATAGTAATGTACCTGCTCTTGTATCTGACCTGGACACCGCACAGAAACCATATGGCCAAATTTTTACACGGATCAGTGCTTTATTTAAGTCACAGCTAACTGGAAGGCTATATACCCACTACAAGTCAATTTGTAGATTTAAACTTTTGGTAAAACAATGCTGAAGGCATCCAAAATATTGAATAATCTCCTGTGAAGAGTTGATACAGGGATGTGTCTAGCTTTCTGCTCAGTAAAGCCTTCATAACGGCTCTAATCTGAGGTGCTGTTAATTGGTGATTTTTGAGGCTGGGATCTCTAAAATGAGCTTCTCCTCTGCGGCAGAGACAAGTTGTGGTTTTGCTTTCCTGGAATGAAGACAGTTTCATCATGGTGCTTGTTCGGTTTTACAAACTTGATGATAATGTTCATGCAAGAACTATTCGAGAACAGCTGACCTTAGTGCCTTAAAATAACAATCGACTGTTGTTGCAATTAAATAAAAATAAATAAATAAAATAAAAAAAGGACAATAGTTTGATGTCTGTTGCCATGTTTAAAATATACCAAGGTACATTATAATACTAGATAACGTTATAGTCTGTACTGTCGGACAGCTTATCTCCTTCTACTATTTACTTCCTGTATTATATGTTTATTCTACTTTTCTTATCTTTCTTTTTTTAATCACTGACTCAGAGAGAGAAAATTAAACAAAAAATAACAGTCATAACGTGTACAAACGACAAATACATCTCTTGACTCTCGGAAAAATTCCAGTATTGTTCTAAAATGTGGAATATACATCCAAACCTGTGTAAATCTTTTACTGTTACTGTGTGTATGTGTGGAGATTCTCATATATATAATATATAAAAGATAAATTCTTATGTGCCAAATTGCTTAAAATATCAATTCGAGTCTATAATTATCCTGATTCAATATTACATTATTATCCATTTAAAACCTTTCTTGACTCAAACACGATGCACTGACGCAAAACGCAAAAGTTCTGAACAGCTCCCAGGCGGGTGTGCATCTTATGCGCAACATAGGCACAAGCCGGATGTACACACAACGTAGGCACAAGGCGCACTCAGTTCAGTCACTTGTATGACGAAAAGGATTCGTATGCCGAAGTAAATGTCTTGCAAAATGCCAGTTCTTAAGGCGAAAAGTTACGAAACAGGGCATTTGGATGCTGAGTTACTATTGTGTGTATACGCGCGTGTGCAAGTTTGTGCATACACACACACACACACACAGTATATAGATAGGGAGAGAGCTGCTGCCATGCCTCAATGCGAAAGGAAACCGCCCACAAGGAGCAAAAATAGTGACAAGTGACTTTGTGAGTCTGCTAGTGAGTCAGACCCGATGAGATCAAATTATGTGTCAAAGGTCAATAATGTCAGCCAAGTGACATTCTGTTCATTAAATGGGTTTTTGTGTGTTTTCTGTGAAACTATGTGATTTGCTATGATTTCCTGGATTTATTGAAGAAGGCGTCACAGTCGACAATTTCTATGTTTTCTGTGCCCTGTAGTTTGTGTGTGTGAGAGAGTGTGTATACATGTTTTGAGGTGCTAAGTCTAAGGCCTTGTGTGTAAACTGTACATTACACGACACTTTTCTACTGTTACTCAAAACAACTCTTGCTTCAGGTTCATTCGTCCATAAACAGATTTTTTTTTCCCCCTCTGAAGACAAAGAAAAGCTTCTCTGGTTACCGCATTTCTCTTAACGACAGTGTTTTTGCTGAGTGTGGCCACGAGTCTGGACAAGCCCTGGTATAAACCCGAAGACTCTTTACAGTAAGCACAGTTACAGAAAGCAAGCTGTTACTTAACACTTTATTTCAGAAATGTGAGGCTTGGATACAGAGCTACATTGAGTGTTTTATGACTTGTATACATTCAAGGTGCTAGTTTGTTAGCCAAGTCTCAGTGCTGCATTGTTTAGATATTGTTCACACAAGAGTCTTCAAGAATGGGCTCAATTCCACTTCCATCCCAGAATTTCCCAATCACCCAGTTCTCTTGTTTTCTCTCACCTCCCAAAAACAGTGACTGACTATGTTAAATTGCCCTAAGGTGCGAGTTCTTTCCTAGTGTTCACAGGACGAGCAAAGAAATGATTGTAACAAGGTGAACAATGTCTGAAATGGGTTTCTGAATTACTCACTATGGTTAAAGTGTTACAGGAGAAGAAAAAAAATATATTAAGCACATTTGACATTTGCAGAATAATCCTCTGAAAAAAAAGGGATCGGTCAGAGTAACCTTCGTAAATGCCTTAAAATATTACTGATATACCTGATTAATACTGGTGTAGTCCATTCTACTTGATTAATTGCTTAATTCTTGTCAGGGTTAGGTGGATCCAAAGCATATCCTGGAAGCACATTATTCCATAGCACACTTAGCACAATTCAATGTGCTGGGAGAAAATCAGACAAAACGGTAACACCAGCTCACAATATTTCATTAGGTTTCCATTCTTAATGAAAGACAGATTAAAAAACTAAATTAGCAAAGTAACAAATCAAGTACTGAAATGAACCACATCCTACCCACCTACGCCCAAGTCCTACAGGTGTCACCATGACATATAGTGCAGCTGCGGTTTATGTTGAGTTTCAGCAAACCCTGGCTTTCTTATCACAACACAAAAAGATTTATCTTGTAACGCATCAGCAATATGTGTACAGCAGTTCAAAACAGGAAAATGTCTCATTTTAAGCCGGTTTCAAAATGGGAGACAAATTTTAAAAGTCTGGTGCAGGAAAAAGCACCAAGCAGAGATGATAGAGGTGCAGGATTATACAAGCTTTTAATTTCTAGTGACAAGCAAAGTTACAAACAAGACACTGTCACCGAGCAATCCGACTGGACGAGAGGCATTCCAGGAGTAGTGATAATGGACAGTAACAGCACTGGGACATTAAACTAACTCAGCATATCAAATGTTATACAATCGTTAATTAAAATCTCGGTCACAACATGTACAAAAGTAGATCATAACTGAACACAGTACGGAGGACAGAGCAGCTACCTGCCGAAAAAATTACTTTCAAAGCCAGTCATCGAAGCATTTTAGCTAGCAAACACGCATGATAACCTATCTACTAAATATTTTTTTCCAAGTCATTATGAATTGCCTCTGTGTTGTTTTATTTACGTCCAAGCCATGCTAAAAAGCGAAGCAGTGCTGTTACCCTAGCTTTTAACACAAGGCTGAATCCCAAATCTCTCTGTAACCCCTAATTAAGGGCTACGGTGTGTTGAACAAGTGATTGTACAGCTTAGCAAACTAGCTAACATTTAACACTATTTGAGATTTAACCCCAGAACCCGGAAATGGAGGCGTTTTTAGTTTCACCAGCTGTGGAAGAATGTGTGTGTTAGTGGAGCAAAATTGCTGGTTAAGCAAACAAATCATAGTCTGTTGATCATAAATAGTGTTTGTAGAACTGTGCTGGAACCGAGGCGCGCTGATAACCCGCACAACAGCACTCCCTCTTGTGCGATATTTCTTTAATTATCTGTAGGCTTACTGTACCAATTCAGCAGCTTTTCCATGTCGGCACCACCGCATTTCACCATATTGCCACAGTAAGATAAAGCAATCTGCAGCACCAATTGTGAAAGTCGGGACTAGAATTTCGAAAAAAGCTTTATTTTTTTATTATTATTTTTTTTTTAACATACCCTCTCTCACACACACACACACACACACACACACACACACACACATAAAATACATTATCTAGACTGATTAGAGTTCAAAACTATCTGCAATTTACATTAATAATGTATTAGCTAGGTTAAAAATGTGTGTAAAGACCAACGTGTGTGTATGGACCTGTGAATGAGGGACAAACGTGTAGTTCTAATTTATTATACGTGTTTTACAGAGCTGATTTGAATCAGATGAATCGATTCTCGTTATGTTCGCTTGAAATAATAAACAGGTCCGTTCAAAAGAATCGACTCCAGTGACGGTTCATCACAACTGCTGCTAAACCGAAATCGCGTTTGTAACACGAAGCGTGTTCAGGCAGTTCGCAATTTCTCAATTTCACACTTTCACAAAATCACCTCACATCCCGCGTCCCCTTTGGACTCATTCGAACATTTTAAACTTGACATTATAATCTGCACGGTGAAACGCTTAACGTTAAATATCGTTATTTTCAAACCGCTTCGGTTGGAGCTACCGTTAACGTCAACATCTCTGAGCTGCTTTTATTTATTTATTTCCTTGACACTTCTCTCATTATAAATACCGAACTTTATCCAGTTAGCCCGTTACCTAAAGCAAACTACTTACACTTTCTCACCTCGGTGTGTGTCTGAATCCTCCAAACGCCTCCAAGTTGTGTTGTTCAGTCCAGAAACCTCGTTACAGGGTGTAGAAAGTCTCGGTTTTACACAGCGTTCAACCCGGGATTTGGTGTCCACGCTACCACACTCACTTCCCCTAACTGGAAGTTCACTTAAAGAAAAACACACAGGGAGGGTTTCAACATGTCGCCCTGCGTTACCTTCATGAGAACTGTCCCGGTTTTAAAATCACCGAATGCGCGCGGTAAACCAGGAGGAGGCGTCTGGGCTTTCCTCCGAACTCGCTTTCGGTTGTAATATACCCAAAAGGGAGCGAGTATGGAGCAAGTATGGAAAGCCATACATGTCACAAATGTCCAAAGTAACTCCTTCGAGTACACACAGACACTTTCCGCACTGATTGCTGAATGTTAGCTCATGTTGCTAACAAGTTACACACGTTTATTAAACACAAAATCTTAACAGAAATCTTACATTTTTAAAGGACAATTAAAAAAATGTCTAAAAGGACACATGAACAGAGTGCAGTAGGGGTGGAAATCACCAGTCACTTCCAGACACAATATCACTGTACTTACTGTAGGTGAAGATTCCATTAAAATTGTGATTCTGTAAGTATCACGATTTAATAAAAATCCAAATCCAAATATGTTTTCAGGATTGTGCAATATAGAATGATTTTTTTTTCAGCACAACTCATGATATGAATTTTATTTCATTTCAAATAACTATACAAACATGACTGAGAAAAAAAGGGTCACATAGGCAAATACCTGTAAATATCACAGATACATAAGATCATATATTTTTAAGGTTGTTTTCAGTTGTTTCTGTGACCAAGTAATAATAATAATAATAATAATAATAATAATAATATGCACATTTTGAGTTCTACATTTATTCGACATCATTCACATATTTCTTTAGTAGTAACATTTACACATTTAAAAAAATAATGATAACTTTAGTTCTACTGTACAGTATATGACATCACAAAACCCAATTGCACAGTTTAAATCGGTCATTAACTAATTCAAGGATTCTTTAGTCATACCAGCACACTTCCATGTTATGGTACGAAATTAGTACCCAGGTCCCGTTTTAAGCCACATAGATAAAGAATGATATAAATATGGATATATATATATATATATACTGTATATATATCTGGGGAAAGGAAGACCAAGATTCACCTCTGCTGCGGAGGATAAGTTCATCCGAGTCACCAGCCTCGCAGGTTAACAGCAGCTCAGATTAGAGACCAGGTCAGTGCGAAACAGTAATCAAAGCAAAAGGTGGCTACTTTGAAGAATCTAGAATATGACATATTTTCAGTTGTTTCACACTTTTTTGTTATGTATATAATTCCACATGTGTTTTTTCATAGTTTTGATGCCTTCAGTGCGAATTTACAATTTTCATAGTCATGAAAATAAAGAAAAACTCTTTGAATGAGAAGGTGTGTCCAAACTTTTGGTCTGTACTGTATACATGAATATTAATAACAGCAGTTAGAGAGAATATATTATGCCAAAATGTAAATGTAAACTGTACATAGTGTATTGCACATTTTCAAAACTATATTGCACATTTTGTACATTGCACTAATAGAGTTGTATATGTATTGCACCATGGGGTTATATATTGCACTGCAGGAAAAAAAAAAAACAGAGATATATTTGTAATGGTCTAAGAGCCGAGACATGTTTTAAGGGTTAAACTTCACGGGTTTTGTAAAGAAGAGCCTGTGCACTGTGCAAAACTGTGTTTCTCTATAGTGCATGTTTGACCATACGTACGCCCCACTTATTCTTTTAATGGCAGCTTGCATCCATTGCCTTTACTGCCTCTCAGTACACCGCTCTCTCGGGGGCAGAATGAACAGGTACAGGAGCGGTAGCACGAGAGAGAAATGTCTGCTGCTAGTCAATCGATCACGGATCTCATTCTTCTCAGATTTCTCAGACAGATTTTTAAGGGTGGGCAAATACACATGAGCGGTCATCCATATACTTTGGCGGCCCGCCCAAGTACACGCTATGTGGCGGAAACACTGGAGGGACCCGGATAATCAGTTTAATTTCTCGTGGCTGTCATTGTGCCTATGCTGAGCATGACTGATTATTATACACACATCTAAAATCTGATTCAAATATCTAAGTATAGTAGGCAGATAGCTCCTGAAATCTTATGGTGGGTTTTGGATGTACATTATATGCTAATAAAATGAACAAACAATGAATATGATCTAGACATTCCTACCCATAACAGTCCTATTGTAAGCGGCAAGACATGAATTCAGACATAACGATCACTTTGATCTAGATCAATATAAGAGTTTAAAGGACATCTATTATGAAAATGATCTGAGAAGAAGAAGGTTGTCATTGCTCGAGGGCTTGATATATTCATGTCTAAATTACAATTTTCCTAGGTTTGAATATAATTTCCACCCATTCAATCAAATTGAAGCCTATCCCAGGAAACTTGTGCGAAAGTGACAACTTTTCTTTGCTAAGGCAACAGTGCTAGCCATTACGGCACTGTGCTATAATTTCCAATACTATAATTTCTCATTTGAAAACAAAAAAATACATTTCTACTTAATTTTTTTATATCCTGTTAACTAGAGTGTATTCATACCATAATGGATTGTTTTTATGATCAAATTGTTTTGTTATGAAGATGAAGTGCATGATGCTTTTCCTATGCTGCTTATGAAGAATTGAATGAATTTGGATGTTGAGGCCAGTTATATTAATCTCTATGTGATGCTCATTCATATTACATTAGGCCTATGGGCTGGAAGTCTTATTGATTCATTAGTCAGAGGTGTCGGTAACTGGCAGCATGAGTTTGTGATCTCAGAATCTGAGACTGAAATATACACAAACCTGTGTCTGTTGCCTCCTGCTTATGTGTAAGCCCTAGCTGTGGCATAACTGTGTGAAATTATATATTCAGAGGTGTGTTTATGTAGGCTGGCTTGTAAAATCTCGCCTTGTGTTTAACACAGAATCACGCCGTATCTGTCATGGAGCAGGTACTGTGTTAGGAATTAAACTATATCAACCAGTGCAGTAATGGGAAACCCTGTGGCTGCTGTCAGAAATTTCACCATTAATAAGAATAATAAATCATGGCATCAATATCAGGTGTACGATTGTTTTAATAGTGAAACCTTAATAGCAGAAAACCCCAAGTATTTGGAACACAATGCTGGTTTGCTGATATAAACACACAATAAAAAATACATATATCTACTCAGATTATTAATTCAGTGGCGCTGAAATATTTCATGTGATGTATTTTAATTTGCCATGTCCAAGACAAAGAAATTGTTGACTACATGAATAACAACAGCTGGTAGCTTCTCTGTGCCAGCACAATATTGTGTTTGATAGCGCTCATTGTCCAGTACGTGCAAAAATGGGAAAGTTTCAAGCTCTTGTTGCAAATATGAGAAAGAGGATGACGGATTTATACAAGCTAGGAAGGTGTCTTGGATTTCTAAGCAAATGCCGATTTTAAGATCAGTTCAAACCACTGTATGTAATCAGACTGAAAATCTGCCATGGACAGATCTGTCATGAACTGGAAATTGCTGGAACACAGCGTCATCCTCTATAGCCAAATATGTTTTAAGTGAACAGTGAAATTCTTTATTCTTCGCATATCCCAGTCTCTTGTTAGTAGGCTCGGGTCAGAGCTCTGGAGCAGACAGGGTTAAAGGCTTTGCTCAAGGTCCCAACAGTGGCAACCTGATGGAGCTGGGGTGTGTACCTCCGATTTTCCAATCAGTAGCTCAGAGCCTTGACACACTGAGCCATCACTGCCCTGTCATGGTCTGAAAGCCTCCATCCAAGAAATAAGCACTTGCTCTAAAATCAATACCTTTAAGCTTGACTGAAGTTTTCAACTAATCACACAAAGAAAATCCTTCTAGAGGGGAATTTTGACCAGTGGTACAGTATGTTGGGAGGAGTAAATGTGAAGCATTCAACCCCAAAAATGCTGTACCACCTGTTATGAGTGGTGGTGATAACATCGTGCTTTGGGGCTGATTTGTTGCCAGTAGAAATGTGGCAGTGTTCAAAGTGTCTTCAAAAAAAAAAAAAAGTGTCTTCCAACATGACAATAACCAAAGCGCACATCAAAGCTGGGTGTAGATAATAGCTGAAGCAGTCAAACTATACACTTTTGGACATTATTGCAACTTTGAGGACAGTGCTTAAAAGTTGGGTATGTGCCAGGAAGGCAATAAAATTAATTAAACACTACTCATTCGAACAAGAAGAGGGGTCAACTATCCAACCAGAATTCTCACAGAAGCTTGTTAACACAGCGGTAAGTAGGTGAACAAAGTAAAAAGTCAAACAAATTCATTGCACCAGCAAGACAAAGTCTCTGGAGCAGCCTTGGTGCTTAATATGGGAAAATTTCCAACAGTCTGAAACAAAAAGGGTAACACTCTGATTTCATTAATAACTCCTGAAAATAAAGGAAAACAAGTTATTATTATTGTCACCTGATGAGTATCCGGGAAGATAAGTTTGCTTCTATTCCTGATCAATAATCTCAGTGAGAAACTAAAAAATCTGTGGTCTTTGCTTTCATCCACTGGATGTCTGAATGAGGGAGGGGCGCTGATTGGCTCGCCTTTTATATGCAGTAAAGAATCGAACAAATCAGAATTTTTGTAACTAATCATAGGCAGGATTTATTGGAAAAATTGGTAACCTCAAAAGTGGAAAAAAAAAATACTATTTCTTCTCTTTCTTCTTTTATATTTCCAAAAGATTACATGCTCCAAAGCATCACTAAAACAAGTTCTGATTTATGCATGTAAATACATATCTTATCAGATCAGTGTACATGTAAAGTTGGATTCTCTAATCAGGATGATTCCAATCAGACTAAAGAAACATTTCATGTAAACATACTGTACCTACTGTGACCTAAGAAGCAAATAATTTCCGACACCTACTGGAAAAGTTTGTCTTTATTGCTGATTTTTTTAAAAACACTGAGCAGTAATAATTAAAAACAAAGAGGTTTAATTGGGATTATTTTATTTGATATGATCAATGATCAACCTAGACACCATCTATCAGAAAAAAAACTTCCAAAGTTCCTCCAAAGTTTGACTGCAGATTTACGCTCAATTCTTTCCAGCATAAATCAAACTAAACTCAGAAAGAAAAACAAAAACCCAGAAAGTGAGCAGGACAAAGCCACTTACTGTACTTAACACAAAAGAAGCTTCCTGTAGAACAAAAGATGGAAAAGCAATGACCATGAGTAAAACTACCATGTGAACATATTAAGGCAGGATATCACACGGTGACTAAAGTACAAGCTGTGCCTTCAAGTGTCACTCAAATATCCATAAGATTAAACATTAGAATTTTTAGAAATGGGGATAATCAAGATACATTCACCTAACTTTTGTCTAATTTTTGGAAAATATTATTATGCAAGTGGTTTTGTTGAATAAGGTGCTTTTATGTACCAGGCAGCATTTAGTCTAGTATTCAAATATTTCATAATTATATTAGCAATTTCTATTGCTGAAATTAGTTGAATTTATGTGAAATCTAGAAACCCACAGCAGTGCACATTGCATTGAATAAAGAATAAAAAAAAAAAATCATATTTTTTTTATATCACACTGACAAAAGTCTCATCAGGACCGCTTTACAATTTCAGTACATCATTGCAGCAAACAGTGGACTGGAATACAGGTAGGAGAAAGGATTTTTTAAAAATGGAATTTTACAAATATAATAACCACCACCTTTCACTTATATCATTGATGCTAATAACAAAATAAGGACAAAAAAACAAGTATATAATTTTCAATATAGTATACAAGTCTTAAAATCTAATCAGGGGTTAAAATTCATAATGTTGGACCAAAAATTCCATGTTGGACCATGTACAGTACAGTACAGTACAGTGTATCTATCCCAGTGTTGCTTAAAGTTGGTCCTGGAGGAACCCCTGCCCTGCACTTTTTAGTGTTTCCTTACCTCCCAGGGCACCTGTTGTAACTAATAAGCGTATTTAATTTACTTTATTTTTCATTTAACCATGTCGGACTTCCTCACATTTCAGTCGGATTAACGCATTAACCAAAACACTTTATATGGGCACATATTCATACGCAAGTGCAGGCGATCTGTTCGGCTCAATTACACGTAATTGAAAAATTCTCCCCCATCTAGGAATTAGTGCCATTACAGTATGTTAGTTGAAGAGATGTCCCAGCTTCACACTCACAACTTGGATTGCAGAGGCTTCATGTACTTGTAGTATGATTCATGAACCTGAAGAGAAAAAGAGGGGAAAAAATATGCACAGATCCTGAGTTCTATGAATGAAGTCTAACACTGAAGTGTACAGTAGGTAGAAATATATATTGTGATTTCATGCAAATAGAAACACAAGTGAGATATTAAGACAAATTCTAATTTACAACGCAACAATTTGAATAATAAATTCGTTGTTTATTAAGAAGGGAATGTAGGCTGACGTGCTTTGAATGCTGTGAGATGTTCCAACACAAGAGATTTATTCTGTTTCAGTGATTTTTAGGTTACATTTAATGTCCATGAGACAACTTAGTGAAGGTTTTTTTTTTTTTTTACTTACAGTACAGCATCATTTTCCCACAAATTTCTATTTTAAACTCTGTCCACTGTCAAAATGAGCTTTTATGAGTTATGTTGGATATCATGATATTGAAATTATTTTTTTTCTTTATAATTAAAAAATGAAAACTTAAAATCTCCTAAAATTTAAGTCTAGAAACAGCTTTTATCTTTTTTGTGTTAAATATAATAATTATTTGATCATTTATTTTATTATTTGATCAGATTAAATAAAGTATATATATATATATATATATATATATAAAAAATATATATATATATATATATATATATATATTTTTTTTTTTTTTTGTCAAATAAGTTTTATTGAAAGACAAATGTTAGACGATGGATTAACATGGTTACAAAGTTTGAGTCTTTTTTTTTCTTATACAAACACAACTGAAACTAGAGGAAAGCAATAACAATGATAATAATTATATAAAGATTAAAATAAAATGGTGACATAGTAACAATAATAAAGTAAATACAATTACAAAAAAAAAAAAGGAGGAAGAAAAAATAATAATAATAAAAAATAATAAGAATAAGAATAATTCACAAACCCGTCCTCACCAAACCTGTTAAGTTAAAATATAAAGTATGATGAAACATTAAAGTATCGCATTAACAAATAATGTATTAGTCTGTAGAGTTTCAGCCAAGATAACAGAGAAAAGGATGCCATATTTTGTCAAACTGCTCCAATTTGCCCTTCAGACAGTATCTAATTTGTTCCAAATGTAGAGTGGAAATCATTTCTCCAAGCCATAACTTGAGTGTAGGAGCCTGCTTTTTCTTCCAGAACAGTAAGAGTAACTTCTTGGCTGTAATTAAACTATATGCTAACAGTTTGTGTTGTGCTCTTGATAACGAATGTGTATGTTCAGAAAGTCCCATAATAATAAGTTCTGAGTCTAGCTGTATTTGCTGTCCAAACATTTCTGAAAGGACATCAGAAATTCCATTCCAATAACTCTGTATCTTGGAGCACGAGATAAAGCTATGGGGCAAAGAGGGGAGATATTTTGGAAAATTCTATGCAGTTTCTTTTTTGAATAATGCAGTCTGTGAATGATTTTAAACTGAATAAGGCGATGTCTAGAATTGATGGGAGTGTTCATTAATATCTTTTAAGCTCTTCTGTCATGTTTCATCCGAGATTTTCACTCCTAGTTCTTTCTCCCACTCTACCTTAAAAAGTATAGTAGAAGGAGAATCAAAGGATTGTAGGAGATCATAAATTATTGACAATGCCTTTTTATTTCGTTTACAGCGATCAAGACACTTATCAATAACAGATGCTGATATATTATCTGATGAGGCTGAATGAGCACGAATATAGTTTCTACTTTGCAGAAATCTAAAGAAATGATTCTGAGGGAGTTCAAATTTCTGTTGGATCTGACTAAATGACATCAAAATACCGTCCATGAAAAAATCCCCAATGTAACGTATACCCATTTCTTTCCATTGCACAAAAGTCCCATCCAGTTTTGATGCTATGAATGATGGATTCTTAGAAATGGGAGTTAAAAACAACAGTGACTTTATCTTGAAGTATTCCTTTATCTGTTTCCAAATACGGAGTATACTCCGAAATATAATACTACTACTGTAAGTAGACTGATCGAGAGTTACAGGAGAAAGAATCACTGCTCCCGGATTGTATGGATAACACTGATCACAAACGATTTGAAGCCAATTTGGAGGAGCATCATGATCATCCAACCACACTGAAATTAATCTAATGTATGGAGCCCAGTAATAAAGGCGAAAATCAGGAAGTGCCAGACCACCCTCTTGTTTAGATTAACACAGATGTGATTTTTATACCCCCACAAAAAGGGAAGAATAATAGAATCTAATTGATTAAAGAAGGATTTAGGTAAAAAGATTGGAACATTCTGGAATAAGTAAAGTATCTGTGGTAAGAATATCATTTTAATTGCATTTATTCTGCCGAGCAGAGAAATCGGTAGTGTTTTCCAGAACTGTATATTGGCTTGCAATTGGGAAATTAAAGGGGTAAAGTTGGCTTTTAAAAGTGAAGAGTATTTATTGGCTACTACAATTCCTAGATAAGTGAATTGTTCTAGTGAGAGTTTAAATGGAGAAGACTGTATTGAAGACAGATCTTTTAATCCTACAGGCATTAATTCACTTTTACTTAAATTAACCTTGAATCCTGAGAATGTCCCAAAAACGTCAATAGTGTCTAGAATAATCGGCAGACTTACATGGGGCTTGGTGATATATAACAGGATATCGTCTGCATATAAAGGTATTTTATTAACTGGATTTAAGGTGTTAAAGCCATGAATAGAAGGATCAGAACGAATGGACTGAGCAAGGGGTTCCATGGTTAGTGCAAATAAAAGAGGAGAGAGGGGACAACCTTGCCTAGTCCCTCTTCGAAGATTGAAGGGGCCAGACAGAGTATTATTAGTTAAGACTTGTGCTGTAGGATTTTTATACAGAATTTTAATCCAATTTATAAATGTATCACCTAAGCCAAATTTTTTTCATACTCCAAAAAGAAAGTGCCATTCAACACGGTCAAAAGCTTTTTCAGCATCGAGATCGTCTTGAATTGCTTGGTGATGGTACATTATGTTAAATAGGCGCCTGGTATTCTGTGAGACATTCCTACCAGGAATGAATCCAGTTTGATCAGGATGAATCAGACCAGTCAGTAATCTACCAAGTCTATTTGCAAGGATTTTTGAAACAAGTATTTTTTGCCGGCAAATCTACTTATTGTGATAGACTGTGTACTGTAGAAAGTCCTGTTTCAGCTGCATGGTGTGATGATCTTCGTCTCCACCACACAAGTAAATAAATGTATGCATGTACAGTATGTACTGTATGTATGTGTGCATGTACAGTACAGGCTGACTATACACACACACACACACACACACACACACACACGCATACAAATTGCATTGTTCAGGTTTTCATAAGAATAATATATAGTGCTGCACAATTCTTTGTGCCAATATGGACCTGTGCAATGATTTAATTATGCGTTTATTTGATTTTTTTTTAAATACTTTTGAGGCGCTATACAAATGTTGGTAAAAATCCCTTTACTGAGCTTATTTGTGCTTTTATTGCGGTTAGCCTAGATAAATACGTATATGGAATATACTACATTTCATAATTACATATCTCAGTTTAAATGGCAATTTTGTTATTTAGAATAATGACGGAAAAGAAAAATATAGTAAAAGTATATATTGTTCCATTACCTCTGTACGGTTGAGAGGAGAGCTCTTGGCCCACTCGAACATGCTCTCATAGACGTTCCCGTCGTAGCGGCCGAGCACCGAGCTCAGCATCTCGTCACGGTAGTCAAAGGCGTCCACCAGCGCCACAGCGTTTGGACGGATTTCAGCCATCAGGGCCTTTATCCTCTGAGTGATCTGAGCCAGCTGTGGAACAGTTAGCAGGCCAGCCTGGAAAAAAAACACACACACAGAGCAAGAAAAAAAATTTCAGTTACTATGGACTTATCAGAACATTTGCAGATTTAGTTGTTCTCCCCATACCAAATGTAACAAAATGCTGAATGTAAGTCTGGTGTTTTAAAATTTTTTTATTCTTTACAATGACAATTTTGCTAAAGGAGTAATGTTAGGTCTACATTACCCTACGTATTTTAACAACCAGTTCTTTAGTAATCCTAATGGTCTAACTTAACTTATAATATTTAAAGCTGTAAATGACAGGTAGACTGGCAAGCTATTACACTGCTGTTTTCAATTTGATTCGATTCAATAGCCCTCATGTTCACTGCCTTAGATATGTCTACAGCAGCTGTATTCCCTATAGGTTTTGAAGTACTGTACTACAAAAAGTATCTAATAAGCATTGAAATCCTTGTAATTGTTGATTTAAAAAAAAAAAAAAAAAAAGTCATGTCTTGTATGTACGAAGCAACAGTATTTTTTTTCTACTCCACACTGTCATCCAGTAGGTGGTAGTTTTTTTTACCATTGTTGACCTAAACTGAAAGAAAGAACAAGCGATACTATCGCAAAATGCGAGTATATTATGGTATAGTATAGTATTGCATTTTATTAACATGCAGAAATATATGTGGTATTTTTTTTTTTTTAAGTATTCATCAATTTCTTACTATTTTATGTTTGCAAATCATTTGTGAATCGATTCTGAATTGAACAACTGATCCATCAGTTCAATAAACTGAATGGTGTCTCGAAAGATCAATTAAACTGTATAACTGATTAAAACCCACTGCTTTATTAATATTATGGTGGCAGCCAATAAATAACCTTTCAAAGCCTGGTACAGGAGCTGCGCGTCAATAATATTTTCTTGTTTGAAATCACAGATAGTAGGCATATTACTGTGTATTTCCCACCCATAACATAGGAGGACTTGGGGCATAAGGCGGGGTACATTCTGGACGGGGTGCACAAGCACACACACTACGGGCATTATGGAAATTTCAATTACCCTAATCTGCATGTCTTTGGACGGCGGAAGGAAACCCGAGCACTTGAAAGAAGCCTAGCAAGCAAGAATGCAACCACTACACCGCGTGCATTTTGCAACTTAATACAAATAAATGAGTCTTCCCAAAGAAGAGATGCGTCACCTGCAAGAAGTCTCCCGAGTTGTTGGCGACACCGTGCAGGGTGTAGAGTAAAGCGAGAGCACTGAGGACGGAGTATACGGCCGTGTGACTGATCTCACTCAGCTTGGCAGCAAACAGCTTCACCACTACATAGTGACAGTGAGCCTGGAAATAAACAACCACAAATACGTACAGGATACAGCAAGACAAAACACCCACAAAGTCATGGGAATGAGCCAAAAACATAGGAGAGCCAAAAACACTCGTCAGGTTTAACTGGTGTGCACTGGGTACATGTTACAGGAACGTAATCTACAGTATCTCCAGGGTGGAGTGTTACGGCTTTAAACATCAAACCCCACGACCCTGGAAAAAAAAAAAAAGTGCATCTACACAATAATAAAGCAGGACATTCATCATCACAGTGGTGTCCGATTGTGCAGCTTTACTGAATTCTAACCACATGTTCACTCAGCCTACATGTTGCAATGTAGGAAACTACATTATATAATAGAGACATACATCAGAGGCTCGGATGAGCTCTAACGAGCTGTTGTTCCAGGCATCCTCTTGGCTCTTGTTACGCTGGAGCTCTGTCTGTAGGCTCTTCGCTGCCGTTTCCACTAGTCTAAGATGAATCAAATACACACAAAGGCTGTATCAAATAATAATAATAATAATGCTGATGCAAGATTAAAAGCTTTCAAAATGCATTTCTTTCTATATTCTTTTATCTCTGAAGTACATAAAACTAGTCTTGTTGAATATACACAGGTTGGGTATACAGCAATAAAGTACATCACATGGTTAAATAGCGCTGTGTGTGCGTCACTCACTTGGTAGCACGGTGTTTGTAGGCCTCCACCAGGCTTTGCAGGTCATTGATGTTGATGACCATGGGTCTGGAGCCCGTAGGTTGAGGCTGCAGACGCGGGTGAGACTCGTTCAAATAGGAGACGATGCCACTGAGCTTCTTTCCATCACGCACTTGTCGGTAGCTCTTCACCAGGTATCTGAACCGCAGGGGAAAAAAAAGTAAATGTGGCAGCCTATTACACACTGTTGTATTGCTTCTGGTTGTACGCTCAGGCACATGGGACAAGGAAAATTCTGATGGGAGGTATAAGTGTTACAGACACTGTATAGACTACGCACTACGGGTCAGGGGTAGCTTAGTGGTTAAGGCATTGGACTGCTGTTCCACAGTTGGGCCCTTGAGTAAGGCCCTTAACCCTCAACTGCTCAAATGAGATAAAAATGTAAGTCGCTCTGGATAAGGGCGTCTGTCAAATACGCACCGTTCACGAGGCTTTTACTTAACACTTTTACTGATGTACAGCTCAGCAAAAACAGTGGCAAAGTCATGAACTGATATGTACTTTAATTTTATTCAGCAGGCAAGATTAGCGTATGAAACTAGCAACACTACAGTATGTGAAGGGAAGTCTGCGTGTCTCAGCTCTGTGTGTACCGGGCCGTCTGGAGCATCATCACGGTGTTCTCGCCCTCGTAGGTGCACATGGGCGTAAAGGTGACGTAGATGTCCGGCAGGCCGCTGCTTCTAGAGTAACCGTGTCCCCCGCATGCCATCCGGCACACTTCGACCCCTGCATTCGTAGTCCAGGTAGTGAACGCTTTCAAACCTGCGGCTAGAGCATGGAGCTGAGAAACAGAGAACGGAAGAAAGTCAGAGAGCTAACTGTAGGGCTAATTGTTGCTAGGTTTGTCTAAAATTTGCCAACAAATAGGTGAAAAATTTGCTGATTAGCCATCAGCGTCAGACGTACAGTAAAAAAACCTAAAAAAAAACCCACAATGATGATTTCTTGTTTTTTTTGCCCAGGACAGATACAGCATTTTATATTTTAAAGACTGTAATGTAAACAAATACAGCAGGTGTGGCCTCATCATGAATAAATCAACAAATGTGATGCAAATGTTTTTCCGACATTATGGCATTATTTTCCTCACTTAGCATTGATGGCTGTGTGTCTTGCTCTGTTCTACCCAAATTAAGAGCCTTGGTGTAATTTTAGACAGCACCCTGTTTTTTAATGAACACATTAACAGTATCTTTCGCTCAGCGTTTAAAATTTTTTTTTTATCATTGTCTCTCTAAGATGAGCACTGAGGTCCTGGTTAATGTTCTCGTTACATCTTGCACGTCTCTACTGTACAGTAACTCTATTGTATTTGGCATTCCCGACAGGGTTAAGCAGCAAGAACTATCATGCGATCCAGAACATCAGCACACTTTTGATAATCCATCTCCTCCTCCTCCTCCTTACAGTATCTTATTTAAAAATTCTTTTATTAGAATTTAAGGCTTTAAATAGCATTGCTCCGGTGGATCTGACAGAACTGGTCACACCATTACGCCCCTGCTCGATCATTGCGATCTGCCTCGGCTGGCCTTCCATCAGAACCAGGCTTTAATTTTAACTCTGTGGCCTGCTAGAGCGTTCTCTAGGGTGGCGCCAAGGCTCTGGAACGAGCTCCCTCTTACTGTAACATTCGACACTGTAACTCCATCTCATAGCTGCGAAGACTCATCTTTTTCAATTAGTATATCACCTTTAGTGTCTCTATATAAATCACTCTCACTCACTCATCGTCTATACCGCTTAATCCTGTGTACAGGGTCGCGGGGGCCTGGAGCCTATCCCAGGAGACTTAGGGCACGAGGCGGGGTACACCCTGGAAGGGGTGCCAATCCTTCATCACACACATACATACACACACATACATACACATACATACACATACACACACACACACAAATTATTTTACTTATATTAGTTACCTTTCTGACTTATGGACCGTCAACTTTTATAGATTGATTCATTCAGCCAGTATTGGTGTTGATTATTATTTTTTTAATGCTATACATATAATAAAGAGAATGTGTGCCAAGTAGCTGATCCGTGATCAGTTAGATTTCTCCCCACGCAGGTGAACAACAGATTCATTGCAAAGTTTAATAATCATAATGCGGAATACAGTTTCACGATGGTGTGTGGCCTTTATTACTAAGCAAAATGTTTTTCTCCATGCGCACAAATAATATTTTCACTTGCTAACACCTGCTCACTTGGCAGATGCCACTGTAAAAAAAAAAAAAAGTCTAACACTGTAAAACTGACCAAATAATAAAATCAGTACTAGAACTCATACTATATTTCAACTATATTTTATATATAGTTTTATTTTGATTCCCAACCCAAAACACATTTTCCAGGCAAAAGTAATAATATAGATGCTGGAAAAACACATAATCTGGCCACACTGATCGCTCAACCTTGCACAGCCTGACAAGATAAACTCTGACTGACTTGCTTCCCTAAAAAATGTAACTGTTTTTATTTTATTTTATTTATTTTTTGCATGACAGGTGATTTTTGATAAAAGCTTGAAAAAAAAATCTGTAGTGTCAAATTCACGTTGCAATGTCTTGAAAATTTTGCATTTTACTACAATACAGCTTTTCAGATTGCTATCTTTTATATGAAATCTAAATTGACCAAGTTTCATCTGAATGACAATTAAGATCATTGGAAGATTTGAATTCAAAAAGTTACGGACACTACATACATAAAAGGGCATGAAATCTTATTTAGCAAATGTGTTTCTTTTTATCTGATTAAAAATATGAATATGAACGCAAATTTACAAAAACCACACTTGGATTGAAAGATACGAAGCATTAAGTAGTATCGATTTTATTTTATACTATATATTGATTGAAATTGCCTTCTGTTTCATTTTTTATTGGTTTTGTTCTGAATTCTTTTTTAAAGGCTGTTTTAATTTTTTATGTTTAATGCAAAGTGTCTTGGGCGCGTGAAATGTGCTTAGAAATAAAATATATTACTATTAGTAGTAGTAGTAGTATTGTTATATTAATTGATGTAAAAATGTTTTTGTTTTTACAGATTTACTCATAAAAGTGAATTAAGCACATTATTTGTTTAAAAAGTTACTCAAGTAATTGAAAATTCTTAGCCACCCGTTCACACGGACACAATCAATACAGTACAATAAATCCCTCTGTGTGAGACGTTGCTCTTCATATAGATCGTACAATGCCTTGTCTTTGTAAAACTACAAGTCATGTTAACAGCACTGACTGAACCGTCGTACCTCAGGCAGCTGGCTGAAGTCTCCCTGGTTGATGTCTCCAGTGATACGATTATAGGTGTTCTTCATGTACTGGCCCACAAAGGTGAAGGCATAGGCCGTGGCCAACAGCGGGAAGAGTTTATGCTGCTGCGCTTGGTAGTCCAAGATCTGCGGCTCGGGCTCTCTGTGTGTAGTACAGGTACAGGATGAGCTCGTGCAAGATCAAGTCAGTGTGCTCAGCTCGCTTTTTTTTTCCCCCCCCCGAAATCGGAATGTCGAACACATCACACCTCAGTGTCGCTGAATATTATAGGTTACAGAGCAACAATCTTAAGTAACCTAATTATTTTTATTCTTAGTGCAATTAAATATCACTTCCTGAAGCCTCTAGAGTATTAAGAGCAATGGCATTATTTGACACCTGCAAAGAGTTCCCGAAAATTAGCCTCAACCTCAAGTTCACTGCCACAATCCCAATAGATTAGTTATGTAAAAAATGAACAAAGCTCACACAGTTTAAACAAACAGCATATTATTTCTTTAAAGAAAAACAATATTAACAATCGTGAAATGGACTAAAGCTGATCCGTGATCAGTCGGATTTCTTTTCCTTCAGAACATCACTACCTTCTTCCTTGTAAAAATAAAAAACACAATGTCCAGTATTGTGCATCGCCTAAAATGCAAGTGCACCGTCTTGTGTTGTGCAGGTCAATAAATATATGAGCTACGGAGCATTATCGAGCTACAGTTAGGAGTTAATAAAATTTGTATCAGTTCATTTCTTACTGGAAATTAAGCAAAGAATGCTTAATCATTAACATCCGTTACTTAAATGTAATCTGGTTAGAAGGCTTCAATTAATTTTCCACTTTTTTGAAAAAAGTGCTGTATCTAATTTTAAAACATCGTTGTTTCCATAGTAATTTTATAGCTGTTGTAATCTAAGTGATAATATTAATGAACTTGTCTTAGAGATGTTCCACAATATTAAATGTAACTATCCATCTGTCCTTCTAGGGACTTCTGTCAAACTTAAATATACAGAAACAAAAAGTCTATTTAAAAAAAAAAAAAACAGAGAAATTACTGGGATAGGTTTGATTCCTCACCCAGCTCGTAGTTCGGACTGATGACGGACGGCGCTGTAACGGATGGCGATGGTGCAGGATTTGGACAGAGCGATAGCCGACTCTCCTACGATCATGGCGCGGATGAACACCATGGTGCCGTAAGTCAGCTTATCACTGGGGGGCTTCACATACGTGCCATCAGGGTGAACCTACACACACATACAACATTACAAACAAATATGTTCCATGTCTTAGTGACGGTACATACTAAAGCAGCATGTGCAGCTCACCTTGGCGTACTTCATCAGCATGTTCTCACGCGGGACACGAATGTTGTCCAGCTTCAGATAGCCATTATCCACCTCGTCGAAGCCGAATTTGGGGCCGATGTCACCGACCACCACACCTGCACACATGGTGGTGTTAACAAATCGCAACGCCTGGACAAGTCATACAATTAGGTAACATTCACAGGAAAAAGTCATCGTATAAGCATTTGGACCAATCGTTTAGATGATGACAACTTTTTGTATTTTTCCCATGTGAACTCCACCGCAATGGATTTGAATTGAATTTGCATTTGGTAGCTGTTGATGGAAATATGTGGCCCAATAGATGTGGATTCAAATGAAGGAAGCCATCATTAGGTTAAAACAGAAATAAGAGATCGCATAAACTTGAGAATGTCCTCAAAAAGAAGACAGAAAACAACTAACATGGATGATCATTAGAAATTTTCCTTTTTTAAAAATAAAACATTCACACCAGTCTAGGGAAATCAATATTCACAAGACTGTATGCATATCATTGTCAAAGTCTGCTATAAAGAAACGCCGTCAAACATGTACAATGTTGGACAAAAATATTGACACAAAAGTGAAATTCAATGTCTTACTGATGGTCAGTTAATTAGCAAAACTCTTAAGCCAGATATGCTAGAAATTAATTATTACATCACCTGTTTTATGCACAGGGAGAACTACGATACATGGTATGTTGTTTTAATACTTTTGGCCAAACCAAAAAGTATCAGAAAAGTCATGCTTATTTCTTATTGACTTACACTGACTGCATATATAAAGATCTGAATCGTAATCTGAACTTTAATTCTCGCTAATTTAGTGAAATACTGTACTGCAAAACTCATGGGACAAAGCTTGAACAGTGGGATCACTTTTCAGTTACATAGAGATCTAAAAGACATATACTGTAGATTCTTAAACCAATATTATATCAGTATTTATTTGTCATAGCTCTACGTAGTTCTACATACGTAAACAGCTGGTAAGACATAGAAATAGGACAGAAACACACCTGGAAGTGGCTGGTGGGTTTTCATACAGCGGATTGGGACGATGAAGGCGTGGAGGCCGAAACACTTGCCCTGCGTGTAGAGCTGGGCCAACACAATGGCGTGATTGGACGTCTTACCAACTACAGACAGAAACACAAAGTTACTGTAACTCTCTCTTCTAACAGGACCAGGCACAGACAGAGACATCAGACGGCTGAATATTGGAAAAACTGTCACTGTCAACTAGTCATTGTTGAGCCAGCGCTTGGTGTAGTCTCAGATTCCTGTTCTTGGTTAATAGAAATGCAGACACCACGGCCAAACAGAGTGGTCATACAAGTCCGCCCTCCAACAATGATATTAGGGAACTACCAAAATGGGAGGGTGTAGTCCAATACATCGCACACAACGCACTTCAAGATGCATTAATCGTATTTTTAACTATTATATATTGAACATTTATACCAAAAGGTTTACGACATGCTATTTATTAAGTTATCCTCTGATACTGCTTCTATGAAATGGAAAAAAAACAACAACAAAAACAGCAGCAAATATTACATATAGTGTGTGTTTTAAACAAAGATCTCTTACGTCCTCCTGGCCACCACTTGATAGAAGTGACCGTCGGGCTGTTCAAGACGAACTCCTGTGTGGAAGGGTCATAGGTCGCGGTGGTCTCGAGTCCGCGTATGTGCGTTCCTGAAGGGTGCGCCGAGAACAACGCAGACGGATACAGACATCCCGCATGCACAAACGCGGGACAACATACGAGTTAATACGGGACAAATGCAGTGTAGCTGAACATTAAACTTAAAACACATATACACACACAAATATTATGGAGAAGAAACAGTGGAGGTAAAAATCTCTAGCTTGCGGTCCAAAGTATTAAATTTGACAAGGAACAAAAAGCTGGAAAAGAGCTCAGCCAAAAAGCAAACCCATTTACCCCTAAAATATAGTCAATCTGCCTGGAGAAGTGTCAGAAGCTTATACAGTAACATGCATGCACAAAGAATGGTCATTTGACCACATGTGGGGTAATTTAGTTTTATATGTAATTTATTTTAATTTCAAGTTATTTAAATAATTGGTAGGTCTAGTGTTTGACAGTAGATGTTTGACAGCTGTAACGCAGGCTGATTAAAAAAAAAAATTCTCAGACAGAATTGTTTAAGCAATATGCAGGGACTAGTGGGAATCAGCATTAGGTGCCGACGTAGATCCGACAGAATGCTCGGTTCTCACGGACTCCGGGTTGTTTACCGTGCCCGAGCTCTGTCTGTGCATAGGTGCCCACTATCTCCAGGTTCCATGCGGGCGTGAAGAGGGTGTCCAGCTGATTCGGCGAGGCCTGGTTCAGCAGCGTTGGCAGAAACATCCCGAGGTGCAGCTCCATAGGCCCGGTGCGTCCATTCTGTACGGTTCTGGGGTAGCGGGTGAAAGGGTTATGGTAGCCAAGCAGGGATCACAAATGAAAATGAGAATGGAAATGTTTTTGGCACAGGGAGGGTTAGTGATTAGTCGAAGGACAGAGTAAACAGGGTGAGTAAGAATGAAGGATTGTAGTGAAGGGTGGAGAAAAAAAAAAAAAAGACATGGAGAGAATACAAATCTTAAAACTTAGTGCTGATTAGCCATCACTTCCATAACACATCATTAATGATTAATAACTTTATTAATTAATAATAATAATAAATGTGAAGCAGTGTAAAGTTCTTATGAAGATAAATCAATAATAAATAAACTAATTTAAATGGCCAAACCGTGGACTTTATCGTAAAACTCAGTGGCAGTACTAATCACAATTGTGTGAAAGTGCTAATTCAGAATCAATATTGAAAAAAAAAAAAAAAAAAAAAGATAGAACATAGATCATGATCTATTCAATTAAAAAAAGAAAGGTGTCTTGGTGCTTAAATTCTGCATCACAGACTGTATACATTGGTTTAAATTAAAAAGTGATCTATGGTCCAAGTGATTTTTGTGAGCCAGTTTGAGAAAAATCATCAGCCACTGATGGTACACAGGGCTCCAGATGGAAATAGTCGCCAATGCACCTAAACATTTTGATTTTGCGAATAACTCTCTCTCCTCTCCTGCATCTGCCTGCCTGATGTGAGGGTACATTAGCATGTACTGTAGAATAGTACAACAGGGCTGCGTTCACCATCAAGAGTGCTTGCTAACGTTTCAAGACAAGACCATTCGTCAAGATGGGTCATATGCTCGCAAAAAAGTTTCACAGGCACTCGTTATTGAACGAAGCCCCGCTAGCACTTGCGCTCGTTTTAGCACATGCGCTCGTTTGCTCTTGTGCTCTGTCCACAGTGAATGTACTTGGGTGAATTATAAGACAACAAGAGATAAATTCAACACTTGAGTATTTTCTGATCGGTTTTAAGATCATTTTAATGAAGTTAGAATTTTTTTTATACCTTTATTGTTCTTTGTAGCTTTTAAAACTCGCCCAGGGCTGTGCTAACTAATAAGTGATTCTAACTAGCTGTCTTGCTAGCCAAAGCTAGCTAATGTTATTCAAGAAACATCGACAACTGCCAAAAGCCCAAAGTTTCTAAAGATTTATGTTTGTCTGGAGTCCTGTTATACTTGGATATTTGGAATAGGATATTTTTTATTATTATTTTACCGGTATACACTACCAGTCAAAAGTATTGACACCTTCTACTTCCATGGTTTTCGATGCTAAATTCATCCAAAATATGCAATAACCTCCTTTAAACAGTTAATACTTGAACTTTGTAAAACCTTCATAATGGCTCTAATTTTTGTAAGTCGCTCTGGATAAGAGCATCTGCCAAATGCCTACAAATGTCAATGTAAATTTAGGTTTATTAATTGGTGATTTTTAAAGCTGGTAACTGTAAATGAACGTCTCCTCTCCAAGTTTTGGTCCTGCTTTCCTGGGAAAGTCTTCATGAGATCCAGTTTCATCATGATGCTTAATGCATTTCTGCAAATGAACTTGTTCAATACTGTTCTTGCAAGAACTCAAAAACAACTGGACCGTTATTATTCTTTTTTCTTAATGATATAATTTCATGTTATTGCATCATTTTGAATACTGCAGTAAAATCACTATACACTAAAAAAAAACATCGAATCACAAGGTGTGTCTAAACTTTTGACTGGTACTGTAAATCAGGCACAGAGAACATTGAGTATTTTAGTCAGCAAATCAAGACGCACAACCATGCACTTAGGTTCATTAGGCTCATTCTGCTACCAGCCAGTCATGCAAAGAAATACTTTAAGAAGAGTAAAACAAAAGTAGAGAAAGATATCCTGACTGAAAGTCCCAAAGAGAAACAGAATCGTCAATTTACAAGACGAGCAACTAGAATGCGCTAGAATGCTTTTGGTATGCTGTCAAACATCCACGCAGGCCACCAAGACTGCTGTCAAGAGTCAAGGCTTTCACTCATGACACTATTTACTTTGGACCGCAGTGACTCAGAGGTACAGTTGTGGTCAAAGGTTTACATACACTTACCGTGAACATGAGCAATATTGGGCTTTGAGTGACTTATCTGCACTTTATTTTTTTTTTAAATGGGGGAGAATGATTGTGCAACATACTTAAATAGAACAAAATGGCAATAATTTGGAGCACAAAGTTTTCAATGATTTTGTAGTTTCTGGTGTCAACATGGGGTCATGGTTATACTTTCACCCAGATTATTACTTCAGTGGTGCTGAAAGTCCGGAAAGTGTCTTTTCAATGCCTAGCCGAAGGCCTCTGAACAGTCCTGCTTGTAACCCTGTACGAATACAGCTAGGAACTTCTCCGTAGCAACAAACGGATTTGTTTTTCAGCACAAACCCACAGTACGACGAGAAAGTCCAAGGAGCTAAGTGTAGATCCAAGAGAGAAGATTGTAGTGTTAAGTATAATGGTAGATTGATGCCTCTTGGAGCCATTTTTAAACAACTGCTGATTCCAAGATCGGTTCAAACAATTATACACAAGTTATTGGAAGGTGTAGCCACTTTGGCAAGGTCTGGATGTAGAGCCAAGCTGCGTCAGCCCTTAGCTTAGAAGAAACTGATTCTGACATGCAGGAACAACCCAGGAACTAAGGAACATGCCTGCCATAAACTGGAAGCTGCTGGCTCACCATGATCACTGTCTACACTTGATTAAGCAATTTGTACATTGGCATCGATCGAAAGCCTTGTCCAAAAAAGAAGCCCTTGTTCCAAAATGAATATCTTTACGTTGCCATCTAATCACAAGTACAAGGAAAAAACTTTATAAAGGAATATTTTGACCAAAGGTATATCTGAAGGAGTAAAGAACATTGTACCAATACCAACTAGTAAGCATGGTCATGGTAGCATTTTTGTGGCCGTTTTGCTGCCAATCAAATTGGTGCATTACACCAAGTACAGTGATGTTTTTTTTTTCATTTAATTTTGATCTCATGGATCTCATGGAGGAGCAATGTAAATGAACTAATGACGAAGGAGACCTACCTTAGAATTCTTTAGCCTAATACTAAATCTTTGTATATTAAAAGTTATATGTTGAAAAATTTTAAATCACAATATTGTTATGGCATTCATATTCAGGATTAGTGTATGTAAACTTTTGACCAGATGCAAACGCACACATCCAATAATTAGGTGAGTGAGAGTGACTGACCATGCCCGAGTTCAGTCTGGGCATATGTGCCAAACACCTTGAATGAACGGCAAAGCGGCAGCCATTTTTCACGCTGCTCAGGGGTACACTGGCCCAACAGCGTAGGGACGAACATCGAATAATGGACACCAAGACTCTCAGGGAAGCCTTTTTGTGCCAGTCTGGAGGAATGCGCACACACACACAAACAAACACCTTAGTGAGACTAGACATGTTCTCATCCTTTGCTTTGGGTGAATTAAATATTTCTCATTTAGTATTGCTGTATGCCTGACTTATAACTCTAGAGCAGGACTATGCATCTCCAGTTTTGGAGAACCAGTGTTCAGCACAGTTTTTAATTCAACAGCACCTAAACACACCCACTAAATTAACGGAATATTTGAATCGTTTTTGTTCGAGCAGAAGGATCAACAAACTAGACACTGGTCCTCCAGGACTGAAGCTGTAGAGCACATTGTCAGATGTATTTATTTATTTATTGCAGAAGTACTGGCTTGTTGCATAAACCTGATAATTTATGCCGTGTTCAACCAAACTTTGTAAGCATAGTAACAAGAACACATCATAATTACTGGTTTAAATAAAGTGAACCACTAAGTAAAGTGTTTCTGCAGATAATCAGCAGCAAAGAAATGACTTGAAATAATGTAAATGCTGCTCATTCATTTTAAAACTTAGGAACTATATCATCATGAAGTTCCAAAAAGACAAGTTTTTTATTTTATTTTATTTTTTACACTGAACGTCCCTTCCTTCCTGCCTTTTCAATCTGTGCAGAAAGCTGTACACACCAATCAGATTTTCTGAGTTTTATGATTTCATATAAAAATTAGTAATTTGCATAGACCCCTCTCCATCTCTGCTCCGCTCAGAAGTCGCCATTTGTATTTCCTCTACAGCAGATTGTACTGAACCGCAGCATTTCAACAGCTCGAAGCGTGTTAATTCGCAGTGACATCCTCAGCGTTAACCTTTTTTAGCTATATAAAGGTGAAACGCAACTGATACGGAGGTAAATCTTCAGGCCTGTCGGTTTGTCAAGAGGTAAATGAACTAAAGGTTAACCATTTATGTAATGTATCCAGTCAACCTTTGGCACTTTGCTAATGCAGATGGCTGGTAGTCTCATTGTGAGATCTTCATGCATGTCAAACACAATCCAACTATGAGTCGTGGTTAAAGAACTGTTACGTTTTTTTTTGTCCCAAAAGGAAACAAACTTTGCCACATGCACAGGAGCTATAAACCTACCATACTAAACCAGCTTGGTAATATGGCTTAATAGATAAAGTTGGAGTTAACTCCTGTTCCCTCTGTTTAGATTGGATAGAAGAAAATGCTACAGTCACTGAAACAGCATGTGTGAAACAGGAGTGAACCAGAAGGAAATTCAGGGATGCAAGAGTGCAATAACCATGTACTGTAGCATTTCAGCTGGAACATCATACACATTTTGGTGACCTCCTAGTCTCCAGCTTCTTCAACCATCCGAACTGGTGACAAGGCGATACTGAGAACATGGAGGACCTGAACCAAAGTGTACACTGCCTAGAGAATCTACAGCAGACATACAGCACATGTGGTAGGGCATGGTGTATAATCATTCTTCCCCAGAAAAAAAGACCAGTGCAATTTGTGCATTTATTTATATCTGAATAGGTTCGTGTTCATGATAGGTGTACTATATGTAAACTTCTGACTGGATCCGAATCCATAAGACATATCCCATACTTAGGAGAGTGAGAGTGACTGACCGTGGCCCAGTTCAGTCTGGGCGTAAGTGCCAAGCACCTTGAATGACCTGCAGAGCGCCAGCCATTTGTCACACTGCTCAGGGGTGCACTGGCCCGACAGCATTGGGATGAACATCGCATATTGGAGACCGAGAGCTTCATTGCGGCCTTTTTTTGCCACTCTGCAGGAATGTACAAACACTTTAGCTACACCAGGCATGTCCTCTGCTTTGCCACTTGTTTGTTTATGGATTAGTATTGCTGTTATATAGCTGATATAGTAAACTTCTATCATACTGTACAAGTATAATGACAATAACACATCATTATTATGGGTTTCAATAATGTTGAGCAATGAGGAAAGTTATTCTGCAGATGACCAACAGCAAAGTAATGAATTTAAATAGTGTGCATTTTTCATTTTAAAAGTCAGTGACTTTACTACATCATAACCAAGTGTCAATCCTGAATCAACAGTGTAAAAATAAATAAGTAAATAAATAAAAAGTATTCAAAATTCACATACAGTGGAACCTTGGATTATGAGCATAATTCAATCTGTATTCCCAAACACGCGTAAACCAAATAAAAAGTTCCCATAAGAAAGAAAGAAAACTCAAATTATTTGTTCCACATCCCCAAAAAATAAATACATAAAAATAATTAATACAATATATAAAGTAAAAATAAAAACAAATTAACCTGCACTTTACATTTAAAAAAAGTAAAAATAAATCCTGGCAGATAAATATTTCCGCTTATGCGCGCGTGTGTGTAAAATGTGCATGCACACACGCACACACACACACACAGACACACAAACGGAAAGACTTAGCAAAAACTAGCAAAAAACATTGTTAATGACACTCACGTGAGCGCATACGGAATCACTGCTGTAAAGTAGAAAAAAAAAAAAAAAAAAAAAAATCAACCAGCACTTTACCTTTGAAAAGAATCGCGACAGAGCAGAGTTTCTGTGTAGAGCACAGACTGTGTGTATGTGTGTTGCCGAGGGGAGGGGGGGGTGTAAAGGCGAGAGAGAGAGTGTCGGTGTCAAATTACGCACGCACACACATAGGACTAACAACACGCTGAAACAGAGAGGTAGATGTTGATTATACCAGACGAACACTAAGACCCAGCAGGGGATATGATTACCCACAATTCCGCAGCGCAAGCGAGAGAAAAGCCGTTGGCTCAATTGTGATCATGTGACACTCTGTGTCAAAATACGAAGCGCATGCGTGATACATGATACTTGGCACTTGCTCGTTTTTCAAGTCAAAATTTATTACAAATCCTTGCTCGTCTTGCGGAACACTCGTAATCCGAGGTTCCACTGTACTATATAAAAAAATCACTTGTTGCGTTCAGACTGGTTTCCAGTTTATAAATGGAAAAAAATATATATATTGCATTGCATATTTCCTTCTGAGCCGAAACCTGTGCTTGAACATGCCATTCAGGTTTTCCATTTTTTATGATGTCATAGAAAAAAGCACTAATTTGCATTTCCCCTCCTCCAGTTCAGTGCACAGCTCATTACTGGAGTTTTTATGTCCTCTTTACAGCAACCTGCACAGAATCGCAGCATGTCACGCATTCCTGATGTCAAAATTCTCACAATCTTCAGCTCAGCGTTAACCTGTTTAGTTTTGTGAAAGTAAAAAATAAATAAATAAACATCAACTAATATCGAGATAAATCTCCTGGTCTGTAGGTACAGTATGACATGATCCAGCCACTTTCATCTATGTCCAGTATCTTCAACCAAGTATAACAATGCTAGCATGTACAGTAGGTATGAAAGGTGATTAGATTTCTATTGCGATTTTGTAAACCTTTTACAAATATCCCGATTCAATAATTTTTTTCCTGAATTAGTTACAGTTCTAAGCCAAGTTTATAAATACAGCGGTACCTCGGCATACAAATTTAATCTGTTCCAGAGGCGATTTTTTTAAATTGCAAAACGCATTGCATAGGAAATAATGTAAATGCACAAAATCCGCTGCACAAATATATTCCAAATATTATCAATTAACAACACTATAATCATATTTTTGCATGCCGAAATAAAACATTTAGAAAAGACATATAAAGTAAATGAAGTAAAATACCAAATAAATAGACATTAAATCTCACTTATTCGTAATTTAGGATTCCTCTTGGCACCGGCTGCTTTTAAAAAAGAAACTAAGAAATAAAAAAAAAGTAGCTCTGTTTTCTTCTTGCTACTGTTCTTGATGAGATTCATTCAAGACCCAACGAGCCACGTCTTCAAAATGCCAACAAAAAAAAAAATTTGCTTCACTTGACTTTCCACTCATGTGACCAAGTTTTAAACAATTACAAGACATTCGTGCAACTTAACCTGCATTTGGCTTGGCTCAGTTTGTTTGCTTGTGTACCGAAAATGTCAGATTACGATCCAGAATACGTAATTGAACAGATTTCTGTGTTCTGACTGGCTAGAAAAAATGCACTTAAGCAAAGGAAATTTGCATTTGAAATTACAGAGACTAAAACAGGGTGTTTGGAATAGGAGCGAAACAGAAGTTTTATAGTTTTAGGACTGCCAAAATACCAGAGCGGGATTACAGATGGAACATTCTGGACACCGTTGAGGCATATAAATGGAGTGTTAGTCAAAAGAAAGAAAGAAAAAAAAAAAAAAAACATAGATCATGACACACACAATTTAATTCAATTCAATTCAATTTTATTTGTATAGCGCTTTTAACAATTGACATTGTCGCAAAGCAGCTTTACACAATCAAAAGAAGCAAGTTTGCATGAAATGTGAATGTGTATGAATCAAGATAGTCCCTGATGAGCAAGCCGAGGGCGACGGTGGCAAGGAAAAACTCCCTGAGATGGAAATAGGAAGAAACCTTGAGAGGAACCAGACTCAACAGGGAACCCATCCTCATTTGGGTGAAAGGTAAGGAAAGTGTCTAAGTGTGCCTTTAATTTCTGCCTCACATACAAACTCAATTAAATTACAAGTGGACTGAAGGACTATTATTAGAGTAAGAGGAAATTTTATACAAAAGTATATTCTTCTTTTGTAATCAGTTTAACACACACATGGAGAACACTTCACAGTGTTTTTGTGATCAGCCCAGATTGCCAGGAAGGTATCATGCAAATCAAATTAAACCCACAATCAGGCACTTAGGCCCTTTAATTTCATTCCGCCACCTGTTAGTCATGCAAGGAATGAAAGAGTGCCATAAAGAAACTGACCCACTGATAAATAAAATTGAATCATTTACTTTAGGTCATTCCAAAGATATTTCTCTCTCGAGCAGACGACTGCAAGTGATGGTGCTACAATGCAGCTTCTGGAATGCAGTTAAATACCTACACAGACCACTAAGGCTGCTGTCAGAAGTCTTAACAAGCCTTAATAAGCCTTCACATATTCCACTTACTTAGGACCGCGGTAATCCAGAGATAAGCCCACTCTCAGAACCTGTGCTTATTCTACCAGGTAATAAACTGATACGGTTTGCAACAGAAGTTTCAAACAAAGCTTTTCAAATACTTTGCTACAGAGTAATTGTGTTTAAATCAGATAAATATAACAACATTTCGTGATGGGTGCCCAAAATTCTTAATTTTCACACCTATAGAATAATGTGTGTTATTAATGAAAAAAATACTGGCTCATTCGACTGGATTTAGCACATATACTGCAAAAAAATTTTTTTTTGCTCATTATTAAATTTATTGAAATAAGACCAGGTTCTGATGTCACCCAGTGGATCTGATCATACATATTGCATGATGAGTATAACTGACCGTGCCCCAGTTCAGTCTGGGCGTATGTACCAAGACCCTTCAGCAAACTGGCCTGTGGCAGCCATTTGTCACGCTGCTCAGGAGTGCCCTGGTTAGACAGCGTAGGGATGAACATCAAGTAGTGGATAGCAAGAACCTCATAGGGGCCTTTTATGGCCGATCTGCAGGAATGGACACACACACTTTAGCTACGTTAGTCATGCTTTGTCCAGTGTATGTCTATGAACGTATATAGCTGTTGTGTACCTGATTTATAACTCTAGGACACATTTATCTAATGTACAGTAGCACTTACTGCCTTGCTGCTTAATTCTTCTTAACAACACACCTGGGTTACATTGATTGTGCCTGACGTTCCCGTGGGACATTTTTCATAATCAAGACATAATTTTACAATAATTTGGGTAACCATTTATGTTTTAAGACATATGATTTTATATATAGTAATCCCATATCATGTATTAATTTTTTTTTTCATTTTTAAAATAGAGCATTAACATTACCATTCTCACAGTAACAATTCATTATTTAAAAAAATAATAATACAATAAAATAAATCCAGAGTCAGTGTGGCGATACACAAATTTACCGTTTTCCCATTTTTATTACTAATATAGCAAAAGAGGTGGCAAATGTCTGATAACAAAAAGTGCCTTAAAACAGGTGAAGAAAAATGAAGTTTAGATTGTTCCTTAACGCAATTCAGGGAAGTTGTTTCCTGATTGACTAAAAACATGCACATCCGCAAAGGGGCTTGACTGCCGGTAGTTCATTTGCATTTGAAGCAGCAGACACTAAAACAGAAAGTTTGGAGCAGGAGCGAAGCAGAAGGAAGTTCAGAGCTGCCAGGATGCATTAACTCAGTGGTATTTAGCTAAAACATTTTGGAGAAGAAAAAAGAAAAAAAAAAAAAGATTAATTTGTGTGGGGCATTTTTAGAAAAAGATTTTCTGAAATAATCTTTGTGCAAGGCAGACTTCCTTTCCTTCAAATTTACCTTGCAGCAAATCAAAAACAGCGCACATGCATCAACTGATGGACTATTATTGTCATAAGAGGAAATTTAATAGAAAGGTTTCTTTTTCTTTTCTTTTTAAACAGTGTAAACGCAAACATAGAGAACATGTCTTTCTTTTTTTTTTCTCATCAGCACACATGCCAGTGTGTAAACTGACAAAACAGTCAGTGATTGTGCTGCAGTACTTCTGGAATGCTGTCAAATACCCACACAGGCCACTAAGACTGACTGCTGTCAGGAGTCAAGGCCTTCACTTTGCATATGTACTTACTTAGGATGGCTGTGATCCAGAGATAAAGCCTCCATCAGGATCTGCACTTATTCTTAGAGTTTATATTAATTAACCGAAATATTAAATTTAGGGAAATAAGACCAGGTTCTGAGAGTAGACTCATGTCACCCTGTGGAGCTGATCATAAATATTGCGTGATCAGAGGAGTGAGAATAACTGAGTGAAGTCTGAGTGTATGTGCCAAGCTCCTTGAATGAACTGGCCAGTGGAAGCCATTTGTCCAATTACTGTATGTCACTGGTTGGACAGCATAGGGATAAACATCCAGAAGTGGATAGCAAGAATCTTATAGGCGGTTTTTAGGGCCAATCTGCAGGAATGCACACACACACACACACCCACACACACACACACCCCCACACACACTTAAACTATACGAGGCATGTTCCTTATCCCTTGTCTGACTCTATATGCTGTCGAGTACCCGATTGATAACTCTAGAACAAAGGGTCTAGCACACCTGTTAACCTGAACCTGCCTTGCCATCACGTGGGGACATTTTTCATAATCATGAGACAATTTGACAGCCATTTTGGTAATCATCTGACATTTTTTTTGAACACCTGATTGAATAGATTCAATTTCCAAAAGTTAATTTCCAGAAGTTCAATCAATAAAAATTGTCAAAATTAATTGGACATGCAAATCACCAATTTTTGTTTTTACATTTTATTTCAACCCCTTGAAATGTCTCAGATTTAGTTGCTGCTTGTTTGTGGGTCTTTCTGTGATGAGTTTTGTCTTAGTTTGTTTTATTGAGTAAGTGAGAAACATGCTTAGTTGGGTTGAGGTCAGGTGATTGACAGCCATTTAAAGACAGCCTTAGGCTGCTTTCGAGGTATGATTGAGTCACTACAGTACGTCACTGTACCCGCAAGCTCCATCCTATATGTTTTGCTTTAAAGAAACTCAGCAAAAAGTATACATCTATCAACTTTAGAATTTATCCTATATTTACATTCATAAAGGTGTCTCATGATTGTAGACTTACACAATGTTATGCCAAATCCTAGATTTACTTCTTTCGTCTGCTGTCTCTCTGAGAGGTCCGTTTTGTTTGCTCAGGCTAATGATGGCTTTCTTCACTTGCACTGATAAGACTTTGGACCAACGTTCCCACAAATGCAAATTCAACACTTCACACCTTTTCTATACTTCATCATGAAATACTGAGGAAACAAGTCACACCCGCAGTGGAACTCGTGTATTCTTTAGGGTACTCTAGAGACCGCTGTGTCTGAAAAACCAGCCGATCTGACAGCAACAAGTACGAGTTTCTCAGAGTTCACATACTTTCCATATGCCAGTGTTTGATGATAACATTAACTGAAGCCCTTGGCCTGTCTCCGTCTTATCCCCGGAGGTAAAATTTACTTCTGCCTTTTGAACACACACTTCATTTTCGACGACAGTACGGAAACTGAATGTTATTTCATTCAGGACGTCCTGTTATTAAAATTTCCTGGTATTATGTCTTTACTGAGAGTGAGCATGCTCTTGAGAAAGAGCCAATATCTGTCAATTCTGAGCCAATCATTATTAAACCTCACGCCATGCAAGAGAACCAATAAAAATGCTTGATTGTGAAATATCCAACATTCCTTAATCAACCGTTTCAATGTCAGTTTCCCGCATTAACATGAAGAAAAACTTCCACCTTATAATGTAGCAGTTGCGTTGGTTGGTACTGTAGATGACACTAACTAACAAAAACGAGGCAGGAAAACCCCTTCAGGTGGTACACTAACGTTCTGTGCGACGTTGCTGTAAAACTAAATTAGAAGGTGCATATCGTCACTGCTCCGCGTTTAAAAAGATCAACAGAAACAGCCGAACACTGCGGAAACGCTGCTATAGGACATCCTGACTGCAGTGGCAAAGGAAAGCAATGTTTAAAAGCAAAACCAAGAAAAAAAAACTAAGGACACGAACCAAATGAGTGGCCAGATAACATGCCTAAAACAAAACTATTTACACCTTATGTATACAGTACCTGATAACCTTTATCTTTTTGTAAGTTCTGATAGCCTTTATCCTGGATTTCATCTCAATTTAACCTTTGTTACAGTTACGATCCTAGTGCAACCCGAGTTCACCAATAAACTGGCACACTGCTAAATGTTTGTGATGGAGACAAATCCTGGAAGAATGTGTTAAAAATCAACTCATACTGGCAAGCATTAAACACAACAATAATTAAAAAAAAGTTATAAACATACCCTGTGTGATCCTATTAAATGGAGCTGCTGCAATTGTTTTACTGGGTTGCTTTTGGAGATCTTTGGTGTTCCTGGTCTCTCATATTCTCATAATTACAGTATAAACATATGCTACATATATATTACATATACTGTATACGCTATATTGTACATGAAGAGGTTCAACAGGACATAGCGTACAATTAAAGTTTGGTGAGTTCACATTTGTTTTTTTTTTACGACCGAGAGCCGACTTTACCTAGAGCAAGCAGGAATTCTGGTCAGACAATTATTTTTCAGATTCTGTAATGCATGTTGTGACTAATAAAATGTTTATAACATGTTAATTACCATTTCAATTAAAGATTGCATGAATGAACCATTAAACTGCCAAACTGCTACAGTTAACCTTTAACTGCTTTCTAGGAATAAAGGAATCAGCCAAATAAGTAAAAGAAAATGTACACATAGTAGCATGAAAATGATCCATAGTAAGAATAAGCAAAACCTCACAGGTACACACAGCTCAATATGGCAACATTCCAAAAAAAAAAAAAAAAAAAAAAGGCAACAACATGCTTTGCCCTTCAGAATTTTTGTCACCCTCCATAAAAATGTGCAAAACTAACCTTTCAACCATCACTAACAAAATCTAACAAAAATATTCTCATAAAAACATGTCTAAGAAATAATCATTGTATTTATTACCAAAGTGAAACCCCCTAAGCAAGATGTAAAATTCATGCAACACAATAGTTATCCTCAGAGAGATGGGGGAAACTCTGAGGAAGCAAACAACAAACGGTTGTTGATTTGCATAAGCCCAGCCACGGATATAAAAAAAAAATTCCCATCTAAAACTTGAAACATTTCCAAAATGTACTCGAAGAAAAAAGCAATCAAAAAGTAAATAAAGTAAATAAGTGCCCTTGCAGAAATATCCCTGAATGCATTTGCTATTATTTTCCCTTTTTTTTTTTTTTTAGAAATGTGTCGAGGAGGAATTGTTACTCCCATGAGGCTAAACACCATCACTTGTCCTGACCCTGTTCGTTTGGTCTAAACTCCACACAAGTAGTCGCAATATTAGGAATAAACACTGCTTTTAATTAGGATGAACTCCTCTCTGGACAGGATGACAATCCATCGCAGGCAACGCATGAACACACCACACACTCATTCATGCACTACGGCCAATCTGGGAACACCAGTTAACCTAACCAGTACGTCTTTAGACTGTTGGAGGAAACCGGTATACAAGGAGGAAACCCAACAAGCAGAGGAAGGACATGCGCACGGATCCCACAGGAATCAAACCCTCGACCCTGGAGGTGCCAGGCCACAGTGCTAACCGCTCTTTAAAATGCTGAGTCTAGCTGCTTAAAAGGCTATAATAAAAAATAATTAAGGTGTAAGCCGGATATCTACAGTAGTTATTGAGGACTGGTTCAATATTATCTATGAAAACTTTGTATTGGGGGAAAAAAAATTCCATGAGGCTTCAGGGAGATAAATAAATTATTCATTATAATTATAAGCCCTTCATGATCTAGAATTACTTTTAATATATGTAAATGAATAAAAAATGTTCACTGTACAAATGTGTGAATAATAAATGTAAAATTACAACAAAAAAAAAAAAAAAAAAGGAAGAAATGTCCTTAAGGTTAACATGTACATCATCTACTTCAAATAAACCTGGTTTCCTGTACTGGAAATACTACTAATAATAATAAAAGCAAGAATATATAATTCTGATCTGGTCTTTCCATAACGACTTTCACCGGAAAACCCATCATGACCTACAAATTCCTGAAGGTGTACTGGATGTACAAATCTGTTCCTTCTTCTGGGGATGACCCAGGACAAACCTCAGTTACAGTTTATTTATTTAATTGCTAAGTAACATCATAATGATTCCCAGGCTTAAACTAAGGGTAGGTTTCGTCCTCCTAACTGCAGTCTAAAAAGTTTTTTTGTCACCATCACACTCGTCCTGTTCCCCCCGGAGTAAAGCAGTGACGTCCATAAAGCTGATCAAAGTATGTCGGCTGTTATGATACTGGGATCCATAAACCCACCCTGAGGGTTTTATCCTTTTTTAAAATATTTATTAAAGTGGTGAAAATTGTGATCATTTGCTAAATGGATTCTTTTTATTATAGCAAGTCCAGATCTAACTTTAATTATAGTTAACTCCATATTTTAACATGTTTGTAAAAGTTTGGGTCTAGACTGGAGGGTCAAGTGTAGAAATAAGAGACAGTATGTAAAACTGGACAAAGAAAGGGTTATGCAGACTGACATCTATATCAGTACCTCTTATATAAGTTTATCTCCTCCGGATCAGCGATGCCATAATCCCTGAGCTTCGAAAACATCTGGACGCTCTTCTTCACAGCCTCGTCATAGCGCTCACTGCGGGACATGAAGTTGAGGTCCTCATGCTTGAAGTCAGGATCGTTTATGACCAGAGATTCTGTAGCACAATTACAGAGCAGAAAGTAAGCAACGGGATAGTAGTTGAAAGTTTTTTTTTTTTTTTAAGGAAATGCATACTGAAGGAAACTGTAAGACTGCAACCTTAGTAACCAAGTAACTAAACCCTTTATAAAAGGGGTGTCCAAGAGAAAAAGAGCATCTGGTCAACACTAGATTTACTAGTGGGACGCAACAAACAAACGTTGCATGTGCAGGCGCGGTTTACTTTCCTGCAGCAAAATGCCAGAGGTCAGATGGAAAACTTGTGCAACAAACAAAGTCCATGTTTATTAATATGAACATTTGGCATTCATCCCCTGATCATCAGTAATTGCCTGGTCTAGGTGTAACATTACACAAAGATAATCTGAGTAAATACAAAATGCAGTTTTTAAACAATTTATTATTATAATTTAAGTCACAAAGGGGAAAATGCTGTCCAAACCTTCCGGGTCCTATTTGAAAACGTAATTGCCCCTTACCCCTAAGAACTGTTTGTGCCACCTTTGGCAGCAACATCTGCAATCAGAGAATTATAAGTGGAAAATGAGTCTTTTTGCATCCTGTACAGGATCACAGAAAGCATGAGAAACTTCGGGCACAAGGCGGGGAAAACTCTGGATAAGCGCTGGGCACACTTGCATACATCACCCAATTTGGGAACACCAATCAGCCTAATTTGCATGCGTTTGTATTGTGGGAGCAAACCAGAGGGTCTGGAGGAACATGGAGAACATGCACACACAGACCCCAGGGCGGGAATCAAACCCCTGGAGCGAGGCGACAGTGCTACCCATTATGCACTAATATGCACATATATACACGTACATTTATTTCTTTTTATTTTATTTTCTCCCCCAAAAACAGATATAAATATGTAAATATATATTATTTTAACAAACATCAGTAGAACAAGTAGATCTTTATAGTAAAGAAGTGAAATGTAGTATTAATATTAATAGTCTTTTTTTTTCCCAGACCATCACCCCTGAAACAATAAACACTGATAAGGTCAACCAATACATTTTTTTCATTTGTTGTTGATTAAAATGGAAACAAACACCAAAACAAACAAAAACACCTTATAAAGAGATGAAGCATCTCAGATACATCAAAGCAACTTCAAAGCATTCAAGGGATTAAACATCCAGAACACCATCAGTAATTAAGTAATAACTGCGCAGTACATTGCTAAATAATAACTTAAACATCATATGTGTGTATTGTTTTCGGCAGAACAGGAAGCTGATTAAAATGCAGCCCTTGTCCTGGACACCCGACCTATTTCTCGCCTCCTGCGGGTCTTCTCGACACCTCCGTCCAGTATGTTTGTCAGAATTTCCGGCTCGAATGTAGCATTGGCTCTCTCTCTCCGAAGATCAGGATTCATGGCTGAAACTCGGCTGCTGTTCTCTGGATTGAGCAGACGCAGGACTGTCGCGTAACTGACGGTTAATGTGTGAATGACGAGTTGTGTAAGGTTTCAACTCTGGCCTTGAGGCGGTGATTTCGCATCCGCATTAGAGAGAGCGAAGTGCATCACGTGTTTTCACGTCACCTGTGTTGCAGCCAATAAGAATCCTGGAGAAGAAGGGCGGAAGTGAGGCGTAGTTATGTTGCGCGCGGAGCTTCCGTTCATGGTTTAGTGCTCTGCGCTATATTACACAGTGAGAAATAATAACCTAAATTAAATTTTAATTTTGCTAAATTCACAGAAGCACTTTTTTTTAAATGTAGCAATGCTTCCCGCTGCTGCAGGTTTTTACTTTCCGTGGGAAATCAGTTGTGATCAAGTAAAGGATGGAGCCTCTGTACGGACATGTGGCAGGTACATTATATCTGTATCTATTAACAGGCTGATAAGGGTGGGCCGATATGTGACACGCATCATGTGACGATACTTAAACATCACGATATGCATCATGATCAATTTTTGCTAACCAAATTGCAAATATCATAGTTGTTAGAAAAGGCTTTACTGAAACTATGGATGTGTGTTTTGTTCAGTTTTCATAAAACAGCATACACTAACAAGAGTATATATACTTTTTTAAAAAGTATTTGCCCCCTTTCCTGGTTTTGTCACACTTAAATGACTGAGATAGAAAGATAACTTAAGTGAATTATAACATGCAGTTTTAAAATGATGATTTCATTTATTACATCTGGCCGTATGTGAAACAGTAACATCCTCCATTAAATAATCACTGATTTGTGACTTTTGAAAAGCTGACCACCAAAATACGGTGCTAAAAAGTGTCTCACCTATATGAAAAGGTGCATTTTTCAGTTGGGATCATAAAACACCATTTTTCATAATACTTATTGCTTCTTGTCTCTCGATCCATGCTTCGTTTTGTTCAAATATGCATACACATTTATATTTTTTTATCAGATAAAAAGAAACACATTGTTGTGCGGATCAGTTAGTCCGCTGTGGCGACCCCTCAATGGGAGCAGCCGAACGACTAACAACAACAATGATCTGAATTGTCGTTCAGATGAAACTTGGCCAATTTAGATTTCGCATGAGAAGATACAAACCTTGAAAAAGTGTTTTATTCTTAAATGCAAAATTGTTAAGATATTGCAAAATGAATTTGAAATGGTTACGGAAAAATCCTTAATTTTGCACGGAGTGCTTTAATTTAGGCAACAATATTTAAAGGCCATATGCTTCAAGAAGCATACACCAATTTTAGTATCAACATTCATAAACACCACAACAGGGTCAGGGGTAGCTCAGTGGATAAGGCATTGGACTACGGTTCGGAAGGTCCCTGGACCACCAAGTTGTCCCTGTTGGGCCCTTGAGCAAGGCCCTTAACCCCAACTGCTCAGATGTATAATGAGATTAAAAAAATGTAAGTCGCTCTGGATAAGGGCGTCTGCCAAATGCCTAGATGTAGATGTAGATATGAATAATATGCATTTAAAATTTTTATTGTTTGAAGCGAGACAATATAACACTGAAAAATGGCCATTTTTAGGGCACATATAATATCATCTCTACAAAACCGGCTGGAGTTAGTAAATTGACATTTTTAGCAAAGCAAGATTCCATGTTGCATAAACTTCAGAAGTAGCTTCTTTGTCGCACACATTTTCTGTATTATATGTATAACATTTAACATATAATAATTCAATTTCACTTACCAGGCCTGATTAGTAACAGACCTGATGAAATTTGTGACCTAAAGCTCAAACACACTGCAGCAGGACAATGATTCAGAACACACACAAGTCCACCTCTGAATGGCTCAAAAAAACTTAAAAAGAAAAAAGGTTTTGGAGTGGCCTATTCAAAGTCTGGCCTTATATCTGATTGAGATGCTATGACATGACCCTAAAGTGGATAAATTCTCCAATGTGGCTGAATTAGAACAATTCTGAAAAGAAGTGGGTCAAAATCCCTCCACAGGGATGTGAAAGACTCACTGGCGGTTATCACAAATGCTTGGTTGCAGTTGTTGCCGCACAACAGTTATTAGGATTAGTGGGTAATTACTTTTTCATATAGTGCCAGGTAGGTTTGACAGCTTTTTTTCCCTTAATAAATGGAAATCATTATTTAAAAACTGTATTTTGTATTTTCTAGGTTTATCTTTATGAAATATTAAAATGTAAAAGTGTGACAAATGTACAAAAAAAAAAAAAAATCACTGAAGGGCTATGATTTCTTGATTATATGGTTAATTATATACTGATTATATGGCCAAGTTTATGGACACCTAACCACCGCAAATATATAAGATTGTTTGTTATTCCGTTTCAAAACCATGGTCATTTTTATGAATTTGCTCTCACTGTACTACTCCTTGGCAGCTGTAACTTTTCAGAAGGCTTTCAAAAAATTTGGAGTGTGTCTGGATTAGTGTCCATTCAGTCAAAAGAGCATTTGCATTGTCAGGCACAGATATTGGACGAGAAGCCCTGGTTTGCAGAAGGTAGAAGTCAGCTGAGTTGATGTCAGGGCTCTGTGCAGGTCACTGGAGTTCATTTACACTAAACTAATCAGACCACGTCTTTATGGACCTCATCATGTGCACAGAGATATAACCGTGTAAGGCACAGTAAGTAAGGCGAACCAGCAAGTAAGGCAAAAATGCCTCTGACCAAATGTTGCTAATAGGTTTAAGGCATAAAGTTTTATAAAATGTCTGTGTAGCATTAACAGTATTCTTTTCTGTAATTAAAAGTCCCAATCCTCTAAAACCATGAAATATTATTCCTCCTTTTCCAAATATTACTGTTGTCATATCCATTAAAGTTGTTCAGGTTCTCCTGGCATCTAACAAACATGACTCTGTGTTCTACGCCCTCCAGCTGACGGTTGGCTTTTCAAATAATAATTTGAGGCTCGTGAATTGCATTCCATGAAGCTCCTGACCCAGTTGTTTGGCTGATGTTACTTCCAGAGGCAGTTTGGGACTCTGTTGTGAGAGACGCAACGGATTATTTTCACATGCTACACCGCTTTGGTGTACCTCGTACACAGTGTTTTTGCTCTTTCATGTAATTTTCATTTCCCGATAATAAAGCTTAACTATTGACTAGGGCAGGTCTGGCAGGGCAAACATTACATAAACTGACTGGTGACAAAGGTGGAATGCTGTCACGGTGCCACATTTTAGGTCACGGAGCTCTTCGGTATGACTAATTCTACTGTCAAAATGTTTATCTTTGAAGATCACTCTATACCTTATCATTTTGATTCATACACATTGCATACAAACTTACTTCTTCTATTGTGTAAAGCTGCTTTGCGACAATGTCAATTGTTAAAAGCGCTATATAAATAAAATTGACTTGACTTGACTTGATACCTGATCATTTAAGTTAAGCTTTCATAAATACGAGGAGGACTTAAATACACACTGAGTATTTCACTTTTCTTTTTTTTTTCAGAGTTCAAAAATGTTTTAGTTTTTTTTTAGCATGCAGGAATAAAATTTCATTGATTTCATAAATGCAACACACTATAGTTTTTTTTATACATAGCATTAAAAGCATTAAGGTAAAAAACAGTATATGTAGTGTTACAGTATGTTCATTTTAGATAAATGTCTGGTCAAAAAGGTTTTGTGGCTCCCGGTGTTTTCTTTTCTGTGGGAAACGGGTCCAAATGGCCCTTTGAATGTGTAAGATTGATTGATCATTTTCCATAATAATATAGCAAAAAACTTGTGACAGTATGGAAATGGTCAATAAAACCAAAAAGAAGTCATCTGGATAGTCTCTTCATGGTTTATCATTCAAATGCAATTGTTTGTTGAAAATATGCACCCATTTTTAATCTGGTGGCTACAATCTCCTACAAGTTGGCACAGTTGACTGTTTACCAGTGTGTTACATATAACCATCTCTGTTAATAATACTTTTTAAGCATTTGGGCACTGAAGAGTCCAGTTCGTCAAGTTTGGCTAGCGGGAGTTTCCCCCATTCTTTCGTCACACAGGTCTTCAGCTACACAATTGTTTTTCGTTGCCATATTTTGCACTTTATAATGTACCCCACCTTCTCAATTGGAGAAGGTAGGCCAGTCTACCACCCGTACTCGCCCGTGTAATCCGAGCAGAATGCGGTTTGGCATTGTCCTGCTGGAAAACACAGGGATGTCTCTGAAAAACATGGTTTTTGGATGGCAACATACAAAAGTTTGTACCACCTCTTGTTTCTTATTATGCGTGTGTAAAAACATTGTAGGGGGTCTCAGTATTGGGCAAATACAACCTCAGACGAATAACAACATATCTTTTCATCTACCATGCTATTATTTATTTAAGAAATATGAAGCCAAAAAAGAAAAAAAAAGCAGAAGTTTTATATAAAATTAAAAATGTATAGAAAAAAATTATATAAGCAGCAGTTTTGGCAATTTGCTGGTCTGGAGCATTCAGGTATGTGTACGCACAAAGCCTAGAGGGAACGACTTCTTACATTCTTAAAAGCAACGGTCTTACAGAAGCTTCACATCTATTTGAAAAGGGTTATAAAACCATTTCTGAACAATTTGGACTTCAACATTCTACAGTGAGAAAGATTATTTACAAGTGGAAAGCATTCAAGTCTACCCAGGAGTGGACATCCCAGCACATTCACCCCAAGGTCAGAGCAAGCAATGCTCAGGAAAATACAAAAAAAAAAACCAAGATTATACCTCAGACCCTACAGGCCTCACTGAGCATGTTAAATGTTGAAGTCTATGACGGCACAATTAGAAGAAGACTGAACAAGTATGGGTTGGTTGGCAGGGTTTCAGGGGGAAAGAGACAAAGTCTGTTAATGGACAATACTTTACCAGAGTGTTTCAAAGTCTGATTTCCTCTACAGAGACATGATGGTTTTTAAGATAGTGATGTCTGAGGGCTTAGAGATTACGTGCATTTGGAGGTGGCCCTTTACACATTGAGATTTGACAGGTTCCTTGAAATTCTTGTTGATATTGTGTACTTTCACTGAAAGTATTGCATAATTTGCTGGTGCATCTATTGGCAAATCACTGAGCCTCACCTTAGATCAGCCACTAATGGGTGATCTTTGCTCTAGAAGAACCAGGCCTTTATTTGACACTCCTTGTATACAATAACACAATTGGCACTTTTTCAGTTTTCTTTGGAAGATGTCATAGCCAGCAAATTTGAAACAAGTACCTATTTTCAGCAAACAATTCAAATCGCATGGTAAATCATTAAATAATATGTTGTAATAGTATTTTCAACATAGTACTACTAGGTGAAAAATGGACAAATTCCATACTGTTGCAACTTTTTTGGCATTAGGGTTATAGGACAGAGTGTGATCCAGTTTGATTTTCAAAGACTATAAACCTGATTGCTGATACTTCCTGAATGGAAATGATCATAAGATACTGATATTGCTCACCCATTATTTCCAGCTTAACCAGTTCCTGTTGTGTATGTTTGAATGTTCTAACTCTAGACTTACAGATTATCTGCCAGAGGAGTCCAAAGCCATTCTCACATCCCATCATGCATCAGTGCAGTACCAAGTGTCAGTACAGACAACCTTTGTTGAACCCTTTGATCCTATTATTGGGGCTCAATACGTTGTACTCGGAGAAGTTGAAAAGTCAGAAGGTACGTCTGCTGGGTTTTTTACTGTGCAACTACAAACCCGATTCCAAAAAAGTTGGGACACTGTACAAATAAAAACAGAATGCAATGAAATGGAAGTTTCAAATTTCTATATCTTATTCAGAATAGAATATACATGTTGAAAGTGAGATATTTTCTAACCCTAGTCTGGAAAAGTTAAATGCACATATAAGAATCAGCTGGAGGTCCAAACTTATTGGGTCAATTGGCAACATGATTGGGTATAAAAACAGCCCCTCAGAGTGGCAGTATCTCTCAGACGTCAAGATGGGCAGACGTCCACCAATTCCCCCAATGCTGCGGCGAGAAATATTGGTGCAATATCAGAAAGGAGTTTCTCAGAGAAAAATTGCAAAGAGCTTGAAGTTATCATCATCTACAGTGCATAATGTCATCCAAAGATTCAGAGAATTTGGAACGATCTCTGTGCGTAAGGGTCAAGTTATTTTTTGGGAAACTGGGACGCCATGTCACCCAGACTAAAGAGCACACGGACAACCCAAGTTGTTATCAGCGCTCAGTTCAGAAGCCTGCATCACTGATGGTATGGGGTTGCATGAGTGCGTGTGGTGTGGGCAGCTTGCACATCTGGAAAGGCACCATCAATGCTGAAAGGTATATCCAAGTTCTGGACCAAATATGCTCCCATCCAGACATCGTCTCTTTCAGGGAAGACCTTGCATTTTCCAACATGACAATGCCAGACCACATACTGCATCAATTTCAACATCATGGCTGCGTAGGAGAAGGATCCGGGTACTGAAATGGCCAGCCTGCAGTCCAGATCTTTCACCCATAGAAAACATTTGGCACATCATAAAGAGGAAGATGCTACAAAGAAGACCTAAGACAGTTGAACAACTAGAAGCCTGGATTAGACAAGAATGGGACAATTCCCAATTCCTATTCCAAAACTTGAACAACTTGTCTCCTCAGTCCCCAAATGTTTGCAGACTGTTATAAAAAGAAGAGGGGATTCCACACCGTGGTAAACATGGCCTTGTCTCAACTTTTTTGAGATGTGTTGATGTGTTTGCCATGAAATTACAAATCAACTTATTTTTCCCTTAAAATGATGCATTTTCTCAGTTTAAACATTTGATATGTCATCTATGTTGTATTCTGAATAAAATATTGAAATTTGAAACTTCCACATCATTGCATTCTGTTTTTGTTCACAATTTGTACAGTGTCTCAGCCTTTTTGGAATCGGGGTTCGTATTTTTGTTCATGCTTAATAAATTATGCAGTCAAATGACTCGACAGTCATGCCTGTCTCACTTCTGCTTTTAGGGGACGGTGAAGCCATTGTTCGTGCACGGGTCTTTAATTGCGTGGACGGCGTCGATGTTGCACTGCTACAGAAGGCTGTAAATGGACAAAGGAATTTTTTTAGGGAAAGAAATGAGACTGGTGCATGGTAACATCAATTTCAAGACAAAAATAATATATGGAGAGAGAGAGAGAGAGTGGGGAAAGTCAGTCTGTGTCTTGGGTCAATTAAAATAAAAGCAGAGAAAGGAGGTGAATCCATAGTTGGTGAAACGTTATTATGAAATGAAAGACATTAGTGTCATTAGTAGCACTTGTGCCCCAGTCTATGTATGTACTTGAACGATCTTCATATGATGAGTACAGTAGAATTCTTTTGGCATCATTTTCTTTGATTAAAAAAAGCATTTGATCAATAAGGCGAAAGTGCAACGTACACAAAAGTAGAGTCCGGATCTCAGGAGGTTTTTAATGGTTCACTTTTAGTACTATTTTTGGTTTCTTTTTTTCTTTCAGCAGTCAATTTTTTTTTTTTTTTTTTAGAAATTAATCAATTAGCCAAGTGCTCATATGATGTCAACCTTGATGACATAAAGCTATTATACGAATTTAAACCGGACGTAGTAACCTTGGAAATAATGGCATTTGGTATAACCTTAGATTTAGCTTTATTATGATGAAGTGATACTGTGTCATACTGGTATAATTTAATATGGGTGGCTTGAAGGGATGTCGGGGATGGATATCCAAAATCCTGTACAGTTAATGCGCGTCATATTGTTTGCATATTTTGTGTAAAGTGTTGATGTATGTAAAAAATGAATAAAACTGTATATTATTTTCAAACCAAACTCAGTAAAGTATTGTGTATTGTACAGGTTGATTTATTTGTGCCTGTATTAACAACAAGAAGATATCAAGATCTTTTTTATTATTATTATTATTGAACAATGGTATCTTCCAACATTGAATAGAATCTTCCAACACTGAATTTCTTAAAAACAATTAAAATTTAAATAATTACTGATATTTAAAACAGAAAATAAGAAAATTCCCAGCCCTTCATCCCAAGAAAAATGAACTTTGAGAGAGATTTTTTTTCCTAACCATTAAGATAAATATATATGGTTATTATTTCAGGTCATGCAGATAAAGTAAACAAATATCTCCACATAAGTAGTCAAAGCCCTGTTTAACCAACATGTGCTAATTGTTATTCATCTTAAAACAAGCCAGTGCATGCCAGGTAACATAAGAAACAAAATGTTAAGTAAAGCCCTGATAGATATAACACGTTACTACTATCATCGAGAACTTTGTGTGGTCAAATATTATTACTGTATATATTACTAATGCAGTGTGATCTGACTTTTTTCCTGAGATTTACAACAGTCTGAGCATTATTAGTACAAACATTAATGAATGAATTACAGTTAATTTGAAAAATCTTTAGAAATTGCTCTGCTCTTCACTTTGGCTGTAAACATTTCTTAAGAGTAATTGCTGTATCTGTGAGTCTTGTATGAAGGAATGTAGGCCGTTTCTGTAGATGCTGCTGGAAGCAACAAGAAGCCTGTATATGGATCTGTCTTGCAGAGTGCCATTGCTTGCTTGTAGTTTATTTTCTGCTTTGTTACTGGATCCACTATGTCCTTGATGTAGTTTGTGTCGTCCTGAAGCTCTCTCATCATTGCATTGTCGATCATTTTGCCTTTGACTGCATCTGCAACGTTTATACGGCCTGCTTTGTTGGGGTTGACCAGACCACCTGTCAGGTACTGCACCTCCATGTAACGCATGGCTGTGTCCTTAGGCATCCATCCCTTCTGAACAGCCTCTCCAACTGACAGACGTTCTTTGGTCACAGGGTCTTCAACCCCAGTGAAGGCCTTCTGGGCATTGAGCAACCGCTGCAGCTGGGTGGACTCGATCAAGCTTCGATCTGACGCTTTGTGGACTGAGTATCTTTCTCGGTTGTTAACATCCACGATACCCCCTGTGGCAGCTTGTGCTTCCAGCAACCTTTGGGCTGTAGCCGGGTCAACCATCTTTCGGGCCAGGGCTGAGCGAATTGAAAGGCTTGAATCGCTATCTTTGTCATAGATCCCACAGATGGGGAGCTGCTCATCTTGGGAATTGATGACGGTTTTTGTATATGAGGGAGGTTTCTGCGAAGTTCTTTGGCTAGTAATGGATGTAATTGTGGATGGCTTCTTCTTTTCTCCAGCCACGAGAAGGGCAAACTCTGAGATGGGTATCTTTCCATCCCTGTATTGCTGCAACTGATACTGAGTCAGTTTGCCATCTCTGAGAGCATTTTTGATGGAATATTGCTTGCCGCTCTTGCGGTCTTGCAAAAGAGACGTCTCCCCATCGGGCCCCACTGTAGTGATCTCCTCCCAATCACACTCCAGCTCCTGCAAATGCATGTACTGGGTGCGATCAATCAGCCCTTGAATGTAAGCATCGTATGGTGACATGTCTTTACCAGTCTCAGGGTCCAGGATGCTAATTCTGGTAGAGACGTTTTTCTCCTGTGTACGTGTTTCTGAAACACTTTCCTCTTTTTTCAAGCTGTTCCTGAGCTCTGCAATAGTACTTTCCCTCTTGTAAATCCTGTCCTTCTCATCCAGAATTTCTCTTTCCAAGCGCTGAGCATCAGACTCCATCTTTATGCTCTTTTGCCTGTTCATTTGGGATCTTTCACTCATTAGCCTGGACTGCTGCTGGAATGAGATGCTGATTTCTTTCTGATCACTCTCCAGAGCTTTCATTTGTCGTAGGAGATCCTGTTTTTCTTTTAGAAGGGAATCCCTTTGATATGCAAGATTAGTTTCCTCTTGAGAAGTTGTTGTTCTTCTGCTATGCAGTCGCTCCTGTTTGTCCTTAAGACGACGGATTTCATCTTCCACATCCAATCTGGCATTTCTCTGCTGGAGCACCTGCTCTCTAAGGCGAGAGAGCTGAGTCTCTACTGCTGGGTCTTTTTCAACCCGGACCACCTCTTTGTAGACTGTTTTCTCAAAAGATTTTTCCTTTTGCAGGATGTCTATCTGGATTTTCAAATTCCTAATGTCTCGCTCCAGTCGCGTGACATCATTGTTCTCTTGGTCAAAGTCTGCTCTCAGGCCACCTATCATTTTTTCCAGTTTCGGCTCTCTCTCGACTTTCAGAACTTCCTCCATAACAATATTTTCCTGAACTGGTGGTGGTGCATTCTCTAGTTCATTGATCCGGTATTTAATTTGGGACAACTCTGTCTCCACCTGTATCTTTTTCTGCCTCTCATCACTTTCCCTAATAGTCCTCTCTCTATCCTCTATCAGAGCTCTTAGTCTCTGCACTTCCTGATCTGCCTTCCTACGATTGTTTACTTCCTCATCCAGAGTCCTTCCTAGCCTCTCAAGTTCTATAAGCTGCCTTGGATCTTTCTCCAATCTCAACACTTCTTGTACTACCAGCTTCTCCTCTGGTCTCTGTCTCTCCAGCAGTATGTATTTGTTCTGAAGATCGAATACCATTTCTTCTATTGTCCTGCGTGTTTGTGCTTCATCCCGTACTTCCTTCCTTAGACGGTCTGCTTCCTTCTCCAAAAGTGGATCATTGATATGCTTGACTACATCTTTAGTGACCACCCTAGTCTCTACCTTTGTCTTCTCTGCCCTCAGGTCATCCCGTTCTCTCCTGAGACGGGTCAAATCATCTTCTAAGGAACTGTAAGTTCTTTGCAGGGAATAGACTTGGTCCGAGAGCTTTTGAATCTCTCTCACATTCTCTGGACTGCGTTCCTCTTTCACCACCTCTTGAACCACTTCCTTATACTCGATTGTTGGTTTCTGAGAGCGGACGGATTGCAAATCAACTCTGACCAAATTCACCTTTCTTTCATATTCAGAACTCTGCCTGGAAGCATCCTGGAGTTCTCTCCTCAGTCGTGCTATCTCTGCTTCAGTCTCTGGGGAAATCCTGTAAATCTCGTTAACAATCTCCTTGATGTCTACCTTTTGTTTGATCTGCTCAATTTGGGCATATCGTGCCTGAAGATCACTCATTTCATTAAGAAGCAGTTTATTCTGATGTCTTTCTTCATCTATGCTAGATCGAAGCCTGGTAGCCTCACTAATAAGTGCAGGGTCTTTTTCAATGGTCTTCACTTCTTTGGTGACGTACTTGGGCTCCAAGGTAGGGATAAGTCTCTCAAGAGTGGTAATTTGACTCTTTGTCTGGACTATTAGATTGTTTAAAGACCGGGCCCTTTCACCCTCATCTTCAATGTCCATCTTAAATGACGTAACAGCCTTGAGCATCTCAGGATCTTTCTCCACTCTAACAACCTCCTTCTGTACTACTTTCTCTTTAATAGTGGGCCTCTTTTGCTCCAGGAGTATCATCTCTGTTTTCAATTGACCTCCTTGACTATGTTTAACCTGGACCTCATCCATCATTCTGTTTATCTCCTCCCTAAGTCTTTTAGCCTCCACATCCAACTGGGGGTCTCTCTCATATTCAGTCACCTCTCTAGTCACCAGTTTTGGTTTAGCCCCCTTAAGTTCTGTTTCCATACTAGAAATCCTTCTGGTGAGCACCTCAATCTCACTTTGGGTTGAAGTCCTTCGCAAGGCCTCCTCATGGATCTTTTTCTGAAAGTCAAGTAAATCTGTCTCAAGCTTTGGATCACGGTAGTATTGTACAACCTCCTTCTCTTCCACACGTTCGACTCCTTTCCTGCTCTTGAGCGACATCATTCTATCTTTAAACATTCTAAGCTCGGATTCAACAGTGGTGCGTCTGAAAACTTCATCGTTAAGTTTCTTTTGTAAGTCATCGAACTCTACCATACTTTTTTGTTGTAGTTGCTGCTGCTGCTGTATGACGGCTACTTTCTCCTCCTTCTACAGAATAAAAACAAGAGAAAACATCCAACCATCATTTTATGATATGTATGTGCGTATACTGTACATGTATGTGTTTATTCATTCATTTATGTATTTACTGATCAGACAGCAGAGCTACAGGTACATCTAAATAAATAAGAATATCATCGAAAAGTTCATTTATTTCTGTAATTCAAGTCAAAAAGTGAAACTCGTATACAGTATTATATAGATTTACTACACAAAGACTGATATACTTCAAGTGTTTATTAAAATTTTGATGATTATGGCTTACAGCTAATGAAAATCCACAATTCAGTATCTCAGAAAATTTGAATATTGTGAAAAAGTTTAATATTGGAGACTCATGGTGTCATACTGTAATAAGCTAATTAACTCAAAACACCTGCAAAGTTTTCCTGAGCCTTTAAATGGTCTCTCAGTCTGGTTCAATGGGCCACAAATGGTTATTGCTGCAGAAGCTGACTGTTTACATAGTGCTATATCCAAGCACATGAATGGAAAGTTGAATAGAAGGGAAAAATGTGGTAGAAAATGGTGCACAAGCAACAGGGATAACCGCAGCCTTAAATGGATTGTAAAACTAAGCCCATTCAAGAATTTGGGGGAGATTCAACAGGAGTGGACTGCAGATGGAGTCAGTGCTTCAAGAGCCACCACACACAGACGTATCCAAGACATGGGCTACAACTGTTGCATTCCTTCTGTCAAGCCACTCTTGAACCAGAAACAACGTCAGAGGTGTCTTACCTGGGCTAAGGACAAAAAAAGATTGGACTGTTGCTCAGTGGGCCAAAGTTCTCTTTTCAGATACAAGTAAATTTTCCATTTCCATTTCATTTGGAAATCAAGGTCCCTGTGTCTGGAGGAAGACGAGAGGCACAGAATCCTAGTTGCTTTAAGTCCAGTGTAAAGTTTGCAGTCGGTGATTTTGGGGAGCCCTGTCATCTGCTGGTGTTGGTCCACTGTGTTTTATCAGGTCCAAGGTCAGCACAGACTTCTACCAGGAAGTTTTGAAGCACTCCATGCTTTCCTCTGCTGACCAGCTTTATGGAGATGCTGATTTTATTTTCCAGCAGGACTTGGCACCTCCCACACTGCCAAAAGTTTTAATACCTGGTTTAAGTACCATGGTATCCCTGTGCTTGATGGACCAGCAAACTCACCCAACCTAAGAAAGATGCGAGACACCAGACCCGACAATGTCGGGCTTCCATAAGATGTCAGCAGTGCCACAGACTGATCGTCTCCATGCCACGCCACATTGCTGCAGCAATTGATGCAAAGGGAGCCCTGACCAAATACTGAGTGCTGTACACGTTCATACGTTTCAGTAGTCCAACATTTTGGTGTTAAAAATAAATTTTTTGTTCATCTTAAGTAATTTTCTGAGATACTGAATTTTGGGTTTTGGTTAGCTGTAAGCCATACAGGAAAAAGGAAATAAACACTTGAAATATATCAGTCCGTGTGTAATGAATCTGTTTGAGTTTCATGTGATCTTTGTTTTTTTACTGAACACCATCATAAATAACATTTACAGCATCTAGAACAGAAGAGATATTTAATAAGCCGGATTTATACCTTTGCAAGGAGCTTCTTGGCTAAGTCCGTCTGGTTGAGCACCTGGTCATTTGCAGCTGCCGTGTTAGCATAGCGGGTCACTAAAGCTTTTTCCTATAGCACACAAAAAAAGTAACTTAATGAACATGAAGGGAATTTGGTTTGATTGGGCATCGATTAGACATTACACCTTCAATTCCACGCACCTGTCTTGCCACAGACTCTGCCAGAGTCGGGGAGGACACCCTTCTATCTCCTACATCGGCGTTTTTCAAAGTAGCTCTGTATTTATCAGAGCTCATGTCGTATTCCTGTACAGAACAGGAGGAAATAATGTAGGTTTCAATTTCCGTTGTGTTGCTTCAGATGGTACGTGTGCATTAAAAATAAATGTTAAGCTTACAGTAAGGATATCTTGCAGATCCTGAGAGAGATCAACCATCCTGTCCACTTCATAACCTTTCCTTTTAATGTCCTCAACAACTCTCTGTGGAAAACAGAACATTGGATTTTATCTGTTCATAAGCTGCAATTTGGGAAGATTAAAATATTGTTGAAGTGATCATCGTGTATCCACTGACCTCCTGAGAAATCTGCTTTGTGTTGACTGTGGCTAAATCGTCCGAGGGTCTGATCTTGTTGTTGGGCAAATTGTCCAGGAATGTGCCAAGTGATTCAGTAGCACTCTGGAAGTCATTATTCTTGGTGCTAGCCCCTTGCAAAAGGCTCTCCCTATGTGTAATTGTGAAACAGGGTTAATTACAATAATAATCTCATTATCACTAGAGCAGAACAGTTCACTTGGTGAGTGCCGAGTTGTGATTTGTTTGTGGCTACATCATACCTGTCGGTTAGCTGGTTGTTCAGGTTAGCGTAGCGGTTCTGCAGGCTTTTAACCTGAGCCTCCTGCCTGCGAACGTCGGGGCAGTACTCCTGATATCCCTGCTGAAGGGAACTACACAGTTTTTCTGTTGCCTCCAGGTCCTTGTTCAGCTTCTGCATCTCAGGCTGAGCCGCAACCACGTCTTTCTTCAGAGTCTAAGGGAGGTGACAAATATTTAAGGAAACAAATAATGACAGGTAGCAAGGGCGTCAAGGTGTATTATGTCAAAGCAGTACCAATTCAAGTTTAATGTTGACACCATTATACATTGATAGACTGCATGGGAAATGATCAGATTCCCTTGCTTACTTGCACATCGTGGATGCGGTCCTGGAGGGAGTTGGGAAAATCTAAAACAGGACCATCTTTACTCAGCTGCTTCTCAAAACCAGAAACCATCCCATCCACCTTTCTTATTTGGTTCTCCAAGTTTAGGGATGCATTAGCTCTGCAAAAAAAAAAAAAATTATAATTCATTATAAGGTAAGATATTTTAATAAGCAACGGAATAACATACTATAGGATTGTAAAATAGTTATTTACTTTATCAAACTACTAAACCACAAACGATTGGTTAAATTAAAATTGGTTTCATAAGCTAGGCTTTTGGCGTACTTCTTGGTGTAGAGATCATTAAGACCAGCCAGGCTGTCTTGTTTGTTTTTGGTCTGGCTCAGTCTCTCGGGTAGACTGGAAGACACTGGGTTCTTGGTATCCCGGGATGCGAGCGGCTCAATCTCCTTCTCCACAGCTGCCTTTTGCTGCTCAAGCTGCCGTAGAGCTGCTGCAGCTTTCTGTAGGAACATGATTTTAAAATTGATACATAACTGACATTTTTTTCATCTTTAACGTAACTTTTGTATGACCGGGGGTATAGTTTGAATGTGTAAAGGCACTGGAAGTTGGATGGATGACATAATTTCAAAATTTACTTTTTACTCATGTTTAACATTCAGATGGATTTCCAGCATGTGTAAAATAAATAAATAAATAAATAAAAATAAAAAACTTATAACTTATGTGACATCATAAGAACCAGCTCATTACTCAATTCTGGTAGGGTGTTGGTAGGTGGTGGTGGTGATGGTGGGGGGTATTTCTAAGGGGATATTAACTTGGCAAGGAAATAGTAAAATACGGAACCTTTAATTTGTAATGGCATACTGTATACTGTATATGCCATCCCTGATTTTTTTTTTTTTCTGATTTCACACAAGAATTTCTTTTAAATATTAATTCATAGAGCTTGTTAGCTACTGGGAAATACCCCCAGTACCTCTTAGCTACATCTAGCTATAATTTCTTTTCTTTTCTTTTTTTTTTTTTAAATCAGTGATATACCAAATATCTCATGGATGATCAACTACATTTGGATTAAAGGGTGCATTCTGGTCCTTTAACTTTGAATGATGAAAAAATAATTCACTTAGATGCTTATGTGTGCATGGTCAAGACTTGTATTCTTGTTAATTATACATATATTCAGGGTGGGCCATTTATATGGATACACCTTAATAAAATGGGAATGGTTGGTGATATTAACGTCCTGTTTGTGGCACATTAGTATATGTGAGGGGGCAAACTTTTCAAGATGGACGGTGACCATGGTGGCCATTTTGAAGTCGCCCATCTTGGATCCAACTTTAGTTTTTTCAATAGGAAGAGGGTCATGTGACGCATCAAACGTATTGGGAATTTCACAAGAAAAACAATGGTGTGCTTGGTTTTAACGTAACTTTATTCTTTCATGAGTTATTTACAAGTTTCTCTTTGTTCACAGCCATTGACATGTCGAAGAGGTTAACACGTGATGAGCGGATCGAAATTGTGTTGATATCTGGTGAACGCAGTAACCGGGTCATTGCAGCAGATTTCAATGCAAGACACCCTACGAGACCACCCATCTCCCATGCTACAGTTAGCAAACTGCTTGCTAAGTTTCGTGAAACTGGTTCAGTGTTGGATTTGCCAAAATGTAGACGCATGAAAACTGTCACTAATGAACTGATACTTTTTTTATTTTTGTGAATAGTTCACATCTACAGTATAGCATGTTGGTATTCACAACAACTCGGTCAAATTGAGGAATTCCCGGTGCGAAGAAATTACACTTGGTTAACAGGGTTTTTTTTTTGTGGATATTTTGGTGAAATATATTAATAACGTAACAAAGTGGTCACAAATTTGCGGACATCGACTCATCAAGCACTTTCCCCGCAACCTAGCAAATCATCCTTTTTTTCTCTATGAAGAGAAATTGTAATGCTACAGCATATAGAGATACAACTATGTGCTTTCAAGTTTGTGGCCAACCTTTGTTGGGAAGACCCACATACTGTATGGCTGTGATAGTCAGGCGTCCACAACCTTTGGCATATGTAATGCGTGGAAAAACCTGAATGTGGGACAAAAAAAATCTGTTTTGTTTTTAATACCTCTTGTTCCTTCAAGCGGTTAGTAAGATCTGCAGCAGGGTTATTGTTGTCCAGTGGGGCTCTCATTCGGTTCTTCATGTTCAATTCTGCCAGGGCCAGGTCACTGTCCAACTGATTCAGACGTCCAGTGAGTTCTGTAGCTCTAGGGCCATCAGCAGCACTGGCTACAAGGCCTGGAGCACAAACACACATTAAAGGTCGGTGTGCGTCTACCACATGTGTTTGTTCTTTGTGCATGTGCCTGTGTGTAAGTATACTGTATGTGTAGTGTGTTAGTTACCTGATTGCACTGCTCTTATAGATTCAGCACCCTGAGGCTTCAGTGAGGCCCGCATGGTTGTACGCCTTTTCTTCAGGTCACCCAGTTCTTTGCCCAACCTACACACACACACACACACATACAGGCAAATTTGACCACTGCATTCTCTTTACCTGAATCACTTTTTTTTTTTGTATTTTATATTTTTCTTTATTTTATAATCTTTTTGTATTTTTATACATCTTGAATATTTAGCAGTATATATATAAAAAAAAAAGTTATGTTCTTGATGTTTCACGTTGTAATGATGCCAAATTGCTGCCATGACAAATCTGCTGGACCTCAATAACACTTTTAAAGCTGTCACACATTCGAGGATGGCATAATTGTTTAAAATCAGACTTACAGATCCACTTTGTCAACTGCCTCTGTGTCGGGTGGAGGAATCAGGAAGCACACTCCAGGAAAGGAGTTGACGGAGCCGTCAGCTGTATGCACGTCCCATTTCGCAATGTTGCTGTTGGACTTCAAGGTGAGCTTCTCGCCTCTGGAGATGGAGGCCTGGAAAATCAATCAAGGGTATGAGAATATATATGGAAAACCTACCCATATATATCCATCTGTACTGTACTGTAGGTAAATGTTGAGTTCTGGATCAAAATGTGTGCCTTGATAAGGTAGCTGAAAATGAAAGTTTAAGGGACTAATGAAATTTTACGTTTTTTCAACTTTTCCTTTTAATGCTAAATTTCGATCAGTGGGTCTCCAGTGTGCGTCTACCAAAGAAATCTAAGATTAAAACGTTCCATGCTTTTTGTCGATATATATTTTTTAATTTTGGATTAGCAAAATTGTATTTCATATTTACGTTATATTTGAATTTTGTATTGGCAGAGATTTAAAAGATAGTTCCTTTTTCCCCCCAATGTGACCTCACATAAGAAGAGCTCCTCCCTTGGCTTGTTGTTCAGCTCTGCTGTTCTCTAGCAGGACAGGGCTTGGAAGTAGTTCATGTACATTGACACTGACATGGTGCGTCTGTAGGAGGAGTTATACAGAGAGAGTTTAAGGTATGAACAACTGTTATATCTGAGGGATATTTCAGCTCGAGCATTTTGTTGTTCAAGAAAAGGCAAAATATGGGACCTTTAATTTTGACCTAACCAACTATATTTCAATATCTATAAAAATGAAAATTGCACAGGGTTTAGAACTAGCGGTTACTTTCACCTCACCTTCACCTAGACTTTATCTACAGTAGGTGAACTACGACCTACGAATGAGCCAATAGAAAAACAAACAGTTTTTCTTACTGTTATTTAGTGCTGAGAAAAGAAAAAAAAAAGTTGTACATAATATACAACATATGCTACTTTATGCATATTATAAAACTCTTGTTTCGCTCACTCCGTGCCTTCTAGGATGTTCTTGTTAGCTTTGCACTGTTGGTCTTGGTGATGGTGTGAGGATTTAAATATGCAATATGCATTAAATATGCATTGGCCAAACTTCACTGTGGGGTTCAGTGTCTGCTACCTGGTATGTACCTGAAGTTAAATGAATCAGTGGAAAGGGTATTAAATGAAATCACCGTGGGTGTGCTCCAGTCACACAGAGACTCGACGGTGATGGGTCGGTTCGGGGTTGTGCGACGGAGTTTGAGAGGAGCGATGGTGGTGCTGCGCTTCCTCAGATCTGCTAAGAGCATCTCACAACGCTGGAGGGGCCTTTCCTCCGTCTGAGAGATAGAAAGAGAGAGAGAGATAAGGGGTTAAAATAATGATTAAACCACACCCTAGTGCATTATTCAATACATAGTGTACATAGTGAAACCGCTTAAGGCAGCACAGTAAGTCTAGTTGCTAACTGTTTACTACTTTATATAATCACTTTTTAAGATTCCCCTTTATAAGAAACCATATTGATGTTTTATAGGCTTTTACCTCGAGCTGTAGTTGAGTCTCAGTGTTGGACTTTTTGGAGAGGAATTTGGGGTCCAAAGTGGTACTGAGGCCTGATAACGACTCCGACAACGTCTCGGCATCCAGTTGGTACTGTGCACAGGGAAGATGATTAGAAAAAATAAATATCTATAACATCTACACACACACACACTCTCTCTCTTTTTTTTTTTCACAAGAACTCAGCACCCTGATGATGAGGTGTAAGTATGACCCGAAAGATGGATGTACAGTACCAACAAAAACCACATGACAATATGATATGGGAAGCTCTGTAGCATATCTTAAAGTACTTAGAATTTATTAGCCATAATGTAGGTGCAGTACTATAGCAGTTGCTCAACACTAGCCCACGAGGTACTTCATGAATTACACTATGTCTATTTAAAAAGAACAAGATATGAAATGAGATGATCAATTCTCAATATTTTGCCTAAACAAAGTTTATTCCACATTACAACAACTAACTTTTCTCCACCTAGAGAATACATTTATATCTCCTACCTATGGTAGGAGTAAATGTGTGCTTCTAAATCATGTGTAATCAAGGAAATGACATGTCTTGGCTGACTTGATCATGAAAAACCCCATCAAAGAGATTCCAATATGACTTCAACTAGCCCTGAAACGTCACCACACCCTGCGCATTATAAAGCACGGCTGCTCACATCAGTTCGCAGTGATTTAGGGTGAATATGATGTGCTTGTTCTGCTGGACTCCTCCTGTATCACCTTACCTTCTTGTATTCCTCCACATTGTCCAGGTGTGTTTCTTGGCAGATGCAGAGGTTCAGAAATCTCTGCCATTCGTTCCTCAGGTTGTCTCTGTGGTCCTGAAACATGAAACGGTTTGCACATGCTGAAATTGAAGCCGATGCTGACAGTACTGTTAATTAGTGCTGAAATTATTACTGGTGTCCTTAGACACACAACGTGTTCCAGAATCACCCAGCAGCAAGAAACTATAAATCTACTACACAAACCCAGTAAAGAATGCATCAAAATATATCCATGGTGAAGTTATACACCATTGGTTATAATCACCATTTCAGAATGATCAAATTATGGGGCAAGCAAAGAAAACAACTAAGGAGATTGAAAATTAATTGAACTGGGTAAAGAGTCCTTCAATGCGTTATCAAAATCTGGAATGATAGAATGATATTATATGAATGATATGAGAGCTCATAGGATTGGGACTAAACAGCTGTGTGGACATAAGAAAAACATCTGTCAGTAAGACTAATCAGAAAAAAAATTCTGAACTTCAATTTGCTAGGGTGCATAAAGATTGAACTTTGGAGCAATGGAAAAAAGAACATGTGGTCTGATGAGTTGACCCTATTCCAGAGTGATGGGCGTGTCAGGGTAAGAAGGGAAGCACATGTACAAGCCTCTGGAGACGGTGTTTTGGTCTCGGGTTCCTTCAGTTTCTCAGCGACAATGTTATGCGGCAATAAAATAAAGTCAGCTGACGACCTGAATGTGCTCAGTGAACAGGTTATCTCATCTATGGAGTTTTTCTCCACTGACGGCACAGGCATATTCCAGGACTCAAATTGTGAAAGAGTGCTTCTGGGAATGTGAGGAATCACATTTAGCTTTAGTGTGTGCAAAGCTAAAGGTGATCGAATGAAATCTTCGAGTGCGTGACTTTTTTTTTTTTTTTGGCCTGGCAGTGTATAATATACTGTCGATCTGAATATTATTAACCCAGACATGTTTATATCTCAATATGCCACCGTATTCTCAATACAGCAGCTCTACCAGTACTGTCAGTTCCAATTCACATCACAGGATGATATTCTCTCACCTGGATGGTGCTTGATGCAGGATGTTTCATCTCTATGAGACGATCTCCGTCATCCTGCAGTTTGTTCACCTCACTCTCATGAGACAGCAAGCTGTTGTTTTTAAAGTTCTGCAACAAACCAAAGAGCGGAAAATACTCAGGATTCTTCAACCTAAAGGCAAGAGATCGATAGATCCGATAGATCGATAGATAGATGGATCGATAGATGGATCGATAGATGGATAGATAGATGGATAGATGGATAGATGGATAGATAGATAGATAGATGGATGGATTGTCACCTCGTAGCGGCGCCGGACGTCCGGTGGATCCACCATGCGGTCACTCCAGTCCTGTTGGAGGATCTTCCCCTGTTCGTCTCTCAGGTAGCCGACCTCTTTATTGCAGCTCTGCATGTAGTCGTACAGGCTGTTCAAATAGTGTTGGCGCCATTTCGAGTTCTCCTAGATGACGTCAAAACAAAATACACACGTATTAGTTAGTTCGTCTGTTTTGATTAACAGGTTGATAATATCACATTATTTAATTGTTCAGCAAAACAAATGAATAAAGGTTTAGGCACGTATTTATTATTTTAACAATTTTATACATAACATTTGATCAATAACCCATTGTAAAATGTATTTATTTATTTATTTTAAATGTATTTATTATTCCTTTATTTATTTAAACTATTCCTTTATTATCAGCATTTCAAAGCCTGATGTTTCAATGATAAGGAATACCGTCTTACCAGGAGATTGGCATACTGCTTCTTCAGGGCAGCATATTCCTCCTAAGACAATAAAAACAAGATGTCAGTATTAATATACTCCAAGTCTATTGTTATTCTAAAATAGATAAACACGAAGCATGGACTTTAAGGAAACGCGTGATGCATGGCGTGAGTGGATGGATCCCGGCTGACCTTTGAGCTGGTCGTGTCTGGGCTGAGCTGCGTGCTGTAGGCTTCGATCTCCTTGTGTAGTATATTGTGGGCTGCGATCTGTTTCTCCAGTTCAGCCATGGTGGGCCCGTACGCCTCTGAGTTGACCTCTTTCTGCAACACGCACACAAACACACTCCTAACTCGAACCCCTTGTTGAAAGCTACACACAGTAATTTAATATACAATTAATATACACTTTTTTTTTTTTTTTTGATAATTAGCAGCAGGTATCTGATCGATGTCGTACAGGTTCCTGAAGTGTGATGTGAACACTGCGTTAAAGCCATACATAATTAATATCGAAGAAAAGTCTTTTTATTTACAAATGTGATTGACAAATACTGATTGATTTCTTTTATTTCACACTATGTTTATCTTGTTGATCCCTATTGTTTTCAATTAGATTTTTTTTATTGGTTTTGTTCTTCATTTTATAATTATGTCTCATAATTTAATGCAAAGTGTCCTTGGGTGGTTGAAAGGCACATATAATTTTTATTATTATTATTATTATTATTATTATTGTTGTTGTTGTTGTTTCTGTTCTTCTTTTTCTTAATATTATTATTATTGTTGTTATAATAATAATAATAATAATAATAATAATAATAATATGACTTTCATTCCCTATAAGGATAAATACTTGAGAGAAATATTTTGGGATGTACTGTTTACAGAAAATTTTTCTTTCCTTTTTTGATGTTTGTAGATTATAATGTATAATGTACGTACAATGAATAAATAATAATAATAATAAATAATAATATACATTCCATTCCTCTGATACTGTGAGTGTGAACATGAAGAACGAGGGCTTTTCACTTTTGCCACTTACCTGTTTCTGGGCAAACACCTGGACCCAGTTGATGCGCGGCTGCAGGCCGACCTCGTTCAACTGCTTGTAGAGGTCACGGTAAAACACGCAGTCCTTCAGCCAGCGCTCATGTAGCCGAATCACACTAACACACAAATACAAAACCGCTTCAGCATCACACTCTGAAAGCTATTCAAATCAAAGCTGATAGACATATTTGACACAGTGCCACTACTGTATGTTCCCCTTGTGTTTTCATATAGGCAAAACCTGCTGTATACATTGTGGGATGTGGTGCGCCCTCTAGTGGCAATTAAATGTTAAAAGAAAAACTGAACATTTTGAATACCAATTCTGGATATAACTGAGCCGAGTTTTATTAATGTTACCACAATTACATTTATTACATTTGATAGCTACTGTACTGTTAATCTGTAGGCCACGAGCTCATTGCTATTTATAGGATTTCATAAAACAATAATAATAATTAAAAAAAATTGTTTGTAAGCAATAGCTAAGCAAAAATATTTGTGTTCTGTAAATAAAAAAGGGAATTATAATATCCTCATATACTTTGAAAATAAAGTATGGATGTTCTTTAAAATTAAGTAAGGCCTTTTATAAAAATAAAAATAAAAAACATTTTAAACAGTTAAACGTTTCATTATGAATTACTAGAAATTGTAAGGCATCTTCAAGGCTTCAAAACATTTGCTACATTTTTTTAAATCAGGACGCTTATCTAAATGACTTCAAACTTTAGAGAGCGGTTTAATATGTTGTTGTGTAATGTTGGAAAATATGAAGAATGTATGTAGTTATCAACTGGTGTTTGTGCTCTCACTCTTTCTCGATCTCTCCTGTTTGTGGGTGTTTCATTTTCTTGGCTTTGTCCAAATCCAGGAAGAGATCCTTGAGGAGTCCCTCGGCCTCGGACAGACACTCGGAATTCTCCTTTTGGTGTTTAAACGCAATATTTCTCTTGTCATTTTCTGCATCCTGAAAGTCAGAATAGAAGGCATCATTATCAGTCTCTGTAAACAGCACGAGCTCTTGCTTTTAATTCACCTTCTAGAGTGATAGTGCAGTGAGGTGAGTTATGTCCTCATAAGAAACAGATGATGAGAGAGGACGAGGTACGAGAGTGGGATAAGGAGAGACAGAGACACTCACGATGACCAGCAGGTCCTCAGCCCTGAGTATATCTTTTTCCACCGTGTCAGCATTCTTCTGCATGCGAGCAATCAGCAAGGCCAGGTCATTCACCTGAGACCTGTATGAAGCAGGGTCAAAAGTCATGATCAGAGTTCAGTTCATCCTTCAGTACTCCATCAACGCTTGTGCTTTTAAATTTGCGAAACGTTGCCTGGTGTCAGATTTAAGCAGGCGAAGAAGTGAAAAGAAAGAATGTTGATGTCATGCGATCAGATCGCAAACTTGTGCTTGTGTCACTGCAGGGAAACAGAACATGCTGGTATTTGTGTCGACAATTGGCAGAGCTGACACTGCTCGAAGGGGTTTTTCCTCCAGCAGATATCACGTGTAAAGACATAATACATCAATGGCCCTGATTGTTCAGGGTTCAGTAGTGAGGAAGTGACTAAAGCACCACGGACAAGGGTGCAAGGGCGTTGGAGTAGAACTGCCACGTAGACTTGATAAATACATACACACATTTTATATATATATATATAGAGAGAGAGAGAGAGAGAGAGAGCAATGTGTCAGGGCGAGCTGAGCTGAGGCCTCTAACAGGTTTGGAATTATTCCTAACACGTTAATCTGGTATGGGCAGTTTGGGTGTGGGAGACTAAAGACAACTAGGTTCTGCGAATATTCAGTGACTATCTGTCTTTCCACAGCTCGTCTCTTCACTTTCTCTGACACAGTTTTATCAGGTCTGTTTCCACCTCTCACTCTCTGTCTTATCTCTCTTGTTACACGGACATCCAACGCATCCATGAATGGCAGTCACAATGGCCATGTGAAATATATCTCAATCCCTTTTGCACCACTTTGTTACTGTCCTCACTCACACTTCAACCAACGTCGTGCTGTTCCGGTGAATGAAAAAACAACAACAACAACAAGAGCATAATAGTGTGTGATATTTTCGGCCTGACGAGATTTACACGCCCTCCTTCCAAACCAAACCTCTTGGAAAACACCAGCAATCAAAAGCCAGAGAGATAACCCGAGACAAAACCGAGCTGTAATCGTCTTCCCATTCATTGACTAGACTGGTTTTGTTCCTCTTCAACAATGCCAACAATGTTCCACCGCCCTCTTGTCACGGGCCCTCGCTTCTGTCCTGTACCAGCCCTGGCAGGTTCCTCCCTTCGAGACAGATCTGAGGCAAAAACCCAAATTCTCCGAATCCCAATCATATACTGTACACCGCCTCAACTTTTTGATTTGGCTTTTGCTCTGTATTGTTATTGGGGGGAAAAAAGTCGATGCTAAGAGACTGGCCACTCCGTCATGAATATTCATCATTCACATACAGTAGATTTTTCTTCAATACATTTTTTTCTTGCACCTTGACATACTTCCCTGGATTCTGTACACATTCGGCGAAGTCGTTTTACATGCTTGCGCAAGAGGTGTGTCTAAACAAACACTAACAGAAAATATTTGTGCTGTTACATCAGTTCGGTTATTTCGGGATTTTGATGAATAAAATAGGGCAAATTATTGAAGGTCATTCAGGTCTTTTCCAGTGTCATCATATAAACGTGTTTTTTTTTGTTTGTTTTTTCTTTTGTCAAGGCTTGGCTTCTTTGTCCTGCTTTTCTGACTGGACAATGTACAGAACCGATTTGTTTTCCATCATAGTAACATGACAAAAGTTTTTGGTGTGATTACTAGACTCGGCTGCTCTGATTTGCCGCCCATAGACCGAACATCCACCTTGATTTATTGTTCTGGACTTTTGTCATATGACAAACATTTCGATGTAACTTCCTCCTCCTGGCGGAGATATATACAGTATAAAAGCGCCTCATCCACGATCCCGGTGTTCTATCAATTCACCCTACTCATCATTATTTCCTACCCAGCCTTTCTGGGTACGTCATGCTTAAATTCATTCATGTGCGAATTTACTGAGGTCTTTCATAGTTTTGTGCTTTTAATTTACATTTGATTTGATTCACATGCGTATATTTAACAGTTGACCTGTGAATTGAAGGGTAGGAGTGATTTTTTTTTTATCGTTTGTACCCATGTTAAAACTATAGGAATTACATTCTGATGAAGAACCGTCATGTGTCAGAATCTGCTGCCCAACATAAAACTGAGTATTGCATTTTTTTTTTTTTTGCAGTCTTATATCCATTTGGATAATGTTGGACAGAACGATATAACTATCTGTTTGTTTCCAGTAGGAAATTCTGACAAGTAGGAAAAACTGATAGAACACCGGCTTGTCCGCCCATATCCCACACGTACAGGTCACTTTACCTGCTTAATGTCATTGAGACAGCGCTGATCATCAGAGATCTCTTTTACGAAAAAATTTTTTTTTAAATCCATAGAAAAATCTCTTGGAGACATAATTTGTTTGTTTATTTATTTATTTTATCACTCAACGAAAGATGAAAGCCTGTCACGCATCCAGACACCAGGAAAATATTTGCCGTATATCGCAAACTAAACAAGCAAGTTTCTTTGGAAAACCACAATTGCATGACCATGACTAAGAGCTAGGCCAACACCCGTTGGAGGAACGAGTCCATTCGATTCGACAGCAGTAAACAGGTTAATCATTCTTCACTTACACTTTTAAACTTAGCCGGTGACGGTTTGTGGCGCCAGGCCGCTACCCTGTCTCTAAAGGGTATGTTTACAAAGCAAAGCGAGATAATGCTTCCAACACCATGTCCTCAAGGGTACGCCGGGAAGACTCCGACTCATCGCTCGTCAAGGGTCATGCCTTGCAAATCTTTTTTTCATTTCTGAGTTCTGATCTGGAGTTAGCAATTGTACAACCAAAATATCACACCATGGAGTTTTTTGCTAACATGTCAGTGATGATAAGCGAGAACTTATTGTGAGGTTGTCCTACAGGAGCAATGCCTGGTACTCAAGTAGAAACTACCAAATATACCAAGTGTCATCAAGATGTTGTATCATGTAACTATCATATCATACATTTTTTTTAAAGGTTTTTAACTAGTAGACATAGAGAAATATTTCGGAACACCTATACGAAGAGTTCAAATGATCTCATCCATGTCACGCTCTCCCAACATGAAGGCCAAGTCTGAGATCTACGAGCAGCCCGGAGCTGACCGACTTTACCCTCCACCTGAGCTCAGGTTTCAAGCGCCTTCTCAAAGATCATCCACACTCTCTATCACACTCACTTGCTCAACTTGGACGAAGCCTTGAAGGTGCCGCTGTCCTTGGCGGCATCCTTAACGCTCTGATCCTTCTTCTTAAACATCCTGAAGGTTCGGGGGCGACGTCAAAAGTCACCTGCGTGTATATGCCTATGGTTCTCTCAGCCTCTCCGCTGCTCTTATATCCTCCTCGCACACTGTCCGGGTTCTTCTGCACGGTGTCTATGTCTTGTCTCGTCTCAATCACACACGCGTATGCACACACGCAGGTGGTGTGTGTCTCCTGAAGTGGCGCAAACTGTTAAGAGATGGAGATGTTTGCTTGTCTCTGCTCCGCCCTGAGGAACAAGTGTCGGACGACACCCAGGCGTATGGAGGGACCGGACAGACCTGTTCTACCATCCCATTTCTCTCATACACACACACACACACACACAAACAGAGTGTGCTTAAAATGCCATTATAAAACTCGGTAAAGGGTAATGGGTAAGAAATCCTTTTTATAAAACAATTTGTGCACAAATTTAAATACAATACCAGTCAGAAGGTTTGGGTCACTTAATATTTCCCTTGATTTTGAAAGAAGAACAGGCTTCATTCAGTTGAAATTACATTGATCAAAATTTTTGAATATCGTCTGGACATGGTTAGTTGTTGCAATTGAATTATCAATGAATTAGACCTATGGAGCATTTTCTTTTTTTTGACAATATATACCTTGGGCTAAATAGGGTTATTTCCAGCAACTGTAAAAGAAAAGCAAGATAAGGTCCCTTCTTTAGGTTTGTTGAACATCTGGAGCATCACAATTTTGTTCCTGCCATCATCATTTAATTGCCAGAAGGAAAAAAAAAAAAAAAACCTTCTTCAGAATCTCATGAGTTCTTTCTGGTTCTAAGGAATGAAAGCTATTCCATGCAACAAATTCCCAAGAAACGGATAATTTCATATGACAATGTGTATTACTCTATTCGAAGAAGAGCACAAACTGGATCTGAACCAGGATTAAAGGAGAAGTAAGAGGTCAGGGGGGACAATTGAGCGAATGAACAAGTAGAGCAGAGTCTCTAGTGTGAGAAACAGACACATCACTGGTCCTCAGGTGGCAGCTTTATTGAATAGTGTCCTTGAAACGTCCCCTGTCAACAAAGGAAAAGTGCTGGAAAAGAAGCTTCAACTGTATGAATGGTTAGCTAACGTGGTTAAGGCGTTGGGCTACGGTTAGGAAGGTCCCAGGTTCAAAACCCAAAGGTCCCAATGACCACCAAGTTGCCACTGTTGAGTCCTTGAGCAAGGTCCTTAACCCTCAACTGCTCAGATGGGTAATGAGATCAAAATGTAAGTTGCTCTAGATGAGCGTGTCTGCCAAATGCCTAAATGTAAATCAACATTCTGATGTGTTACCAGAAACTTTAGACCTTAGTATCTGATCGCCTGCACTCTCGCCACATGATTAACAATCATTTCATTAATGACCATATACATGTTCTCCTCACGTTCCTCTGGAGATCATCAAGGTTTATTCCCACCTCCGCAAATACAGAACAAGCTGGTGGTGGATTGGCTATGCTGAAGTGACCCTAGATATTAATGAACGTATGAAGGAATGTGTGAAAGTGCACTGTGACAGACTGGCATCCCATTCAGGGTACGTTCCAACCTGGAACAGTACAAGAAGGCACATAGGGAAGGTGTGTAAGATGTACAGTATAGACTTACACAGTGTTACAGGAAAACCTTTTTATTTAATTTTTCTTTTCTTTATTCAAAAGCAGGAATTTGACCAAACTTATCAAAACTAAATGATTGATTACCAACTGTTAAATAAAAAAAAAAAAAAAAAAAAAAGCATATTATTTTTCTACATAGGTTAATGCATGTATGTATACATAACATACATTTCTTGTGAGCATGGTAAATGTAAAATGAAGGGCGGCTCATGCTTTGGAATGTGGCACAGCCACTTTCTTTCAGCTGGGCAGTGGCAGAAAACCTGCATTTCTAACACACTCACTCATCTGGGTGGGTGAGTGTGAGTCACAACCCATCTCTCTTTTCCTCTCTCTCTCTCTCTCTCTCTCTCTCTCCGTCCACACTGTATGGGAGTGCTTTTCACACTGTAATCATTCTCTGGGCTCAGAACTCCATCCTATTACTTTTTCCATTGATGACGTTTGATACGTAGGTGACTAAATAAATACGGTGTCGTGCTGAAACTTAAAATACTCATGGGGCGCGTGTGTGTGTGTGACAGTTTATTTGAACCTGCCTTCTCAAAATCCAAAGTCGAATTGTTGTTTCCTAACAACAATTCCTAATGATTTCAAATGATTGATTCCTAATATAATATAATATAATATAATAATAATAATTATTATTATTATAATAAGTCTTAATCAAATAATCAATTGCAATTACAGTATAAATAAAAATTCCTCTTTTGTTATCCAGTAAAGGCATGTGAACATTAAAAAAAATTACAAAAATGAACTTATTTGCTTTTTTAAAAATCCAATATGATAATATGATACATGTTCCAGGATATAAGCATCGCCATAAAAAAAACTTGCATGCATAGTAGCAAAGTGTTTTATTCCTCTATAATCAGTTTATACTGTAGTTACATATAGTTTTGTGAAACAGCCATGAAACAGCTAAAACAACCTCCCATCTACCTCTCTTTCTCCACCATGTCTTGAATTTATTATAACAAAAAATATATATAATATAAAATTTAGCTGTACATGGTACAAAGGAACTGGAATGCATAAACACATTATTCCTTTGAGGAAAACGGTTAAAAAGCTCTGGGAACTCATTTCTATAAGTGTTTGAGAACCTATGGTTCATGTGAAATCACAAAAAAGACTAAAAAGATCAAAGGTTTTCTGTCTGGCTGTTCTCCAGAAGGTCTCCAGATCCGACCCATTCATAAAGCCAAACCTAAAACCAACCGAGTGTTGTCATCCATTAATAAATACTGTACACACCACCCAATACAACCCACTAAAATCTAAAACTAAAACCATGTTTGTTTTTCTTGGATTTGTTATTATTTTTCTATTACTGTAGTTTTCAACAGTTTACAAAATAAAAAAATCTGAAAATCCTGCATGAACATAGCAAGCATGATAGTCTTTTTTGGGGTTACAGTAGCTGCATTACACGAGTCGAACCAAGGACTTTTGATTGTGCAAAATAACAGAAAACATTTATGAGAGTAAAAAAAACACCATTATGTCTTCATCTAATCCCTTGCAGTGGCACGGTGGCTCAGTGGTTAGCACCTACTGAGCCTTGCACCTCCAGGGTCCGGATTCGATTCCCGGCCAGGTTCTATTCCCGCCTCCGTGTGCATGGAGCACAGCTATTGGTGGGTTTCCTTCGGGTACTCCGGTTTCCTGTTTCAAATTTACCTGTAGTGTGTGAATGCGTGAATGTGTGTGCCCTAAGATGGATTGGCACCCCATCCAGGGTGTACCCCGCTTCGTGCCCTAAATTTCCTGGGATAGTCTCCAGGCCCCCTTGACGGTATAGAAATGGTATAGATGATGAGTAAGTGAGTGAGTGATAATTCCCCTGCTACACTTATCTCAGTGCTTGGACACCATCAATGTAGAAAGTTTTCTCAGTACGCCAAAGCCATGATCGGACTGCCTTATTCATGTCTGAAACGCTGGCCTCCCAGGAACTCCTTTAATTTTTCAAACATGTGGAAATGGTTTCGTGGGAGGTCAGGACTGTACAACAACTGGGATATGGCAATAATCACTCGCTGAGTTTCTTTAATGGAAAGTGTAAACTGTGAAGTACTGTATAAAAGTATAAAAAATATAAAACTATAGTAATGTAAAAAGCAGCGGCATCGATATCCAAGGTCGAGGGTTCGATTCCTGCCTTGTATCTTTGTGCGTAGAGTTTGCATCCTCTCCACCTGTTTATGAAAACTCCACCTGTTTACAGATTACGAAAGGTTTTTACACCCCAACCCCCCCCCCCCCCCAAACCACCCCCCCCCCCCACCATATGTTTTTATTGGGTTATTATTCTGATTATTCGTGGATTATTAAAGTGCATGTAAAGGAGTTTGGTTAAATAGTGGCCTGCTTACATTCCTACACTTGCTCAACTCCATTTTTCACCGCCAGCATTTCTAAATGAAGTATTTGTTTTAAAAGCACCTGTGAAATGCGGTTACTACAATACCGAAGGAGAGTGTTTGCTTGGAGGATGCCATCTTCGGGTGTGCCTCTTTCCTGAAAGCGTCTTCTATTCCTCAATGTTACAATTCGTAGTTGTTCATCTGACACTCACAGAAATCATATCAATATTTAAAATCTTCAGAATTTGAATATGTCAGTTTGGTTACGCCAAGTGCATGGTATCCTGCAAGCCATCCTTGTACTTATTTATTTAATTGACTTTATGTATAGACTTTTCCTTTTATTTGCACGCTTTATTCTTATTCTTATCTTCAGTACATTTTATTCTTATTTTTCTATTTGCATACTTTAATTCAATTTTAAAATAGATTTAACTTAACTATCTTACACTTCTTTTTTTTTTTTTTCCTGGTCACTGGCAGTTGTCTAAGTATTTCGCTGCATGTGAGATTCTTTATTGTTGTGTATTTTCATTCATTTTTCATCCTTTTCACTACTTATACTGTACAGAGTCAGGGCCTGGAACCTATTCCCAAGAACAAGAACGCCAGTTAGCCTAATCTCCATGTCTTTGATCTGTGGGAGGAAACCGGAGTACCCTGAGGAAACCCACCAAGCACGGGGAGAACGTGCAAACTCCATGCGCACAGACCTGAGCTGGGAATCAGACCCTCGAGCTGCAAGGCCACACTGTACTAACCATTAAACCGCTGCGCCTCCCTGGTTGTTTATGTGACAAATTAAATTTATACAGTATTTCCACTTTGTCTTGACTCTTAAGTGCAGCTCTGACCAGGATGAAGTTGTTAATAAAGATGAATGAATGAATGAATGAATGAATGAATGAAAAAAAAAACGCAAGGTTTCTTTTTAGCAATTGATATAACAACACGGTTCGAACGTTAGACATTGGTGGAAAAACTACAACCAAAATGTAGCAGCATGAAAATAAAGCATCTGGCACTTGAAAAAAAAATCTACTTAAAAAAATGATACTTATCCTCTAGAGACCACACTGAAATCATTCATTATAAACGCCACTACGTTATACAGTTTCTCTTCGCCGTCTAGTTATCATTCAGTTAAAACATAAAACAGTATGGTGAAGAATAATCGACATACAGTAGCAAGTCATGTTACAAAACATTTCAAACATCCAGTAAAGAGAATGTAAAGGATTTTCTAATTGACATTTCTGCTTTTCCTACCTGACAAGTAATTTGGATGCGACGTTGAATCTTTCATCCTAACAAAGATGTCTGGCTCTCAAATGGCTCATTAACGGGTTTTTTTTTTTTACTTAAACCATCCAAAATCTAATGTAAAAAGAAAAAATCTAATCATATTTTGCATTGTGTATAAAATCTTTAAAATATTCATTCATCTTCACTTATACTTTATGCTACCTACTGTATAGCCTCTTGAATGCATTTAAAGTTTTGATATTCATAAAGTACATTCCTAAGGTTTTGCACGTGTGCTAGATTAGATTTAGATTTTTGTAGGTTTTAGCCAGCTCAGACATTTTTCAGACAGTTTCAGACAGGTCCAAACCAGAACTGGCTCGATGAGCTGCTTTGTGAATGCATCTGGAACAGATGTCACTCGATTTAACGGATATTGGTAGGGTCCAGACCAAGCCTGTGCTCTTTATCAAGTCTGGATTGCTATGTAGGTCATGGCAGATGCAGGAAGCACTAGGTTTGACTTCAAAGTTACCAATCTATCTATAAAACTGCATGCTTTTTGAGGGAAACCCACACAGACATAGGGGTAACAAGTGGTGCAGATGGTTAGGCGACTCTAATATCAGTGGTTCGAGTCCCAGCACCGCCAAGCTGGCAATACTGCTCCAGGGGCGCTGTATCCTGACTGGACCCAGGCCCCTATCTGGGATATGTGGTGGAAAAAAATCATTTCAGTGCGCTGTAAGGTACATGTGACAGAGTCAGTAACCCAAATGCAGATTTGAACCTGTAAGGTTGGAGTACTACCTGCTATGCCAGACGGGCTATGTTTGCTGTCTTAGCTATGCCAAGTATTCCTGCATTAATAGTATAATGCTAGCTATATTTGCACTCAACGTTAATTAAAAGTAGACATCTTTAACCTTTTATCCCCAATGCACTAAATACGTTTTTTATACTTAACTAGCAGAAAGGTATTCACCTGCCTCACACACACACAAAAATTCTATACTGTACATGTCTCACCAGAACTCGTTCTACCAAGCCAAAGAACCTCCAAAGCTTTTAAGGGACACGAGTCAGCTTCCAGTATTCACTGCTTCACAATTGCATTATGTACTGAGTTTATTTTTGATGTTAAGTTTTCCATATCCATTCCAATCCTTGCAGCCTTTTTTTTTTTATGTTCATCAGATTGAGAGCATGCATGCAACTAATTTTGCCTCAGGTCCAATGATTATCTTGGCAGCTGATGGACTGTTGTGGAATTTGTAAAATGTGTTTCATAGGCCACCATGATAAAGATCTGTGGTGGAATTCTGGGAGGGGGAACGGAAAGATGAGACAGTCAATGAAGGTAGAAATGCAGTAAACGCTTGTACCCGCTCAACACAAAGAGCGATATACGTGTAAATCATCAGTCTTGTAAGTACCAGATGTGGTGCATGAATAAAACACATGCTAATCATACAACATGAAGATTAAGTTAAAGGCAGTATACGGGGGTGAGTCAAATATAATCCACATTCCGGTAATATTAAAACTATTGTCCTCATCAGCACTTTCTGTTCAAGGCTACTGTCTCCCCAGTCACTGCTGTGCAGATATGAATATACTACTCTAAGGAAGAGGAAAATTTCATAAAGAGAATCATTACTGGTGATGAGACAAGGATTCATCACTCTGAGTCTGAGTGTAAATGGCAGAGTATGGAACGGAAACATCCTCAAAAGTCAGACATCATCTAGACAATTGATGCTTATAGTGGTCTGGGATTCTCAAGGGCCAGTATTGAAAGATTATCAGAAAAAAGTTCAACAATCAACAGTGCTCGGTACAGTGAGATGCCTACTGAACATCTGAAGCCTAGACTTTGGGCATTGTGATCTTGAATAATAATGCACATCCACGCACCACACTTCTTGATCTTGCTCCATCAGCCTTTCACCTGTTTGCTCCCCTGAAAACACCCCTACGAGGAGAAAGACACACTTCTGATGCAGAAGTGGAGACAGTAGGGTGTTCCTGGCTCACAGCTCAGCCTAAAACATTTTTTTTATTGAGGGATGCGAAAGCTTGTTCACAGATGGACAAGTGCATTGAAAGTAAATCAGATTATGTCAAAAAATGTGTCTTTTCTAAAGATTAATTTAAAATAGATTCTACATCTAGAGTACTTTTTTTTTTTAACTAACCCTGAAAGTTTAGTTTATAACTAGAGCACATTATTATAGTCCACTGAGGGGCTAGAATTTGTATAAATGGGTGTGTAAATGAAAATAGAGAAAACTTGTCCTTCTCTCAGATTGGGAGAGACAGTCTTCATATCTGCCCTATAATCAGTATTCTTCCCTCGTACACTCCCTGCTCTGGCTCTCACCAACTGTTCCTAACACTCCTCAACTCGTACCACACCCTGTATCCTTTTTCTCACTATTACTTCAATCTGCCACCAACTCTTTCCTCTAAAAAAAATTTAAAGAAAAAGACCCCCACAAGAGACCTCAGACATCAGCGACCACTGACAGCTATCAGTTATCTCTATGTTTTCTAAAATTCTTGAATATTTTCAGTAATCAATATAAAATCTGTTTATCCTCATGAGGCTCGGTATTAAATTGCACAGCATGGCAGTGGTTTACTTACTTCCTGTTAGGATGATCATATGAAGAGGCATGAAAACTCCACTACTGTCCAACAAGGTTCGGTATTTGGTCCTCTTTTATTCTGATCTCTACAGTTCCTCTCTCAGTGAGACAGTGTTGTACTCGCATGGCTATGTTGATGATACCTAACGCATCACCATCTCCCGATCTAAGTATGCAGTGACTGAACTGAAAATGAACCCTAACAACTAAGAACAGTGTACTACATGTGTATATCTATGTAGATACTATGCAACCTGTGTCAAGATCACTTCATGTGGCAATGCACACATCATTGGTATAATTCTGGACAATCAACTATCCAGTCCTCAATTATCTATACTACCTACCCTTTTTTATAGGGTAGCAAAGGAGTCTGGAGCCAACACAAGGCAACTCTGGGCACAAGCACACACAGATGTACATCAATTTGGAACCACCAATCAGGAAACAGAGTACATCTTTGGACTGTGGAAAGTAACCCACCAAGTAAAACATGCCAATTCCACACAGGACCAAGGGCAAAATTCAAACCCCCAACCCTGGAAGTGTGAGGCAACTGTGCTAACCACTAAACCAACAGCAATAATCATCCTTCTATAACTGCATTGGAATCAGACGTTCAGGATTCTGCTTTACATCAAAATTCATGGACATCCTACAAGTGTTTATATAGTCCTCTCTAGGGGAAAAAAATGTAGCATGACTTTTACTTCTTAAAACCATGGTGTCCACCTTTGCAAATAAATGTAGGGGTGGGAAAAAAATAGGGTTCAGGGGTAGCTCAGTGGTTAGGGCATTGGTCTACGGTTCAGAAGGTCCCAGGTTCCACGAGCAACACGTTGTCCCTGTTGAGCCCTTGAGCAAGGCCCTTAACCCTCAACTGCTCAGATGAATAATAGATAAATCATGGATTGAGCAATTGACTCTATGCTCAGTTGGATCCAATAGGTTTTAAAGATTAAAGGACTTTCTATGCTAAATATAGATTATTGTATAGCAATTTTATTGCATAAAATAGCAAATAATTATCTTGACATCAATAAAACATTGAGGCGGTAGCTTGGTAGTTAGCCATGTGGGAATGCACCTTTAAGGTCGAGGGTTTGATTTCTCCCACAGTCCTAAGACAGGTTAACTGATGTTCCCAAAGCGCCGAGTGTGTGTGTGTGCCCTGTGATAGATCGACAGTGTACCCTGCCTTGTGCTTGTCCCAAGTCTCCTGGGATAGTCTCCAGGCCCCTGCGACCCTGTATACAGGATAAGCGGTGCAGAAGATGAATAAAAGAGGACACTGAATTTCACTTTTGTCTCGATACTTTTTGTCACTACTATTGTTATATAGTTTCTGTCTGTGCTATGCGTTACATTAGTTTTTTAGCCTTAAAATTTGATCAACATTTATTTCAGGTTAGCTTAATTTTTGTGTATTTCTCTAGTCTTTTTTGTATGCAACATTAACACTAATTTCCCATTTGGATCAATACAGTATCTAATTTCTCTCTAATTGGATTTTAGCTCAGTGATAATCTTCGATCCTGACTTATTCAATTGGCATGATGATACTTTTGAAGGAGACGACAAAGCGCTACTTCAAGACACTCACTTTAAAGATGTCTGTTAAATTCTGTAAGTAGTGGGGATGGGAACTAGTTCAAGATGGGAAAAACTGTCTTTTGCAAGACAAAATTAAATCTTTAAAGGCAAGCATGTTATTATTATGATGTATTAAAATCCACACAGATTCTGTTAAACAAATCACCACGATGCATTAATTTCTTCTTCAATTATTTATAGTTTATTCTTTTAATTAGGAGCACTTAAACCTTAAAACTTTTCATTTCATGTTTTAGCTTTTTTAAACAAAATCACAGCCGAAAACATAACAGCCGCTCGGCTCCGCCCGCTTAATAATCGCCATCGCTACGCTCATAAAATATTTTAAAAGAAAAAAATCTGGCAAATTAGTCAGGGTCCAACAAGTAAGTCAGAAATAATCAATAACAGACATAAAATGAGACAGTAGAGATGCAAAAAATGGATGCAGAGATTTGCTTTGGTATGAGTCGATACAAGAAACCGCAGCACCTGTCTATAGTAACGCACAGAGAGAGCGAGAGAGAGAGAGAGAGAGAAAGAGACCAGTAATCTGGGTAGTCATGAGGAAACAGATGTTGACATTTCTCTGTAGGTTCTCCAAAAGGACAAAGACAACTTATGATTCTCTGCATTTCCTCCCCATCTATGGCTCTCTACTCAAGTCAGTCATTTAAAAAAAAAAAAAAAACATTTTCCAATTATAGTATTTTCAAAGTAATGTTACAGATTATATTTAATCTACAAATTAAGATGACAGATAAGTCTGAGAAGAATGATGATATATGAACTTTATAACACTTCATAACAACAGTCATTTTAGCCACAGCCAAGATGAGATGCCAGGGTCGGTGCTTAATGTGACATTGTTCAAATGCTTTTATACTGGATAAGATGTCGGTGCCAAATAATTTCCAGAACTACCATGATATATGAGCAGGAATTAAAAAAACAATATTATTGTAAAATACAGAAGAATTCATATCACAATTTGCAGCGATCAGGGTTCACGATACCTATACTGGTATTATACTTGTAAATAAAATAAAAAATACCATGTGATACTATGTACCATATTGTTCGCTGCTATTCTAATGAATCAAAGATAAGAAATGACAGCTATATGGACTCCTTTTGAAAATGAATGAACAATAATCACAGCAATTCAAACCATGCTCTTGGGAATAATGGTTTCTACCATCTTTCTACGGTACAATCTTTATGGTGCTTAAGTATTATCTTTAACAGAGAGTTCAAGGGTGGCTGTGAAGTATTAGTACACACTCGGAAGTATTAGTACACACTCGGACTGTGTTCAGCAGTTTAAATCTCCTGCATTCTCTATTGAAGATGAAAAGGGTTGAGTAGGTGGAGCTTGTTTCCAGAGAAACGTACAGCATAAAAATGACACAAAATACTCCATGATGCCCCTGATTGCTCAGTACTAAGCAAGTTACTCGTTATGCTATTTGGATTACCCACAAGTAATCCAAATAGCATGTACTAGCACTTGAATTTTTTTGGGGGGTGGGGGGGGAGAAGGAGCTATGGTGCTCTCTCAAATGGTTAAACAGGGCTGCTTGAGTAGTGGCCATGCTTGGCTGAACAGTTATGTCAGTTCCTCATACAGACTGATGAACTGCTTCTTCACACTTTGTAGTTTGTCGAGTGTACATTTCTCTGTACCTGTGCTACAATGGCTTACATGTGTATTGAACCTGGTTAGCTGTGTTTGAAACAAAAAAATTATTTAAAGGATACTAAAAAAAATTTTTTTTTGCACCAAACAAAGAAAAGACATGGATCTTTGAGCTCGGAATAGTCCGAAATTGCCCCCCCGACCCTTCTGCCGTACTCCCTTCTAGCATAAATATGATGGATCTAGGCGATGTGGTAGAACCCATCGTGAACATTAATATTATTACTAAACAGACACTAGTGGTGTTCTTTTCTAAACTGTGTACGAGCACATTTTGCATGTGAAAGCACTTCCCTTGTTCACCACACGATACAACCCATTGTGTTTGCCAAGTCTTGGTGAGTGACCCTTCAGTTCATGGAGCAAACACCACCGGTGACTGATTTCTGAGGAATATGACGGACGGGATTGACAGGAAGGGATTAAGGGAGCAAGTCCAGATCGAGCTCTGACTGCTTCCAGCTCTCAGGTTCGAGCGCGACCGAATCCTCGGTTTAGCTGCCGAAGCCGAAGATGCCCTTGATGTAGCCGGTGAGTCCGCCCTTGCCCTTCTGCTCCACCTTATCGTCCAGCGGTGGAAAGGCCACATGGTTGAGGGCCAGGTCGAAGAACAGAGGCTTGCACGGGATCGGCTGGAAGTCCGGTGGGAACTGGACGAGGTTGGGCTGCTTGCCAAGGAGGGACGGGTCGACGCGGAAGGTGTCCAGTCGCTCGGAGAGTGGCTGAGAAAGGATGACGAAGAACAGATGAGATAGGTAATTCATGTATATTATGGATGGAGATGAACATGTACCCAGAAGATTTACACTGCTACCCATTCTTCAGTGACTAATCTCACTTCTATATATAGAATTGTACCCATAAGCTACTACTGTAAATCGGAGTGTTAGTTACTATAGTATGAGTCTTACCGTTTCTCTGGCATGATTATACACCTGATTGTTAATTTGACTAGAACATAATGAGAGTTGTGCGTTGTCGTGTTTTTTTTGTGACAGAAACTTGGAAAGATTTTGGCTGGGCAGATTTGCAAGACAACAAGTAATAACCAATACATTCATTTGGGAGTGTGTTTGAAACCTGCCAGAGATGCCACTCCAGGGTGTGTCTCTCGTCCATGAGTGGTTTCTTTTGTAGATCAGCAAAGCTTTACGCCTTCAATAGCTTAATGCGGATGTCAATTTGATTCAAAACGTTTAATAAGGATGATTTTGACGCCAGCTGTTTGTTTAATGCTCCATATCACACGGACGTAATGAGTTATTAGACTAGACGGGCTGGAGTCCTCTTTCACCCCAAACAACAACCTCACTAACTAAAGCAAAATACCAAAACAAAAATATCATAATCTGGACTACCTTGGCTTAACAACCCACTGGGCTTTTCACTCCTTAGGCACGTAGCTTTTCTGTACACCAAGTCATGGGTTAAAATAGGTTCTGTTTCTGGTAAAATGTTCCTCCCAGGCTGTCTTTAGTTCTCCAGCCTGAATAGGCGTGTCTATTTTAGTAGCATATTATAATGAAAATGCATTCTGGGTAATGGACTCTGATGGTACAGTAAAGGGGGAAAAAAATAAAAACAATCCATGGTCAGATACATCATATGAGGTGTGTCTTAAAACAACAGCATGAATGAATAATTCTTTCCAAGCTCTTAAACACCCCGAGACATTTGTTTCAAATAATATCAAACAAACAGACAGACAATCTGATGAGACGCAACATGGGATCCCTGCCCCGTAGCAGCACCGTATTCACACACACGCCCACACCTGTGTCTTCAGCACACCAAGATCTGCCCTGCAACATTCCACTGATCTCCACCCCTTCATAGTAGTATTTTCTGGTGTGTGTGTGTTTGAGAATGACAGGTGGTCATAAAAAGCTTCATTTGGTTTTGAGAGATGACTATGGTGGACTAGCAGGAACTGTAAGCACTGTGGTGCTCTTGTAAAAGAGAATCTTTTTGCTGAAATAATCACGTTTGTGTTTTGTAGCACACTTTGTTTTCAAGTTCGTTCCATGTCCACTACCAGTCAAAGGTTTGGACACGCCTTCTAATTCAATGGTTTTTGTTCAGCGATTTATTTTCTACATTCTACAACAATACTGGAGATTTCAAAACTATGGAATTATGTATTTAAGTAACAACAACGTTTAGGACATGAAGGTCAGGTTATTTTAAGAAACCAAGAAATAGTTCTTGCAAGAACACCCATCAAGCACCATGATAAAACTGGCTCTCGTGAAGACATTTGCAGAGAGACCAAAACTTACCACTGCTGCAGAGGAGATGTTCATTTAGAGTTACCAGTTTCAAAAAGCACCAATTAAACAGCACCTCAGATTAGAGACGATATGAAGGCTTTACAAAGCATAAGTAGAAGACACATCTCAACATCAACTGTCCCAAAGAGATCACTGCATATTTTGGATGCCTTCAGCATTGTTTTGCAGAAATAAAAAAAATATATATATATATAAAAATCAGGAAAGACCATGGAAATAGAAGGCGTGTCCAAACCTTTGACTAACCAAAATTAAAGTGTAAATAAGTAGCTTTCCACCGCACAGGTTTCTTTTAATTGCTGTAAAAATTTGGATGATCATATTTGAGATCATGGTTTCACTAAATGTCACACCTGAGATAGTTAAAAATGTTCCACATGTTTGGAATGTTTACCTTGTTATCTTTGACCTGCTGCTGAGCGGGAGCTTCAGTCATGTCATCTTTATCTATTAAAAAAAAAAGAAAAAAGAAAAAAGGGGGAGACATGAGACAGAAATTTAACTTTCGTATTCCATACAGGTGAGTAGGTGAAAATCAATGAATGAGACGAGCGCTTACCCAATATGGCTGCGGCCTGAAGGGAGTATTTTTCAGAGTTGACTTCAGCGATGAGTTCCTGAACATCCGGAAGGTCCTTGTAAAAATAACACAAGAAAAGCTAAAGAAAATAAACTACGACAATGACATTATGTACCACTTCAAGGTAGAAAAAAAAGTCAACTAAAAAAATAGCCATCTTCTTATATTATGGAAATTGACTAAAATCATTAAATCATTGGAACGTGACAAAAGAAAAGAAAAAAAAATAAGAAAAACCTGAAAAGAATAATCTCCGGTGGCAGATCGCTTTCTTGTTACGGAAAACTGATGTACAAAAAGCAACATTTAATGGGCTTTTAGTAAGACTTTTAGATCATGACCAAAAAAAAAAAAACCTTCTTCATTTTGCTTTGGGCTAAGGCTTAAACAAGCCAGTTAGAATTTCAACCTAATGTGACGTCACATAAGGAAAAACCTCCGCTGGCTTGTTGCTCAGCTGTGCTGTTCTCAGGTGGGGCGTGGCTGAGGTGTCGCTCATTTTCACAGACAATGAAACGGCCCGTTTGGTGGAGGAGTGAAACAGAGGGAGTCTGAGGTCTTACCTTATTAAAATGTCAGCTGGAACATTAACTGCATTTTAACTTAAGACTTCTTCGATAAACTTTAAATAACCAGCAAACTTTACCTCAATGATTCTCTCGTTTTTTTTTTTTTTAAAGAACAATTTTAATCCATTTATTATGAACTTTTAGGTGGCATGTTTTATGAACGAGTCTGCACATCTTGAATTGAGCATTCAAACATGCTGTTGTAGAAATAATGATAATTAGACTCATTTGCTAATCCATTAAAAAATAAAATAAAATCTGGTCAACTAACAAATATAACAAGATTTACCAGATATTAAGTACAATAACCGAAATCAGAATGTGAATAAAATGTCTGTTTTTCGATTTACTTACTAGTGCAAATAAAGCGGAAAATAATTTTTTATTATTTTTCCATTTTTTAATACCGTAAGAAACAAGTGTACTACACTAAGCTAAGTAAGGACCTTAGTAAAAACACCAGTTTTGATTAATGTCTTGTAAGTCACTTTTCAGGCATTCCCCCAAAACCAGTTTTATTTGTGTTATTAAGTGTTAATACGTCATGAGGTGCACCTTTGCTCTCAGGACTGAATGTCTGACTAAACTTGAAACTTGAAAGTGATGAGACTTTGTGCTGATAACTCTAGCTGAAGCACCTTAAGTTTTAAAGGCGGAGCTTTATGTACATGGGTGTGAATGGGGCCATTCTGAATGATGTACTTTTAATCATATTTGACTCCACCATTAGAAACCTTTTTTTTTAAACAAAAACAATCCCTAATTGTCCTTAGACACCTCTGAGCCAGAAATCCACGCTGTGTAAATGTACCTTAAGGCTGTTATTGAGGTTTTTGGCCTTGGACTGCACCTCTCTGGCGTATTTCAACACTCTCTCATACAGAACTAGAGCCTCGCTCCACTTCTTTACCACGACATACGACTGAGCGATGAAGAAGCACCTGCACAGGTACAAGACAGGACAGGACAGAGTCATTGTGTGTATTAAAGACAAAAAGACACTGTAGCATAACTGTATAGCTTCTCAACTATTTCAAAAATGCTGTGGCAAGATGCTCGCTTGCACACATTCACGTACGCACACCCACACACCTGTAAGCCTTGTAGACGAGCGTCTTCAGCGCCACCTCTTTCTGGAAGACATGATCCTCCTCCAAACCCTGCAGGGTAGACAACTCTGCCAGGCTCTGCCCAAATAAACAATAAAAAAAAAAAGAAAAAAAAGAGGACAAAATTAATCTGGTGAAAAAAGAAAATGACATATGCACAGTCAAACTGGCTTTTTAACATGACAGATGCAGTGTGCAGTCTGTTCCTGAATGTCTTTTAACAAAGATGGCGTTTCAAATCGATTGGTTTGGTTCTACCAGGTCCTGACAGCATTGCAGGTAAAGCTGCAGAACAGGTCGATCCAGATAAAAAGTCTTTGGTTATAGTACTGTACTCTGTGTGTGCGCACCTGCAAAATAATCTCGTAAAGCCGGATCAGGTCTTGGGGTCTTGGTCCTCTCTTGTTCTCGTCCGTCTGCGGCTCCTTCAGTTTGGTCTGCAGCGCCTGAGCCATGCTCTCATTCCTCTTCACCACCGTCCACAGCTTTATATAGGTTAGATAGCTACACACACACACGCGTACACAATTACTATTAATTACAAAATAATGTAAATGTACTGTAATAATGAAATCGAGAGCAGAAATACACACACAATCCAGGTTTTTCTTTGCCAGGAGTTGATGAATATAGAGCTGCAATTTGTTCTGTCGTCTTTTATCTTCATTCATCCATCCCTCTCTAACTAGCTCTATTGAACACTGTATTTCATTTGATTTCAAAAGTGTCTTAAGAGGTTTTACTTGAAACACAACAATGTTAACCTACAAAAAAAAAAGCATAACTGCAATATTCAAGCTTTAAATAATTAATCCCAATGTTGTATAGGCTCCCGCCCCCACTGCATGACTGTACAAGACCTCTGGGGGTGTGCTGTGGTGTATGGCACCAAGACATTATCAACAGATCCTTCTGGTGCTGTGGGTTGCTGGGTGGGGCTTGTTCGTCCAGCACACTCCACACACACTCGGCCAGAGCGACAATCTTTGCCTGCTAAGCCCCATACACACACCGAAGGCTCTGATGCACGGAGTGTTCCGATACCTTTCGATCATAGCAAGCATTAAGGTTTTTAAGCAGGTTGTGCTATATTCGTTTTTTGTAGGATCTAGCCTTTGGTGCCCACGGGCGAAACTGAGCCTTGGGTGCCTGTGATCCTGTCAATAATTTACTGATATGTATTTGATTGATTGATTCTGATTTACAGTCTTGTGATTCGTTACGTGATTGCATAATTTTTTTAATTATAAATAAATAAAAAAAGAACCAGAAACCAATATTTTGCAGTAACTATTACACCTAAATAAATGCAAAGGACATCTTGAAACTAAACACAGGTATTAGGGCAGATATTATCTTCAGGTAGGAAGCATTACCTGTGCAGGTACTGTAGGTTGGAGACTTTGCCACTCTCTGCGCTGTCTGCAGCTCTCTCTCTCTGCTTCTGTTAGGGGTCAAACACACAAACACTTCTCAAATCAGTGGCATTTTCCTCCCCACACACAGTAACTCCTTCTCTCCTCCGTCTCATTATTTGCATCCATCGTGCGCATGATAAAAAGCTCTGTGCTCTTACCACATCGGTGCGCAGCTCCTCTCTCACAGCCTGGATGGTGTCTCTGCATTCAGCCAGCAGAGTCTCGTACAGGCGCTCTTTCGTTTCGTCGTTGTCTGCCTGAGAGAGAGACAAAGAGAGAAATTGGTAGCAGGAACGAACAGATCTCAATAAAGTGTTAATGATTAATGGATCACTCCAAAAAACTTAATCTTTGGGAAACTTATCTGGCATGGAAACGGAAAATGAAAAACCACTGCCACATCATTGCTCATTTTCCTCAAAACAGCACATTCTGAAGTCTGTTTGAGATATGAGGTGCTGTCATTTCATGAATGATGATTGCATGAATAGCCACCTTTATATCAAGTGTAAACTGTATCAAAAGGTCACATCACAGGTTTGTCCAGATCACAGCAAGCAGTGCCAGATGAAAGCATTCCAGCTGCAAAGTTCTGTGGTTTCTGTTTCTGAGAGTTTTTCACCCATTACCTCCAAACCGATCAAGCTTGAAGAATTTGAACTCCTGGCATGCGTATTCCTGAAATCCAACTCTTAACTTTCCACCACCAGGGCAGAACATAAAATCACTAAGCAACCAGTGGACGGCTGCAAGCTTAAGACTCTTGAGAAACAAAAAAATAAATAAAAATCTCATGAATCCAAAGTGTAAATGTGCATCATGTTTTAAGAAGAGTATTTGATTACACAGGTAAGCCTAAATGCAACACTGTAAATATGCTGTGCTTAAACGACACGATCCTCATCGGCAACACGCACCCAAACCGATGCTTCGGGTAAGCGTCGGGACATATGAGCAAGAATCTCAACAGCATTGTCCATGGGAGTGTACGTTAAGCCTGATAGTCGATCGACTATCGATTAGTAAATGAGTAAATGTGCCGTTTACTCTTACTTAGTCATCGGCTTTAAATTTAGCTTGAGATTTTTATGTGCATGTGGTAACAATAAAAATAATAAGGATGAATAATTCACACACACAAAAAAAAAAGTCTTTTAATTAACTCTCCTGATGAAAAAAAAAATCTAAAACCAAGGAAAAGAAAGAAGCAGCAATAAAATAACCAAATATTAGGAAAACTTAAGTTAAGACTATGGTGAAGGGGCGTGGTCAAGTCAAGAGTGAAGGGCCTGAGTGGAAAAAGACACCCACCTAATATTATTATTAAGTTATTTAGTGTGCGTGTGCGCACAAGTTGATGTGAGCTGGAAAAAGTGGAGAGCACCAGAGAGAGAGAAAAAGAAAAAGTGCATGCAGAGCTCAAAAGTCAGCAGGGTGTGTGTGTTTCATGTTCATTGAGAAGAACAGGGGGGAAAAAAAGAAAGAAAAAAAAACCCCCCCACAGCACCACAGTCTGTAATTATCCACATTCTCTTCAGGTGTGACTCCCGTGTCCTTCACAAAGCGGCGCTTGGCCACGCCCCCACCAGCACAAAGTCTTTTCCTTTGATTCAAGTGGCTGTTTTACCAGAGTTAAGAGTAAAATGTTAGCACACTTGGGAGATTTTTGCTTGTGAAGATGATTTCCATCGCTTCACTTCTCTCCAGTAAGCCGAATGCCTACACGTCTGAGTATTCAAAGTTCACACAAGAATCAGGCGCGATGACGTCATGAATGAATCGATTTGTCAATTTGTTGCTAACTAATCTGATTATCGATTTTATTGGACGATGCTGAGTAATCACTGCACCCCGAGTATACACGCAACCTTTCAGCATTTATATGCAGTCAGAGTAAACACGCCTCTCCTGAAGGAGCCGATGATGTTGCTATTACTTACTTTATAAAATGGGCACATCATCTTTATCACCTTTTTCCCTGCGTTTCTCAGAAAAATGCAGCCTATCCGGTCCTAAAGACACTCCTGTGTCAGAAAACTACGGCTTACAGCTTTAGCTTCTTAGGACAAAAAAAATCTTAATGATCTCCTTGCCAAAAAATTGTACCATAGAAACAGTAATGCCTCAATGAAATGGAGGTGGCGCTTACACCTTATTATGTGATAACTGACATGAAAAATGTACAGAAATGTTGCATAAATCATTAAAGAAACAAAGCTTAGATTCTTTAAACACTTGGATCAAATCATCACCCAATGCTACACATCTCATCCACAATTTACCACTTTTTTTCCCTTTGCATATTTAGACACGACTGGTGTTTTTCAAAGTTTCTTGAAAGACTGCAGTCAAACCTCTGCAGTGCAGATCTTTAGACTTGACGGATAAGTTTTCATATACTTCAAGTACTGAGAGCACCTTTAGAGGCCACTGCGGAATAATTTGTATAGAATGATGAAGGGGCGAAGTGTTTGTGTGTGTTTTTAAATATCTATCTATCTCCATTCCAGGAGAGTCAAATTATTGGGCTGCAATCAATCAAAGAAAACAACTAAGCAAATTAAAATGACTGAGACTGGGATAAGGATCCTTCAACACATTTTCAAAAACTGGAAGGATGAATGCTGAACAGTCAACTTTGTAGAAGAAATGAAAATATGATGAGAGCTCTTCTTATGTGGCCATAAGAAACCCACATGCTAGACTAGTGAGACTAAATGGAAAAAAAAAACTTCAATTTATAAAGCAATGACAAAAGGTCATGTGGGCTGACGAGTTGCGATTGAGCCTATTCCAGAGTGATGGGTGTGGCAGAGTAAGAAGGGAAGCACATGAAGCGAAGCACCATCATGTATAGTGGCCAGTGTACAAGCCTCTGGAGGCAGTGTTTAGATCTGGGTTTACTTCAGTTGGTCAGGTTTAGGCTCAGCAACGTTATGTGGAAATTAAATGAAATCAGATGACGACCTGAATGTAATGAAACTATGAAGTTTTTCTTCTCTGATGACACGGTCATATTCCAGGACTCAGACTGTGAAAGAGTGGTTCTGGGAGCGTGAGGAAATCATTTTCATGCATGAACTGGAAGCCACATTGCGTGCTCTAATCAAAGTTAAAAGGGGACTGAATGTAATCTTACTTTTACATACTTCTTTTTTTTGGGACCACGCAATGTGTGCATGATTGAGAGAGAGAGAGATAGATTTATTAATATTTTTAATAATTTAATTAAAATAATTTTTGTCACTTTAAGCCAATTGATTAGAACCATAAGGATTTTCCATTCAGTGTACATCATAAATCTGTTTTTTTTTTTTCTTTCCCCCAAATCAATCAAATGTTCGTCAGTGCGATTACGTATACGTCATGTACTTGGGCAAGTAACACCTATGATTTGTTGGAGAGACAACTTGGGATTAAAAAAAGATTTAATTTACCATAAGAACATGATGACTGGTATTGTGGTCAGGTGTGTCACATATCCACCTCAGTAACACCTCACAACGGTAACAAAGACTGGGGGAACTTGTTCCTGAACCGGAAAGAGGGGAGAACGCGTGCGTGTTTGTGTGCAAGAGAGAAAGAGAAAGAAGACTGAAGAATGATTTCGCTGCCAGCCGATTTAAACGATGTGCAGGAGTGGAAGTGTCTTCGTTTTAAGCACGTCTCAAAGTGTAATTTATTTCTGTCTATGCATCACCTTTAGCTAGAACACAGTCCTGTTCACAATCAGCACCATGGGATCCTCCTGGTACTTGGGACACTTTCATACAAACCAGCAAAGGTCAAATTATCTCTCGTTCTCTCTGTTAAGTTCAAATGCAGCTCATCATGTTACTAAGCACCAACACTGAGGACTACTTCCATAGACGTAAACCGGTATCATGTCATAGATAGGTTGTTCTTGTTTAACAGCAGCAATCCCTGATGCCGTGCCTGGCTGGAGCCTCCGTCATCGAGGCAGAATATGGCTCACGGTTCCTCCATGATCATGAATTTAATCAACATCATTGCATAGTTCCGAAGCTCCCAATCAGCCCCCCCTCCCATCCCCAACATCGCGCAAAAGCTTAAAACGGTCAATTGTTGAGGTCATACAAATCCCACTGTCATATGTTTATGTTATGTAAATAGACTTAACATGGGCTTGCTGAACTGGTCCTGTACATTAGCGATTCATAAAAAAAACCCACCGAGACACTATAAACATTCACATTTCTGAAAAACACAATCGGACGAGTTTCGACATCGAACACTGAAATTCGACAATGAACACAGGATTTCGACATTGAACACAAAAGCGAAGTGTGTGAAGTGGGGTGTAGCGTGCAGAATGCAGTTTAGGGCTGACGGAACAGCATGCCATGAGTCTGAGGAGCGGCACAGGTGTGGTTGATACCAATTTACACCCACAACTACATACCAAAGACACGGCCGAAGGGATGAGCATGGCAAAGAGCTCCCCCAAGTGGAGGAAATTAAATAATTTACATGTTTCCCAATACGGGGAAAAACGTAATGTGTGGAATTCTAAGAAGGTGTGTTTGGTGGTTCTTGACTTAACCAAGCATCACACATAGATGCAAGTTAAAATTATCTGTACATTATATTATGACAATCATAACTGTGGCTGACACCCACATTCTGCCTGTAATCTATATTTCTAGATTTTATATTTTATCTTGGAAAAGGACTATTATGCTTAGTGTAAATCTTACTTTAAAATGTACATTTTGTTTTCATCATTTGCAAGTGTTTTTTTTTTTTTTTTTTTAGGGCATGGATTTTATTAAACTTTTTCTTCATGTTATTTTCATTCACGTTTCGTACTGTGCGACTAAATATTTTTAACTAAAAGGTTTTCAACATCAAATGACACTTGTTTAGAATTACTTCAGTGTGGGGCAGGTTTAAATGATTTACCACTAGCGTTCAAGTCAAACCGGGACTTTCAATTGTGCAGAATAACAGAACTCGTTATTTCTCTATATAATCCCCTACTACACTAATGAACTTATCCCACGTTTTACTAGTACAGTGGAACCTTGGATTACGAGCATAATTTGTTCCAGAAATGGGCTCGTATTCCAAAACACTGGTAAACCAAATAGAATTTTCCCATAAGAAATAATGTAAACATAAATTATTGATTCCACAGCCCAAAAAAATAAATAAATAAAAATAATTAATACAAAATATAAAGTAAAAATAAAAATTAACCTGCACTTTACCTTTAAAACAAGTTTAAAAAAAATCCCAACATATAAGTGTTTCCGATTATGCGCGCATTAACGAAAAGACTGTTTTATCAGAAAAATTAGCAAGCAACATCGTTAATGACACTCGCGTGAGCGCATACTAACTGCTTTACTACGGCTAAGAGTCTCACCACAGTCTTCTATATTATTATTATCACTATTATTATCATCACTATTATTATAACTATTAGTATTATTACCTACCTCAAGATGCCTGTTGATTATATGTACACGTGTGTGGATCTACATGTACAAGTGTGTGAACAGCAGCTGTTCACCACATTTTAAGTGCTGCTTGTCAAAAAAATAATGGCCCCATGATCCTTTAACAGCTTATCCGGTTACTAGAACCTTATCTAAAAGCTACTCATTCTATAATTGCTCAGTTTTACCAACTAACATCTGTAACCTTAATTATCCTATATGTTTATCAGAGAAGTGTGTCTGAAAGCTCATTAGACTCACCTGTGCGATGGCAGCCTCGTTGTCAGCCAGCCCCAGGAGAAAGATCCGGGCTTTGTCGATTTTAACAGGAACAGTGCGACCCCTCCACTCCACCTCGCTCATGGTGGCTGCCTGCTTCGCTCGTGTCTGAGTGATCAGAGCCTAGGTAGAGAGAGAGAGAGAGAGAGATCACGATCCAGTTATAGAGATTAACTACAACATCCTTCTCTCACTTTACTGCAAGTCTTGAAACGTCAACATCCAACAGCTGCACAGCTTGCACACACCAACATCTTTGGTGCATTATTTTGCAGAGTTTTGCTATCATTCTTTTACTGCTGACAGTAAAAACTTATGGGGATTATCAGAGGTGACAGCGCAGAACAGCCTCCTGGCACGTTTATAACTACCTGTTGACTGATTCCTTATAAACAATTATAATGTGGAGCAGCAAAGCAACAAGCTACATAAAAAAGAAAAGAAACACTTCTAAATTAAAGAAATGTTAAGCTTATTTTCTGTTTATAGTTACATGACATTGTTCTAACAGGAACCGACACTTGCTTCCTTGCTTCTATTATTTCCTCTCCTGTGACTGAGTGTAGGAGAGAAAAGAAAAAAAAAGCTTTGAATTGTGACTTCTGACCTCGAGCTTCTCAGCCATCATGCCTCCGCCTCCTCCTGCACTGAGCCTCATCTGCATCAGGTCATTTATAGCGTTCTGGTCACCTGTAAAGAGAGGAAACGCGATCAGTTTTGCAGTGCGACCCAGAAATTAAGCACATGCCTCAAGTGTTTGATGTAAACCAAGCGTTTCCCTTTTGCAAAAGTTAACACATTAGAACCATTTTAGCAAACTCAAAATCCTGAACTATTCAAAGAACCTCCTAGAATGAGAGCAAATTCTCTTTATGATCACCTCAAACTGGAATCCAAGAAGGACAAAAAGAAAATGTGGAATAGATGGAACAGAAGATTAGAATAGAAAAAGTAACAAAAATGAATGGAATGAAATATAAAGCACCGAAACTGAAATTAATACAAACAAAAGATCCTCAATTTAAAGTGTTCTATTTATTATCATTGTTTTTAGCAGAATAAAAAAAAATCTAAACAGAAGGGGATTCATCTAATTAAGATCGGAGAAAGTATTTGCGTTAAAACTTTTACTTAATGGAAGGCAATATATTCCATTCTTTTATTATTTCATGTAGATTATATAAAAAAAAAAAAACGAAACCAATAGAATGACCTACACTCGACTAAAGAGCAAAAAACTCATTCCTTAACTAGTAACAGGGGTTTCTCACAAATGCTGAAATGCAGCCATCCTGCTATATAGGCAGCGTCAACGGATAAATCGAAACTCTGCACTGAACGGTTTTTCACCTCACTTGGTATTTGGCGAGCCAGGCAAAATAGCAAAGGCAGACATTTCTGTATACGCTGCTGAAGCAGCGTGAGAGTGCGTGTGCATGTGCGTCTCACCGATGTTGTATGCACAGTAGCGTATGTTGGGTGAGATCTCCTCCACTCGCTGGTGGTACAGGACAGCCTGCTCCTCAGTGAACGCGCTCGCCAGATTCAGGTAGATCGTCCTGTAAGTCAAGAGCCATTTAACCCATCACACATCTGAAAACCGATAAAGTGCGCTATTAAGTGTGTTTCTCGAACGGCAAATTCAATTCAAATCCACTATATGCTCATCACTTAGGTAGTAAGGAGAAGTGAGGTTGCTAGGCAACTGATGCTGAGTATACTCTACCTAAAGATGATGTAAAGGCACTGTGATAAGAAGCACATGATAAAGCAGCCAGAAATGTCAACGTTACCTTCAGATGTGTGCAATAATTTAAAAACAATAAAGACGTGACAGCAAAAGGTGACCTCCTGCCTACTACATGGAATGAAATTCTGGAGATACCGTTGTATGAAAGAAGACACTCACTTGCACTTGTTAAAGGCCTCCATTGCCGATTTCCATTTCTGCATTTCAAACTGGACCATGCCGGTCAGGTATGAAGAGTACGCCTGGACACAGAGACAACAGCACACACCGTAAAGATCACAGACACAGAGTTTCATTCATGATAAACCAGTGGGAACAGGAATCACCAGGAAACGGATATCATCATATAAAACGACACCTTGGTGTCAATTCGATTTGGTCAGACTCCTAGTCAGATTATATACATATTGTTCTCATCAGTATTTTTTGTTATAAATATCCCAATTCAATATACATGCACTTTTTCACATTTTGTGAACTTGGGAAATAATTTGCACCTGCTAATGTGTGACCAGTTTAGAAATGTGCCACCTGTAGGAATATAGGGGAATGACAACATTTTAACACCTCAAATACAAAAACAGATGATTAACGTTAAAAGATATTGGAGGATATAGATTGGAGTCAGTGTAGCGATACATGATTTGCAAAACAAAAAGAATCGCGATACATCAATGAATCTATTTTTTTCTTTCACAGCATCTCTCCTAACCAGCAATGATTTGCTAACCAGTGGGATCACGTTGACAACACTTCACATCAGTCTTTTATTACAGCGGGAACAGCGTGAGCATGAAGCTTCAAGGCCATGCGGACGATGAATCAGCACAGGGGTGGAAAATGCATTGAGGTACACAGTGATTAAGCTGCAATTGCAAAGACTGTTGAATAATATAATCCTACACTGATCTAATGCCAAAATTGTGATAAATCAGAAGTAAATATGATGCCATAAGAGCATGCATTTCATGCCGCACCCTGGTCTCTGTATAAAATCTTGCAGCAGCATTAATAAACAAAGTACTCGGACAACTTGCACAGAAAAGAACCAACAATTCTCTCACACAACAAGTCATGAGCGTTTGCCTCTTGTTGCCATGTACAATTTGATCTTGTTATTGAAACCCCCCCTCCCCCATCTACAAAAACCTTTAGTCATTTTTCATTTCCCCAATCTTCGTTACCTGAGCCTCTAGCTTGGTCTTGGCGTCGATGCGCTGACTCTCGCACAGCTTCTCCAGCTTCTCGCCGTGCTTGGCTGCCTTGCGGAGACGCGCCATCAGGTGGAAGCGTTTCCGTGGCTCGGTGTTGGCCTCCTGCTTCAACTGCATGGCGTAGCTCCACGCCCGCTCGGCTTCCATCACAACCAGCAACAGGTATCTGTTAGGGAGCGAGACACATTTGTAGAAAAGATGAGACAAAAAAATAATACTAATAAAAATAAAAACTGTATCATTGAAATGGAACATACTGTTAAAATTAAAGGAGGGCGTAAGTTAGTAACTGCATAAAAATCAAAAGAAAGTGAACAAGAGAGTATGGTTGGTAACACTCCTACAGCTCTTATTGCTAAGACAATATTAGCTAACAGAAATGGAGGAAAAAATTCACTCAGTGATGTATTGAGATTCTTTTGTGTGGAAAATGTATCACTGCATTGACTCCAAAACCTTTTTAACATAATTTTTAGATTTAATATGATACCATTGGAGGCGATGAAATGCTGCAGCTCCTCTATAATCCTACAATTGCCGTTTTAATTTGGACCCTGCGCCCCATAGTCCCGGGCCGGACCCCCACACCCCATAGTCCTAGTTTAGAGCTGTTACTTATTTTTTTAAATTAGGATACTAACAGAATCGTAATGGAAATCAAATCAACACCTGGGTATTGTCATATCTTATCGGGAGGTCCCCTGTCATTCCCATTCCTATTAGCTAAGCAATGAGCACAGTGAGCACAGCACAGCATAAGGATTGGAGCCTGGTCCTCTGATACTAAAACAATCAACGCATGTTAGTATGGTGATGTGTTACAGGCCCCAAATCAATCATTTACTTCACAATGACAGCATGTTTTTTTATTCCTCTATAATAAAATGAACACAAAACAATGCAGCACATCAGGTATTATGTGTTAATGTGCTGAAATGTGAAGTGTGAGCCGTCATTAGCTGAGCTTGCCCTTTTCCTCCCTACTGTAATAAGATATTACAGGTTTACTCCCTGCCAGTGGGTTGAATTACATACCTTCTGTTTTTTTTCTTGTTTTTTTAAGGACCCTGTTTGCTTGCTCTCCTCTCTCCAGTGAGATTACAAATATAGATCAGCAGATCCCCAGAGCCAGTGCTAGAAACCACTCGAGGATCACAGATCCTTCACTACTGTGCAAAAGTCTTAGGCAAACCATGTACAACCTTTCCTATGGATTTTTATTTACATTTATTATTTCCAACCAGCACTAATCCACCACAAAATCAAGTGTTGAAGAAAAATATTCATGTGCTAGAAAAGAAAGCAATACATTATATAAGCAGGTATAACACACAAAAAAAAATAGAAGAGCTTGGTTTTGCATGCAAAAAAGAAGTAGGTGCAACAATCAAAGTCCTCAGAAGAACTATGCGCAGTTCTACAGGATGTTCAGACAAAATTACAAGCAAATTTCTTTACAGACCTGCACAAATAGTACCAGAGACTAAATGTCCTCAAAGTACGGTCAAGGCAAACACTGATGTTTCATTAATTACAGCTTTCTAGGCTTTATGTGGATTTTTTTAGAGAGTTTATTTTTATGTGCCGAAGACTTTTGCATAATACTATAACACTATAGCATTCTCATGCTACAGAATGCTGCTTTCTCACCGACTGTCCGACAGGATCTCCACTGTGATTTTCTTGCCAGTGAACTTGTGCCGGTTGCCCATTCGGAAGCCTAAAGTTTTGCGCAGACGTCGCAGTCTTCGAGAGCAATATCCCCTGAGACAAAAGAAAAGGAAAAACATGCCATTGAAACCAAAAACACAACCAGGATTACTGTAGAAAAGTTACACGACTTGTGTGAAAGTCTCACCTGTAACGCTGGTAGTCTCCGTGCCTGAGTCCATGCTGTTGTTGGGACTCTTTTATTATCTGAAGGACTGGAAGAGAGCGTTAAGAAAAATCCAAAACGTATGTCCTATAATTTAAAAGATATATGTCTTATAATCCTGGATAGACATCCTATATCTCTGGACATTTGTCTTAGAATAAAGGGATGTACGCCCTATGGTTCAGGAAGTACACCTCATAATCCTGGACTGGACATACACCTAGATGGGGCGCACGTCCCACATTCCGGGGCGCACGTCCCACATTCCGGGGCGCACGTCCCACATTCCGGGGCGCACGTCCCACATTCCGGGGCGCACGTCCCACATTCCTTCTGACCATATTAGACAGGCATCCAAGTACTACAGCAAAAACATGTTAAAAACCCAACTGAATTTAGTGATTCGATCAATATACAAGTAAACAAATTGTTGGATATGATCTCTGGTCTAACATCTTCACACAGCTTGAGTACTCAGGTCTGATTTGTTGCACCAGCAAATAAAACAGATGCAACACTAACAGCTCATCAAGCAACATATGACAACACTTAACGCTGACTCAGAAAAACCCACTAATTATAACGCTAAAATCATAAACAACGTTATTTGTTTTTCTAATTATCGTTAGGAACATTCAAATTAAACCAAACACTCATTAATTTACAAACACAAATGACACGTATGCCTAAGTGTAAACCCTCAGTCCCTATTGGAGATGTTCAGCACTAGGTAGGGTGCACTAGGCTTCACTGTAAACACCCTAGGTAGTGCGCATGCACAGGCGGCACGAACGCATTTGCGACACGGACACACGCACGCTGGCCAGCTAGATAGACCGACCGCAAACCAGGATAAGGCACTGGACACGTTCATAACCCGGGGATTTCATTCGAGAAGGATACTTTCCAGAGAGAGGCCCTCGTCCATGGCGTTCTCCTTGTTTTCCTCCAGCGAGGTTATTTTCGCTTCATTCGCCTTTTCTACGGCCATCTTCCTCTCACTGAGTAGAACACGTCTCGTAAAAAAAAAAAACGGATGTAGAAATCCTTGACCCGGAAATACACGCACAAAAAAAAAAGAAGAGGCGCAGAGGCGTGGTCAGAGACTGAGAGCGTACAGTATTATTTCTTTTTAAGTTCCGTTGATAAATATAATTAGTTAATATAAACTATAATCGTTAATAAATATGAAGCGTTTTCCCCTTTGGTAACACCTCGTCAAGCTGTTTTGATGTCACTGTGGCGTTCATGTCACAGAGGGGAGGGGGGATCGAATGGGTTCTGTGCTATTAACCAATCATGGCGTAGGAAACGGGATACTATAAGCCAATCACATACAGGGGGCGGGGCTTATTGGAACTAGCACTATGCCCTGGGTTGGATTATTTGATTGATTGATTGATTTACTTATTTAATGGGATGAAAGTGCACAAATCACAAATACATACATTTCAGTGTTTATCTGTATAGACAAATGTGTGGGTAATAGATTACTTTACACGGTATTTTGTAATAACATGATAAAAGCTTTTAAGGGTCTAACATTGATCAAGCGTATCAATAGAATCAATATGATCTTCAGTGCTTACATTTAAAGTTGACTTTTTTTGTTTAAACCTTGTATGCTTGATCTACTTTTGCACATTTCAAAAAGTATAAACATTTTTCACTTTTCCCCTCTTTTTTTGCATACAAAAAAACCCAGAATTCCAGCTCTTGTATCTTTTTTTACTTCTTTTTTTTAATGGCTTATGTCTAGCCTTGTATTAAATATCGATAAATGCATATTTACTGTTTATTTGTTTAGAAACCATTTCTTAGACATACAAGTCTGGCTTGGAGGTGGGGAAGAGTGTGTGTGTGTGTGTGTGTGTGTGTAAGGGGCTCTGCTTCGTTGATACGTCCTGTGGATCTGATATAATTGAAAACCACACATTTTGTATGTTTCTGCTTAAAAACAATTAAAAAATTGTTAAAAAGAAAGGGGCACATTGCAACAGTTCTATCATATTAAAGCATGACAACCAGAATAACCAAAATATTTCAACATAAAAACAAACTAGACAAAACACATCATTAATATTTTGGTATAAACATATTTAATACGTATTAAACTATAATACAAAAACATTATGGATAAAGGTCCATGAAACACAAAATGTCTGGTAAGCAGCGGCTCAGACACTCTCTGCAGTCGATATGTATTTAAGAATAAATTTCCTGATCTCGGAGATGTGCATAGTCTCTCTGACGGTGGTGTCTCGGTTGCGAACTAGCAGGAGCCCGTTCTCCAGAGTGTTCTCTCCGACCATCACTGTAAACAGCACGCCCATCTCGTCATATCTACAGTACACACAGCACCCAAGACATATGACCGATATCCAGCAGGGTAAGTGTAAATGTTGTAAAGACACCGAAGGAGTTCTCACTTGGTGTGCAGTTTGTCCATTGAGGACAGCGTGGTGTCCATGTATCCAGGCCACGCACTGATCCCTACTTCCAGGAGTTCCTGAAGCAGACCTTCACACACCTTGGAGAAGATAATTTTAATCAAAATGACATCAAATTAACAACAACAAAAAAAAAGGCAAAACATGTGATCCCTGTTAAATTAATAATCTTGTCATAATGGTAACTTAAAGCCAGTGTTGTTGTCAGGGCTGGTGTTATATAAAAGTTGTGTGATGTCAAGGAGACTTGAAGACAAAGCTAGATTAGGAAATCATACAGTAGTTGGTGACATTGGGGGAAGAAATCAGGTGGGTGATTTTTGAGGCCCCGTCATCTTTGCATTAAAATAGGAATAACTATATATAGGAGTAAATGAAATGTTGATATTCTCCACTTATATACATTGTCTAAACAAATGTCACGACTCCCATTCAGGTTTTCTTATATTCAGGTTTATATACAGTATGGAGCATAAACAAAATTAAAGCGCTGGCATTGACTACCTGTCTGAGCTCAGAGGTGGATCCTTTGCCCATGTCCAGTGCCACTTTTACAGGAGCTAAAGCAGGATGTAGCTTCAACACCTAGAGAAATCAGAGAAGATCTGAGCCGGGTTGCCTTGTTGATTCAGAATTTTGCGTCCTTATGCAAAACCTTGAGCATTACTCAACTTCAAATTGCTTTGAATGAAACAGTCAGGCCCAATATATTAATAGAAAAAAATCACTTGTGCAATGACGTACTGTTCTCTGATGAAGTCTCTGCTTGCTGTCCACTTTCTCAATGTGCTGTAAAGAGTTAAAGAGGACAGCCAGGAGTCCTCTGTCCACATTCGCACTCAGAGAAATGACATGAGGCACAACGAGTCTCTTCCCATCTCTGCACTGTAAACAAAGAGAATAAGCCTTAGTTAGAAAGACTGCAGGAAATGCCTGAGCGTTATAGACAGCTGAAGTGTACTGATAGTCACGATACAGTTAACACTTCATCAATACATCAATCGGCTACAGCGACAAAATCTCTTGCTTGAATTTTATGTAGATCCCTCTTGTGTCACCAAAACAACTATGACCCATCAAGACACGGACTCCACAAGACCTCTGAAGGTGTTCTGTGTTATCCGAATCCAACAAGGCGTTCGCATCAGATCCTTTAAGTTGACTTGATGGAGCATTCAGGGATTAGAGTTTGAATCCGGCACATCCCACACACGCTCAATCAGACTGACACCTGGAGAATCTGGAGGCCAAGTCAACACCTTCTTGTACAAACTCTTTGGCATTTGATGCCACTACCATCAGGTCTGAAACAATTTTAGGGCGATGCTTACGCAGCAAATCATGCTATAGAAGCTCTTCAGAGGGACTGACCCAAACAGGGTAGCCTTTATTCTCTTTGATGAAGATGAACGAGCCTCGGTCTCCAGTTCACCAACTGTCCTTACTTGGACTATTTTGGAAGGAACGAATACGAAGTGCATACTAGGAACACCACGTTTTGGAGATGTTCTGATTCAGCTTTTCAGCCATCACAATGTGGTCCTTTATTTTATAGTCTCTTATATCCTTATGCTTTGCCGACTTCCAAGAACCGACTGTTCACTTTCTGCCTAATATATCCGACCTATTGTCAGGTGTCAATAGAAGAAATCAGTGTTATTCACTTCACCTGTCAAGGCTTTTAATGTCATGGCTAAGCAGAGTTTAAGTAGAAGTCTCTGAGACCAGTGATGGATGTTTTGCAATTGTGTAAAGTTCACATGAATTAAACACTGGCACTTACCTTTAAGCACCAAAAAATAAAGGGAATAGAAAATGCGGACTTGTAAAGATGACAAAAATAAGTAAAATTCTAAGTAATGATATACTGAGTCAAGCACAGCATATTGATGCATGACACTGATCATTGCAAGTTTGCTTTAATTCAACAAAATGGCTTCAATATTCATTACTAGCATGTTCTCTTGTTACATATTTTTAAAATTACTTCCCTTTTTTTATACTCTGCTACTAAAATAGTAAATTACTTATGTGCACAGATTTAAGCCACAAGATACTAAAACTAGTTTGTTTAAATTCACGAAACAATGCTGGAAAGATTCCCTGCACTTACAGCTAGTTCATTGTTTTATACATAAATAATTCAGAACTAATAATAATAATCTCTAATTTTATAATATTTCGGTGTCTTCTGATTGGATAAAGCAGGTATAAATCTTCGGTAGTAGATTACTAGCAGCAGTAATATTGCATACTTTGCTTTGATAAGGAAATAATTTAATCTGAACATGTAATCAGCAGGTGAATACAACACCGCCGCTCACCCGTAGGTCGGATTGACTCCCCGTGTTGCTCCTGAGCAGCTCGTCATCGCCGCGCATCCACAGCGTTTCCAGCGTCTCTGTGCCCCAGGGGAACTTATAGAGCACCTTGGCTCCACGGAGCGCACCTTCGTTTAGCTCGTCATCCCGAACGTCACAAACACTGAAGTCAGACGGGCCTAAAGCAAACTGTAGAAAACCTTTCTTAATGGCTTCAATCATAGAATATAAAGATTACTTTACTAAGAAATATATAAAATTCTTAAAAAAATTTTTTTTTTAAAAGCATGTTTCAATTTCCTGTATGCATGTTTACCTTTCTCCACCACTGCAGTCTCTGGCGAGTCCAGTAGTCGAGCCACTGTGAGGACGTACGGTGGGAACAGAACCATGCGAGTGATGCCTCTGTCACCTCTGAAGAGCTAGCACACGGCAAAAAAACCAAAGCAGCTTTATATGATGGGATCTGTATTACTCAGATTCCCAACTTATTTACAGATTCACATTATTTGAATTAATTAAACATGAACTTAAACTACCTCAAAATCACCAACCTTTATTTTATTTATTTATAATTTATATTATTTTACCCATAATTAATACAATTTCTCCAAACATTACCATTAAGCACTTCCTGCTATAACATACAGTATACCATCAAGTTTGTACATAATACAGTACAGTAATTCAGAGTTATCCAGCACTGTGAGAGATTTCCCAAAACTTTAAATAAAAAAAAAAAAGGAAAAATGGGCGAGCACAAAGATCTGGTCAACTGGGAACCTTCAAAACTGCAGCTCTTGTGGAATGTTTCCGGTCTACAGTGGTCAGGACATACTAAAAGTGGTTCAGTAAAGGGAAAACCAATAAACTGGTGGAGTCATTTGGGGGCCAAGACTCACTAATGCACGTAAGAAGCACAGGCAGGTGTAGAGAAGAAGTGGCTCAATCGGTTAAGGCTGTGGGTTACTGAATGGAAGGTCGGGGGTTTGAGCCCCAGCACCGCAAAGTAGCCACTGTTGAGCCCTTGAGCAAGGCCCTTAACCCTATCTGCTTCAGGGGCCTATCTACACCCTGCGCTCTGACCCCTGCTTCCTAGCTGGAATATGTGAAGAAAATTATTTCACTGTGGTACATGTGATAAATAATTGAGTTATTATTATTATTATTTGTTATCTATAGTAAGGTTAGGGTCATATTAACACAATCATCCAGGACTTTTATTACAAATCAAAGTGGTTTGTTATACAAGTAAAACACTGAAACCTCACCAACCGATTGCATCCGAGTCATCGTAGTCCTCAAGCTGGTAACACAGACCAGTTTCAGCCAAACCAAACGGCAGCTTTCTGTTCATTAGCTCCAGGGACGGGACGTATTGCGCCAAAGCACCTGCCCAAGCAAAAGAGTTAAAGAATGACTTAGGAGTTAGAAGATCCTGATCTCCTACATCTGCGTGTCTCCGTGTATGGATCAATATAATTAACAATTACAATGAGCACATTTTGATCGATGTGACAACAGAACATTCTATCAGAGTACCTGTTTAAAGCTTCCATCAAAACTACAAATTCAACAGCACTATGCTGAATTTCACACATGTATAATCAGTTTAAATAGAACTCAACAATCTTCTGAGGTGCATATTTTGTAATGGAAAACTTTCCTCCTTTGTCCTACGATTCACAATTTTCAACTCCAACATCAAGGTTTCCTCTCGTCAAACTTAATGTTCCTATTAAACATAGCTGTGATTTCTATTGTCTGATCTTTACTATATGACTTCACCAAGTGTTGTTTAAGTGATCTCTATTCACGATTTCTTTTCAGAATACATTTGTTCCAGTTCAGCACTATCCTTCCATGTTTTAATACTATGCTGAAGGCTTCTTAACCCAGTTCCAGTAACTTCAAATCTCCTTAGTTGTTTTCTTTGTCTGATGCAGCACATTCATTTGACACGTCTGAAATCGTGATCGTTTTATTTTTGGCCAGTGTATATCGACTGATGTCAAAATGCTATCCTCTTTATTACATAATGAAACAAGCTCATCTCATCGTCTATACCGCTTTATCCTGTATTCAGGGTCGCGGGGGCCTGGAGGCTTAGGGCATGAGGCAGGGTACACCCTGGACAGGGTGCCAATCCATCACAGGGCACACACACACACATACACACAAACGCTCACTCATTCACACACTATGGGCAATTCTGAATGCCAATTAGCCTAATCTGCATGTTTTTGGACTGTGGGAGGAAACCGGAGTACCCGGAGGAAACCCACCAAGCACGGGGAGAACATGCAAACTCCATGCACACAGAGCGGGGATTCGAGCCTGGTCGGGAATCGATCCAGACCCTGGAGGTGCAAGGCGACAGTGCTAACCACTGCTGCCTATAACGAAACAAACCATGTGGATTTTGTAGACAAATAGTTGTCCTTGAGCTGCTTCAGGAGCTCTATATCATCGTGTGACAGTCTGCTGCTTAAGTGATGCTTCAACAAGCATGCATAATGGGGATCTTTCAGACTGGTTCCTTTTCTTCACCTTTTCCTGCGATATCACCCACCTTGAAGGAGACCGGTCCGAAAAACCTGTCTCTGTCGAAGACCCACCCTTTCACCCTTTCCTTTGAGAAGCTTCTCATCTCCTCCTGCCCCCTTAGATCCTAGTCCATGAACAGTGCTTATCCCAAACACCTGGGGTCTTGATCTGACCACAGAAGTCCACCACTGCTCCAGGATGTTCCTTTTGAGATCCACTCCTAAGGGTCCATAAGCACAGGCCTGGCCTCTGAGTAAAGACACAGCATGGTGCTGATCTGGAGGGATGAAGAAGCGCCGCTGTAACAGCTGCACCATCACCCTGGCCGGATCAGATCCTCCCTCACAGCTCTGCCCGGAGTGTCTGTACACCTGCAGCAGCACGTGCAGAGGGGAGAGCGTTACACTCGCGCGCCTGAAAACAGAAAGGCGTCTTCTGCTGCAGTAAGTGAGCATCCTGCAGTCTGCCTCTACTCAGCTTAATTTAAACAGCTGGCCTCATTCGCCATCTAGTGCATTATCCGCTATAATACAACAACACATTAACAGGAAAGGGTTTCAAATGTCACCCTCAAACACGTCAATTGAAGGACACTTTTCGAAATAACTGACTGACAAAGTTTTTTTCATGATACTGCACGTGCACCCCGCGACTTATTAATAACGCGACCCGGAAATATTACACGACTTCCGTATGAGTGACTTTTATTATTTATAAGAGCAAACCTGCCGGTTTTCCTGCGACTTACTCGGTTTTGACAAGTAGAATTGAATTAAAACACCTGCTTTAAAAGTTTCAAAAAAAAAAATAGACTGAAGAAGTGATAACGTTATTATTAACGCCTAACTTGCTTTTTCTAGCAGGTATCCACCGCCATCTACCGGACATATCATGCCACTACAGTAGCGTTTTAAGGTGGACCAGAAACAAAAACCCCCGGTGGCCAAGAGTTTTTTATGTTCCCTCGTAATATTTTATTTTTATTGTATATATATACATACATACGTTTTAGAACTACGATTTTGTGGCTACTTCTTTTTACATTTACTTCTTCTAGCAAGTAAATGTCGCCATCTACCGGATACATTATGCCACTACAATAGCATTTTAAGGTGGAATAGAAATCTCAAATAAAAAATACAGCATTTTGACCAAGTGCCAAATATATATTTTAAAACATGGTTTACTTTTTATTACTAGATGTTACTTCCCTAATCATCGCAGGCAGTTTGCTCCAGTTTCATCTGGTCGGTTGGATCTTCTATGTTGACGTCAATGTACAAACAGTGCTATAGATTAAGGGTGGGATTAAAATTCAGATTTTGGTTTAATAAGAAGCCCAGGTTATGAGAACAAAAAATGTGAGGAAAGTGTTACATGAGGTATGACCTGCACCAAGTTTGCACCTCACACAATGCTTTCATTCCAAAACCTTGATCTAATTTATAAAATCCTGTTATCTTTAACAATGCTCATTACAATGCTACTTAACCTTTACTCCTGTTCTTACAGACTACCTATGTTTACATGAACAACATAAATCATTCCAATTAGAGATTCCAAAAGTTGACCTGGACACTGATTTGTTGCATTTACATGCTCAAAGACTTAAATCAGAATTTAACTTTTTTTGTAATGTGAAACTTGGTTCTTGTCTGCTGTGAAGTGTTTAATCTGCCTGAAATATAACAGAAGTACCTTTCTTTTCTTGGGGGGTAGGATAGGCTTTCTGTTATTTCTAATAAAACTGGTCCCAAACCCAGATAAAATTGGAGAGAGGGTTGCATCAGGAAGGGCATCCAACATAAAATCTGTGCCGAGCAGTTAAGCTGTTAACTTCCTATTACTTTCTGGGTTATGATCGGTTACAAGAATTTAGTCTCATCTGTGGTTGGTTCAAAACTCTATTATGTATGAAATGTGAGCCAGTCACATTGTATGAATGAAAGTAAACCCAGGTGGGAGCAATTTGTTTGTCCTTATGGAGTTTATTGATCAGGATTGGAAGCAAATTTTTCTTCCCAGAAACTTCTCACGTCAATAATGTAACTTCAAATATGGGGCAAATGCGTAAAAAGAATACATTCATCTCAACAATATAGAAACAATCAGAGTCTTGTATGTACTGACATGTAAACAGGCTATGTGAGCATTTCGTCCTTTAATGCTGTATGCTTTTAACTACACGTGACTAACCTTTGTGCTAGTCATGTGAGGAAAGTGTAACAAAAAAAAAAAAAAAAGGGGGAACACAAAAGTCCTTTGAAATTTTACTCTTTATTTTGAGGATCCATGCATGGCCCTCAAATCAAACTTTGTAAACATATCACTGTGAACATACACCAAATCAAGAATATATACATTACCTAGTAAAAATAAATTACTGAGGAATGTAACAAAACAAGGACAAAGGACAGGGTTCAAGGAAGTGCCGCTGTTTCCTAGCCGCACCAAGATCACTTGGACTCAAAATCGGTTGGGTGCACTAATAAGCAAGTCTCCAACCTCACTGTAAGCAAAATAAACAGTACAAATGATAATAGTAATAATATTAATCTTAAACACGACTAACAGTTACTTCAGTATTTGTGTGCGTTTACGTGTGCGTAGTCGGGTTCTAGGCTACTGGGGGAAAGCAGGGGGCATGGGGTAGGGCACCATGGGCTGTGGAGGCTGTTGAGGGGGCTGAGGGGGGTTAAAGGGGAATGGAGGGTGGTTCATTCCGTTCTGCGCTGGTGCCTGGTTCCCTTGGAATGGTTGGTTCTGGAAGTTCTGATTTCCGAAAGCACTCGGGTTTCCCCCGCTGTTGTAGCTGTTGCTACTGTAGTTACTGCTACTACCGTTACTTTTGTTGTAGCTGCTGCCTCCGCTGTAACTGCCGTTCTGTGCTTTGGGCCCGCTACTGTAACCCCTGTCACCGTCTCTATCTCTATAGCTACCAAAATCTCTCCTACCCCCACTGGAATAGCGGTCCCGACGGTCGTCCTTGTAGTTTCCCCGACTGCCTCGGGAACGACCTGGAGAGGAAAAAGTACAAACGGATTAAGGAAAGGAAGCTGCAGGATGCTTTATGAACTTTTCAGAGCGAGTCCCCAAGCATAAATGACTTTTAGTAAAGATTTTTTTTACTTACATAATTATTAAATAGTAATAAATCACTAAGCAAAATAATTGATAGTTTTTACCTCCTCGGTCCTCTGCCATCTGGAGCAGTTTGGGGTTGATGGCTTGGTTGGCCTCGCGCAGGACCGAGATCAGGTCACTGGCCTGTTTCATGTTGTTGGGCGTAAAGAAGGTGTAGGCCGTGCCTGTTTTCTGACTGCGGGCCGTACGGCCGATTCGGTGAATATAGTCCTCAGAGGAGTTAGGGTAGTCATAATTGATGACAAATTTCACATCCTCCACATCTGTAAAGCATTGCAGTGTGGCAAAAAGGGAATGTGGCAGCATTTTTTTTTTTGCACACCACAGCCACCACACCGAAAAACACAAGTTAGCAAACACAGCAAAGAAATCAAGAAAATTACTGGATACTTAGCTGGGCTGGAAAAAACAAGAATGTGTTAAAGCACAAACCCTGGGATTAAAAAAAACAAAAACAAAGCATAACTGTCTCAGTGGGAACACTACCATGGGAAGAGAGAAAGGATGCACACTCCATTTGCTTTAATCCCAAAATTCCAAAGAAGAAAAAGTAAACAAAAAACAGACCTAAAAATCACCATCTAACCTCCCTCCCGCTTTTTCTTTACCAAACCATGAGAATAAACGTCTTACCATTAAGGAGTATGCATTCACTAGTCCTTTCCCAATGCAGCCAACTCCCCACAAATTGTCAAGTGACATCCAGGTGCTTCTAACGCAGTAGGGCCACTATGCGCACTCTTGCCTCCTCGTGTGCCGACACACACAGGACCGTTCGTCTTGGCGTTTTTTCGCTTTACAGGTCCTTCTTTTTTTTTTTTATGTTCTTTCCCCCCCTCTCAGCACACTCATAAGAAGCTCGCTAATAAAGGCCACACTGCTGTCTTGCCCAGACCAAACAGACCGTGGCTAACGTGAGGGGACCCAAAAGAGCCAAAAGTACAAACACGAAGGGAGGAAAAACACTGTTGCTTAGTTGCTTCCTTCCTCCCCACTCTGTTTGAGGTTATTAATGAGCGACCGCAAAATCCCTCATCACAGTCTCGTCTAGGCAAGATGCTCCCAGAAGCCAGTGTTCACTTGAGAAAATGTCTCTCGTTGGCAGGTCTCGACATGACTTTTTGAAAAGAAAGAAAAATGCAGGCGAGGGAGGAACTTCAATCGTGGAATTGGATTGTCATTGCTGTCGATTTGATCACTTTTTGAGGGTTTTTGGTTTGTCGTTCTAAGATTTAAACATTCTGCTCCTCTACAGGTGTCCCAGAGCCCCTTTACACATGTGCCAGTCTCACCAATTGAGATACAAGAAGTTGAAAAACTGCTCTCTCCATTCCATGAACACCAGCTCTTCGAGTTAGGAAGGAAAACTGACTAAACCTTTAATTATTGCTCATAAACTTCCATGCATCGAGAAGGATCTTTCCAAATCTCAAACAAGTGCCTACTTGCCATACAACTCTTGCTCTTACAAACTGCATGCAAGGCAAAAAACAAACAGCATCAAGCTTCAATTCGTTGGAAGTTTGAGATAGAAAGATGGCTAGATCAAACGTTACCAAAATGTGTTTGTTATAGATAATCCATGGACAGAGAACAGGTGTGGATTATAAAAGCTAGGTTATCATAGCCAAGGCTTAGCCACACTGCCTTATTGAAGGTTACTGGCACACAGAGATGAGCTCGGACTTTTTTTTTGCGTTTAATAAATTTCACCTCTCTAAGCGACTGGGTGGCCACCAGTCGCTCACTTCCACACTTCTCCTTCCCCCTCTGCCGGCCTTGGGACTTGTCATGCCTAGGCCCTGCCACAAAGACTGCACCTTTAGGTGAGAAAAACTCAGAATGCATAGAGAAGAAGTTAAAGAAAGCAAAAATCACTTTCTTTAAAAGTGAAACAATTTTTTTTTCCTTTGGCTTTTTCTTTCTTTCTTTTTTTTGTCTAAAGAAAAAAAGGAAGAGAAGACACAAAGACAGGCCATCTCCAGAAATACTGACCTAATCCACGCGAGGCCACGTCGGTCGCGATGAGGATGCACGCTTTACCGTACTTGAATTCTATGAAAGAGAAGAGGATGATTATTAGACGAAGGCTGATAACCATGTGCTGAGTGCTTTGAGTGACCTGGACGCGTCTTACCGTTCAGGACCCAGTCTCTCTCCTGCTGACTTTTATCTCCATGAATTCCCATGGCAGGCCATCTGGAAAACAAAAAATACCCTCACATAAGGCTATATAATGCAATATTATTTATTTGAGAATTTTCACATTATGTCATGCTTATGATCTGCACATTTTTTCACAGATGCTTTATAAGCACTTTAAGCTCTTGATATCAAACTTTAAATGCAATCATTGGCAACTACATTGTATATAGCCTGATTAGCCATAACATCATGACCACACACCTAATATTGAGAGGTAGGAGCCATCAAAACAGTAATGCACTGTGTGTTCTGATGCTTATCTATGAGAACCAGCATTAAACCTTTCCGCAATTTGAGCTACAGGAGTTCATTATTCTACACGGGGATTCACTGTTTTTCCTTCCTTGGACTAATTTTTCTAGGTCCTGACCACTGCATACTGGGAATATCTAACAAGAGCTGCGGTTTTGGAGTTGCTCTGACCCATCAAAGAAATGGCACCTAGAAGTGGGTGGGATATATTAAACAGCCAGTGAACATTTTGTCCCTGACGTTGACGTGATGGAAGCAAAAAAATAAAATGGGATTTGTGTGACTTTGACAAGGTCCAAAGTGTGATTGCTAGATGACTGGCAACTCCAAAACTGCAGCTCTTGTGAGATATTCCCAGAGTGCATTGGTCAGGACCTAACAAAAGTGGTCCAAGGTAGGAACATTAGCGACAGGGACATGGGTGGCCAAGCCTCACTGAGAGAGCGAAGGCTGGCCTCTGTAGTCTGATCCAATAGAGGAGCTTTTATAGCTCAAACTGGTGAAAGGGTATAATACTGGCTCCGATAGAAAGCTTTCAAAGCACAGTGTATTACAGTTTGGTGGCAAAAAGGGCACCTACTCAAGTTGGTGGTCATAATGTTGTATCTAATTGTATATGATGAGCCTATTGATTTATTTTCTTAAGGAATGCAGAATCAGGGAAGACCTTAATAAATATTCACTTAATAAGGATCTAATGACTTGCAAGGAAACAAAATGAATGTGCTTCAGATAAAAGCCCTGCTGTACGAATAGATAGAGGAAGTTATGCACAGTTTGCTAACTTAAATCTGCTCTTACCCGTCTCTCCTCATCCTCCGCGTCAGTTCATCACACCGTCTTTTGGTCTCTACAAAGATGATGGTCTTATTCTCTTTCTCACTCATGATCTCCTCCAGCAAGCGAATTAGTCTAACGGTTGGGGAAAAAAAAAAAAAAAAAAAATTCTGTAATGTAGTCTTTAACTAACGAGAAAGCATTTGTTCCATCATCAACATGCACATTAAACCTTACTTGTCATCCTTCTCTCCGTCGTTGCAGACATCGACGATCTGCAGGATGTTGTGGTTGGCGCTGAGCTGTAGAGCTCCAATGTTGATCTGAACATACTCCTTGAGGAAATCTTCAGCCAGCTGACGGACCTCTTTGGGCCAAGTGGCGCTCCACATTAGAGTCTGCCTGTCAGGCTAAGATTAACAAAAAATAAATAAAAAAATACAAACCCAGATCAAACAAAATTATCAAATAAAAAAAATAATCACATTAGGCGGGAGGTGAAAGCATTCCACACTTACGCGGATTTGATCCACAATTTTGCGGATTTGTGGTTCGAAGCCCATGTCGAGCATGCGGTCAGCCTCGTCCAGCACCAGGTAGGTGCAGCGCCGCAGGTTGGTCTTTCCTGCCTCCAGGAAGTCAATCAGACGACCAGGAGTGGCAATGCAGATCTCGACACCTGTTTGGAATAGTACAACAATTACAAAAATATACGGCACTTAAATACATCTTGAACTACAAATAACAGAATGGTCATAATTAACTAAATCAGCCTGTTTCACCTCTCTCAAGGTCACGGATCTGGGGTCCTTTGGGAGCTCCTCCGTAGATGCAGGTGGACTTTAGGCGAGAGGCTCTTCCATACTCTGCGGCGACCTGCTGCACCTGCTGAGCCAGCTCACGAGTGGGGGCAAGAACCAGGCACTGAAAGAGGTCAGGGAACAAAAGGTTAAGTGTAGAACAACCTAGGCTAAACTGCTTATACCTGATGAGAGTCCCAACTCTAATCCTGAAGAGACATAGTCCACTGTTTAATACTGTATTAAGAAGTGGAGTCAGAATGCTCTGGATTACAACTGGGTTTATCTGGTCTAATGATTAGGTGGAACCCACAATTTTGATAACTATAACTCCTTTTTCACATGAATAGCATTCATTTTAAACGACATGGAAGAACAAAACTGACATGTGACTGAAACATGGAAAACTTACAATAGGTCCGTCTCCATGTTCGAGGAACGGCTGGTGGTTGATGTGCACGATGGCTGGTAGCAGGTACTGTAAAGACAAGAAAGCATTTTTAAAAAAAATATTTGCTCACCTCATGTGTCTACAGTTATGACTGAAGTCATGTTTTTATTAAGTAGCTACATAATTTAGAAACTAGACTGGGTTGTCATGTGTGGGCATAGGAAAGTTTTAAGCTTATCTTAATTCCAAAATTCAAGATAAATTCAAGCACTTCCCGGACCTTAAACCCTAAAAATAGAACATGGAAATGTATGAGACGACTTACTGCCAGGGTTTTTCCAGAGCCAGTTTGGGCGATGCCGACCATGTCTTTTCCACTCAGCGCGAGGGGCCAGCCTTGAGCTTGGATAGGAGTGGGCTCAGTCCATGTCTGTTTCTTGATTACATCCATTACATAATCTGTATCATAAATATCATGTGTTAGAGATCTCACATAAACACTACAACTCCTCTAAAACAGAGGGATTGCACTTGTATAATATCTTGGGTTACTATGCTAATTGCAGAAACGTTTTAAGTTTTGTAATAAATAAAAGCTATAAAAAAAAGAAATTATGTGGTAAATCAAAATAAATAATACTGTATACTTACTTGGGAAGGTGGCTTCATGGAATTTAATAATAGGCTTTGGGCAATCTCTGCCTTTGACTGTAACTTCTTTTGCCCTGCGGTACTGTTCTACCTCTTGCTGTGTTTTATTATTATTTTTTTTTTTACAAGAAACAAAAAATCATTAAATCAGATTTGGCACAACATGGGAAAACACAGCGTACACCATTGCACAATTATCCGACTAACCATTGATCTCCGGGTGACTTCTGGATGCTCCTTGTAGAAGTTTTTCTCAAATTTAGGAAGCTCGTCAAGGTTCCAGTGTCGTTTGCGCAGTCGGTCACCGGGATTGCCGAATTTCGCAGACGGAGGAGGGCCACTGCGACCTCCGCCGAATCGAGGAGCGCTGCTGCCATAACTGCTATATAGAAAAGACCAACGGTAAGGTTTGTTATCTTCAGCTGTCACAATTAGTCATGGTGTATGGTCCGTTACCTCACTGTGGACGTGTTCAAAATACCAACTGAAATTAATTTCAGTTTATTACCCTTTTTCTGGTCAGATCTCAAATGGTTCTATTCAATGTTGTCTCCAATTTACACTAATGCTCAAAAGTTTGGGATCACGTATTCCATGGTCGTTGTTGATTTTTTTTCTTTCTACATTGTAAAGCAATGCTGAGGGCGTCCAAAATATGCAATAATCTCCTTTGAAGATTATGTTAATGTTGAGATGCATCTGCTACTCATGATCATGAGAGCCAGTTTCATCATGGTGCTTGATGGGTTTTGCAATGCACTTGAAAATACTGTTCTTTCAAGAAGCATTCCAGAAAGGCTGACCTCCGTGTATTAAAATAACGACTGATGTTGTCGTTGCTACATAATTACCCAATTCCATATGTGGTATTTCATAGTTTGTAGAATGTAGAAAACAAATCACTAAACAAAAACAAAGAAATTTGCAAGTGATCCCAAACTTTTGAGCAGTTGTCTAAATTTGCAACCGGATCCACATCATTAGATTAGATTAGATTCAACTTTATTGTCATTGCACATAGTCACAAGGCAACGAAATGCAGTTAGCATCTAACCAGAAGTGCAAGTTAGCAGTGCAATATAAACATATATACAGATCTATAGAAACTTGTATGATAGAAGTGAGGTCTATGTATATATTGTATTACAGAAAGAAATATATATGTACATTAATATACAGTGTAAAGTGAGCATAGATGGATAAATTAATGTACAGAATAGTTGTAAATCTACAGATATTTCTGATTATAAATATAATACTCCAGCAACCTCGATTCCCCCCAACCAGGAGGTGCAATCAAAAACCCTTCGGTTGTCATACTATTGCTCGCCCTTCTGCCACTCCTTTCATGTTCCTAACTTTATCCAGCTACAGTACCAATGACGGATGTCACGTGGGAGCCTGGGAAGGATGTTTTAGAAGAAGTTACTGTCATGTTAGGACACAGTTGTTGGACTTGAGCCAAATTACTAGATGTTATGTTGACATCCGAATGCAAAAGCAAAACGTTTTTCTAGTTTTTTCTTTTCTTTATGTGTACTTCGAAAAGTAAGATGAACAGCAAGATAAACAGAATTTATAAAAGGTAGAAACGAAAGAGCATCACCACCATCATGACAATATTGATTATGTCTAAAACCACTTCCGGCTCCCTGTGTAGGATAATGCATGAAGATGGGGCATGGATTATTGTTATTTTAGTGTTTACACGGCACCCTTTATGTCGTGGATTGGAACCAGGAGCTAGTTTGATGGATCTCAATCCAGTGTCGACTTAAAAAAAAAAAAAAAAAAAACACTAATGTGGCGCATTCCCTGCTGCCATTTTAATCCTGACCAGCGCGAGAACAAAGCCGATCCAAGCCGGCATTTTGAATCCACACTCACGGCTGTAATGCAAATGGCTTCTTCTTCAGTGTACAAGTGCACTTCTGTGAAGCCAAAAATAAAAGTAAACCGGTCGCCTATGTAGTACCCTATATCTACTCAAATTAAGCATTCAGGATTCGGCCGGGTTTTGGCCACATTTTGACCTCAAAAAAAAAAAAAAAAAACCCCACTGACTGTCTTAAGTATTTTCCTACTTGTAAATATTAATACTATAGACTGAATATTTCAGTTACAACGTAAGATTGATTTTTTTTAATGAACCACACAACGCTAAACAATTAATAAGTATAAAGCACTACCCAAGTGTATAGACATGCATTGAGTTAGAAGTATTTGTACTATTATTTACTTGTTAATTACAAACATGTATGTTAGCAGATGCAGCACTGCTGGATCTCCTGCTCTAAAAATGAAAAATTTAACATAAACTTACCCTCTATCTCTTCCGCGGTCTCTGTCTGAATATCCAGGCATGCCTAAACTTCAACTGAAAAAAAAAAACAAAAATTGTATATTTCTACAGTAGAAAATATATTATTTAACTTCTCAGCCCTTCGACCGATTATAAAATGGCTTCTGCAAAATGCCGGCCGGTAGGGGGACAAAACGTTATCAGATGCTGTAGAAGAACATGCACATGCTGTATCACTCCGCTGCGCAAGGAACTACTTTTAACCCTTAACTCGGTCCCTCCTACTTATTACGTATGTTTGGTTTAAAATGTAGACATGTATAGCTCTATTGTCTATATTATTATTTTTTGCATAAATACATACATTTAGACGACACTGGGACTGTTTTTTCTGCTTTAAATGGACACCAGGTATGTATTCAAAATGTGTATCCAGGGAATTATTCAATGACCAGAATACTCGTGCGGAAGGAGACAGGAGACGTCAATGAATGTATTCCGGCTTAACCGACGTCATAACCTAAACGTCATAATTAGTTGTTTCAGCGCTACCGTATTTTTTATATTTATTTTTTAAACTCATTTCGGATGTGTTAACAGACTAAAATCGTGTTTAAAGTAAAACTACTTATTAGTATATGGCGAAAAAAAAATTATGCTGATAAAATTATCATCAAAACACTTGAGCCAATCAGAACGATGCGGCGTTTTAAATGTCCTTTAGCTCTTCCACATAGGCGGTTGTTTTCCGTTCGGTTTCTGCAGCATGCACAAGCCCCGCCCCTTAATGTCAGCTGCCTTGTGATTGGTCCGTCTTTCTTGCACTCGTGAACATTTTGTTTGAGTGCCTTACAGTTGGGCAGTGGCGGTAGTTAGTAGATGGTGCTAATATTCACTAGATTTTATTTATTTTTAGGCCTTTTAAAGTAAAAACGTGCGTTTGTGTCGTTTGACTATTTCTACATATAACAGAATTGTCTATTTCTTCGGACGACCCTCTCTGTTCTCTTGCTGTCCGGGAACAAGCTGAATCAGATGGGAACCGAGGAGCGAGGTAAGTCGGCAACGGTTGTATTTCATATTACATCGAATTGAAAATATAGTGTTAGGGCATGTCGCAGGATTAGTCTTTATTTCCTACAACATGTAGTGTGCCTATGTAGTAAGCAGTGATGAATTTGGGACGCGGCCATTAAAATGTTCCGTCCGTTACTACAGTCGACGCTACCAAGTTGGTAACGCAAGCAAGCTCAGGAATTTAGCTCCAGGCTAACAGGGGAAAGTAAATATTTCGCGTTTTGACTGTAACTACATTTCTTTTCGTTATCTACATATTTTTAGAAGTATTGATTTTGTTTATAGTCTTCAGTGTCGGTGTGTTAAAGACAAGCTAGCTTAAATATTTTGGTTTAAGTTAGGACTTTTTGGTTACATAGCTAACGTTAGCTCTTACAACATTAGCCGCAAAGAGTAAACTAACACTAACACGTTGTTCCTGTTTTATTATCATGTCGTCTTTTCTCAGAACGACTCCAGATCGGGTTTCAATTTGTTGTATAATTTCAGTAGAAATCTTAACACTATGATGAAAGGCATCAATGTGAACGACGACCAGCTAATTAACTTGGGCAGTGGGGTCCAAGCACTCTTCACAAACAGCGTCAGGTTAAAGGTGCAACAGAAAATATGGCTAGTGTTGATTAATGGGCAGTTATTTCAGGGCGTTTTCACATTAGACATGATTGATTTATACCATGCCCAGTAACAATTGACTTGTATCATCCCCACACCCCCACTGGGCAGCATTTACCTTGTTTTTGTGCTCTATTCTCAGGCACAATTCTCCAATACATAATGTGGCAGTATGCCGCTTCTTGATTTGTGAGCTGCCATTAATAAACACAAGACAAGTAGAAAGTAAGGAAGTTAAATTTTTGTCATAGAAACCGTGCCCGAGTCCGCTTGAAGAGGTGGTCTTGCACAATACAGTGTACTCCGTGTTCTCAGTGATCAAGGTAACCCAGACTTTGAGGTTCAAGTGTTCTTGGAAACGATCCCAGGGCTTTAATGAAAAACGCCCTAATACTGCCACCAGCTGAACAGGAGAGTGTAAATGCGCAAGTGTACCTGAGAACGGAGCACAAAAAACCCTGTTTACTGTGAAAACTTCCTTAATCAATAGTCAAGTGCAGCTAAGCAATACTTGTGAGTGAAAATAAATGTGTGTATACACATTAAATGTAGAATATACATTTGTCTAATGTTGACTGATCTTGGCTAATCCACCTTTATGTTGACTTGGCCTGATTTTAGTGTTTCAAGCCAAAATCGCAGATAATTTCTTGTTCATGTGCTAAGATCAACATGACCTGGCTCACTAGTAGACAATTTAAGCTTCTTTCCCACTGGTGACTTGGGCATGGATCTGAGTGCATTTGATCCTAATCTCTAGTCCATTTGATTAGTGTGAATGACCTGAAACAGTATTTTTAAATGTGTGTCGCCGTGTATTTGGGCATGGTTTGAGTTGGGTATGAAAGTTAACCTTACCAAAACACTGAAGTGCAATAGAGATCTTGCGGTCATGTGATCATACAAGGTATGCTATGAAGCAATCCTATTTATTGTCAAAAACTTAGTTCACTTGCGACCAAAAAAGCTAACGACGAAGTTCTGAAAGTATCAGAAATTTTGGATTCGAATCTCAATGTGACTGGTGTTAGCATGCTTATCTAAAAACCAGGAAGAGAAAGATGGTGTAGGATTATCAAATCCTCAGGTCTGCTACATCTTTCGTAGTGGTGGTGATGTCGTTAAGAACACATGTTATCTGACAGTCTGTTTTATACATGGGTGAGTCAAAAATAATTTTCACTCCAGTTATATTAAAACGTGTGTTGGTTGCAATGTCCTATCAGCACTCCCCATTCACGGCTACGGTCTCCCCAGTCACTGCTGTGCAGATGTGAGCGTGTTATATCAGTTCCTTTGTAACTGTGGTGCGAGCAAAAATGGAGGCCCCACTTGTGATTTGCAAAAAAAAGAAGAGCAGCGTGCAGTGGTTTGTTTTATTGTGGTCTGAGGGTGTACCTGGTGCCGTTATTTATCGAAGACTTTCTGCACAGTATGGAGAAAGTGTTTTGTCACAAAGAAGTGTGTATGAATGGATAGAGAAGTTCAAGGAAGGTTGCACAAGGGCTAGTCATCAAGAGGAACCAGACGGCCGTCCACTACTGATGACAACACTGTGTGTACAAATGAAGTGGTTCTGTTGAATAGACATCTGTAATAATCCACGACAGACTTGGGTTTCAAAAAAGTTTGTGCGGGACAGCACCTTTAATGAATGGATTGTGGAAGCTTGTTGAAAGAGGGACAAAGTGTCCTTAAAAGCAAGGAGATAACATTGAAAAATTATGTATTTGTCGTCAAAAGTAATTAAAATAAGGTTTACAGCCAGAGTCCTGATAATTCACCCCGTGGTCTTAAGCCAAGCATTTATTGGGATCCTCTGATACCATATGAAGATCTTTAAAATAAAAAAACACCTTTCAGTGTAAAACAGGCATTGTGTCAAAAAGTAAGGACACTATAACTTTGGTCATCATTAGAAATCCACTTACAGGTTGGCTTAATGATACGGAACTCAGAAGTTCAGCATGATTAGTCTGAACAATTTCAGTTCAACAGAGATTCTCAGATTGAATTTACATTTGCATAAATATAGCCCCGAACCTTTTCAATAATCATGTCCCAAAGTCGTGCTTCTCACACTCCTGCTCATGAAATACTCAACTTTTCAACTAGTAAGTTACAGCTTGTAATATTTTACCCTTTTATCCAGTATAGACAGAAGTTATTCTCAGTCAGTAAGTTACCAGGTTGCCATGTAATGATAATCCACCTAACATCTCGCATTATCAATTTAGCAAAAAACAATTGGCTGTTCTTTTGATTTTCAGTATATCTAGCACTGTGTTTTTGATTTGATTCGAGTTGTTGTGAATGGATAAGGGCAGTTCCAGTGACGTCAATGTGACATTTGAACCGATATAAAGTGCTATAAAGTTGTAAAGTGTCTCAGCGGCTTACCATCAGGGATGGTGCACATCAACGCTATTAGGTCTGCATTACAAAAATCGCTCGATTCACTGACAGCATTTCAAACTCTTTTGTCCTGAAGGCTTTTCCATGATGCAGAGTGTACTAACTGATACAAAGACTCCTTCCATAAATATTAAAGAAATATCTACTGTCAGGAAATATTTGAACAAAGCAGTATTTAGAAAAGATAGTAAGCAGTAGCTATTTTTAATTGTAGTCTTAGTCTTTAGTCTTAGTTTTTATCATATTTAGTCAATCTTATCCTGTTTTTGTTCAGTCAAGTTTTAGTCGACTAAAAGTGTAGGCATTTTGTCTAGTTTTAGTCAATAAAAACATTAACATTTAAAACAAGATTATTAATTAACCCTACAGTCAATCTATAGGACATTAAAGTTTTATTAGGTTAAATTTTTTTAAACCATATTTTAGTCTCTCCTTTTTTCGTCCACAATATTGCATGTTGATTTCGTCACTGTTCACTGATATCCGTGACGTCTCATCATCGCCTCCACTTAGTCATAGGGAAAAAATGTCATTAACAAATTTTTTTCTGTTATTATTTTCATTGACAATTCACACTAGTAAGCAGTGATGGTAAAAATTACTAAAACAATCGAAATTAGCCAACAAAATTATATATGTTAGATAAAAAAAAATTGTATAAAAATTTTTTTCCTTGCCAGATATTATCCTGAATATATATTGAAGTACTAATTTGTTCTTATTAATTCCTTCACAGATTGGGTGGATGTGGCCAACGATCTCATCTGCAAGTGTCGCATTAACCTGAGGATACAGAGGCTCACAGAGTGTGACGCCAGTGTGTTCGTGGCCCTATATGAAGCTATCTTGGGAGAAAAAGTACCAGGTAAAAAGAGATTGAAATGGCTAAAAGTTTTTTTTATGACCTCTACATTAGTGTGGTGGTGAAAGAGTAGATTTTGTGGTAGATGTTTGGTTTTCCATTCATCAAATGAAATGTTACATTTCAAAGTCAAAGAAAGCATCATCTGTATAAATAAAAGAGATTTTTGTCTGTCAGAACTCGCTAATTTAATGATGTTTTTTTTATGATTTTCATATATTTAAGGACCAGAAACCAGTCTCAGAAAAAAATTGTCTGTCTCTATCCAGCCGATTTTGTCACAGCATCACGCAAACCTGCCTGAACAGAATTTAATGACACTTTGCCAGTTCAGCTGTATTTGTCTTATACAGGTTTGTAAGTTAAACCTGCGCCAGAAATGAAAGCAAAATGTTGCGTCGTATGGATATCACAAAACCATAGGGGTTTTATTTTATTTTTATCTTATTCAGTTCTTTTCTCCTTGAGGTTGCCATGGTTGTATGGTGTAATAGAAGAAGACACAAAAACGACCATAGTGCACCTATAAATCGGACACCTTCCTCAATGCACAACCATAAGTGCTCATCAATGTTGAGTAAAATCGATTATATGTAAAGTTATCTTCTGGCTTTAATAATCTACATTTATGTTTCATACATTGAAGGACTTGAAACCAATCTCAGAGAGAAAAAATGTGTATATCTCTATCTCTGTATGTCTGTCGAGCTAATTTTTGTCAGACTGGCAAAGACAAAATTTAATCGGTATTTGCCTGAAATTAAATCTGCGCCACAGATTGTCAAGATGTTGAGTAGAAGGGACAGCAGCCATCGCCCTAGAAGTGTGTGACTATACCTGTTTCTCAACAGAGCCAATCAACATGATAGTTTTAAACACTGAATCTTTAAAGATTAATGGCCAGAGCATTGCATTTTTATTTTCCCTGTGGGAAATTTAAAACCAGTTTGTCATATGTTCCGAAACTGTGGTGCTAATTAATGCAGTGATGTTATGAACAGCCATGTGCCGGATGTAATAATCTATTTTAAACAGGGAGTGTATTTGGCCAACCATGAAATATGTAACTTGGCATAAACAAGGTACTCATCCTTACAAAATTTTGTTTGTATTAATAAGTTAGACAGAGATTTCTGTCATACAGAAAGACAGACAGACATGTACATGGGCTTTAATCTGAAATAATATCACTGGTTACATTACAGCCGATCAGCTTATTTTTAGCCTTCACTCAACTATTTCTAAAAAACTCATTACCCGTCAACGAAGGGTATTAACTCTAGTTATAAATCAAAAAAAGACACGTATAACAAGCATAGTAAGGGTTGTTTGGGGTTCCCTACAGAAGCAGAAGCCTATGTAACTTCTCCTTTCAGTTCTCTGGAAGCAGCACTTCCTGAAAATGTGCTATAACTCTGTGTCATTCAGTGACAGGAAAGTGCACAGCATACTGTTTCATTATGTTTTAAAATCCTGGGTGAACTTGTATACATCAAAGTAAATGTAATCATTTCAATCATAATCATTAAATTTAAATCATTATTTATTTGTCAATAGGCATTAATAAACTTAATTATGAACTGACTGAAAGCAGATATTTTGTTACTGTTTTAATATATTGCCATTTTTGTACCTTAGTTTTGGGGGAAATGCGCATTTAGATATTTTTATATGGAAAGTTAAAGGTGATAATTTTTTGTCAACATTAATTAGTTTAGTGTCTTTATTAGGGCAGTGGTCACTCAATGGGTTAAGGCTACGAGTTCCTGATTGGGAGGTCGGTTTAAGCCCAGCGCTACTAAGATGCCATTGTTGGGCCCTTGAGCAAGTTGCATGAGCACCGTATCATGGCTGACCCTCTGACCCCAACTTTCTGACAAGCTGGAATATGTATAAGGAAAATCATTCACTGTGTATAATGTGTAAAACTTAAGGCATAACATCGTAATGCATAAGATAAATAATCTAATTGACTATTCATGTTCATGTTTCCCCTGCCTAATTTAAAATTGTTATTCTTCATTATATTTCTACTAATAAAAGGCAGGTTATGGGTATATTTTTAACCCTGTGTGCCCCGCAGCTAGCTTTTCTTTTTACTTTTTGTTTACTTATGTGAATTGTAAAACCAAACTAATAGTTGTTTGTTGAGCCTGAACATGCTTCCTAATAGAAATGGTCTCAATAATAATAATTGTAAAAATAATTGTGAAAGCAGCCTGCATAGGGAAAAAAAGCTACCTGATCATCACACAACAAAAAACTGATCTAGTGGAAAGCAACTTTGAATATACTGTATTCTCTTTGCTTAAATAATGTATCACTTTTTTGTACCTCCTGTCGGTGGCGTGCCATATAGACCAATACATTTTCAGATGCATTTCATTGATGAAATCTTTGGTAAAAGTTTTAATCTCTCTTCAGATTACGTCGTCGTACCCAAGAGTCAAGAGGACGACATCCACAACGTACAGTCTGTGATTGACTCGTTGGCTTTGGACTATCTCCAGATCAGCTTATCTCACATCACAGGTGCAGAATTGTACTACACTAGGGGTATAACAGTATGATGCGGTCACCAATCTTTGAACAAGTTCTGAAAACAAACGTGAAACGAATCAGAAATTGCTATAAAAAGAGATTTAAGAAAACAAATTTAATTGTAAACAAAATGTACCATGCGTTTGTCGTTTCTTAAAAAAAAAGTTCTATATTCATTTATTTATAATAACAGCAACTGCCGTGTCATTTTAGCTAGAATTAGAGATCAGACTTCAGAAGCATGTATTTCAAACAGAGTAGATTGCAACATTGCTGTGCTGGTATTGTTTACATAGGCTCTTTAATTGTTTTTACATGTTTGTGTTTTGGTTGTTGTGTTTGTGTTGTAAAACTGTTTAGTTCAGATTCTTGAAGATGAAATGTGATCATGTGACTAGCGTGCTCAATATATATTTAATATTAACCATTTGTTATTGCCATGATTGCACTGAAATTTAACAGATCAAGACACACGAATGTATTTAGACATACTGTAGCTGTTCGTGCTTAGCCGAGTAAGGTAGTGGATGTTTGCTCGGGGCCACAATGTGGTCTGCTGTGTGCGTATTCAATAGCGCCTCTTGTTTTAGAGGGAACATTGCTGCTTTTGTACCGAGCCAGTTTCTGAGCCTGTGGTTTTTGTTTGTCGGGCCAAGCTGCTGTTTTGTTTTTGTTTTGTTTTTTGTTCCTTATCTTCAGTAGTCCAATTCCTGCCTCTCTATATAGGTGAGAACATCGTGAAAGGAGATAAGGATTCCATTCGTAACCTCCTGGAGATCTTTGACGGACTGCTGGAGTATCTCACGGAGCAGCTCAGTGACGACGAAGAACTCCCAAATGGAGGTGAAACGCTTTTCTCTGGACTGTTTCTGGCTGTTTTGTTTGCTTGGTCACATCGTGAATCAGAGAGCTGCAGTGTCTGTCGTCCTGCTGATCCTCTTTGTATTTCATTCATAAACTGCCTAACATGCACGAGCTGGATATAACTGGCTTTGGAGGCAGCTCAAGCAGGGATTACCGGCGGCTGTTCGGGTATTAAATGATCTCTGCGAGCTGTTTGCCAGGTCATTCCTGACCCCGGTGTGACTCAGTGGACGGCTTTGCTTCCCCAATGGGCCTGGCCTAACTCATTATCTTAAATGATGAATGTCAGGGAAGCACAGATGCTGAATATAAGTACTGGAGTAATATTTTCCAGAAGTACTGCCCTTATCAGGTGGTAGTGCATGACAGTGGCAGAAAAGTTCAAGGAAATTCAGATCTTTCACCCATGTCACTTTTTTTTTTTTTTTTTATCACTTCAAATATAGTAAATTAAAAACAACACCACAATGGTTGAGCTGATAATGAAATTCACACAGATTATCACATTTTTTTAAGCATACCAAATATACTTCATGGGCCGAGACATGTTTGGTGTCTTGTTGCTTGTTTCATACGGTTTGCGCTGGATTTAATGTAATGTTTTTTCATTCAGAAATTCTTAAAGATGGTCTTTTAAAACTATTGTATAACGATTTAGTTTATGGAGGAAAATGTACATAAGATCAATTTAGCCATTAATCTGCAGTTACATTGGCTTCTATACAAAAATTAGTGAAGTTAACGCAAGACACCAAGGGTGCAAATTTTTAAATTGTAATTTAAAGAAAGTCATTGTTTAAAAAAAAATCTTTTTCCCAATTGCTGGGGGTAGTAATGTGGCGCAGCTTGGAATAAATGTAAAAACAATCATGTTATGACATATCTTATATATCCGAAGTCTGTTCATGTTGAACTGGGACAGTTGAAATGACTACAGCTAAAAGCATTAGTTACAGCTTTAGCTCTGGCTAGTCCAGGACACAGGGCAGTAAAGACTCCCTCTAGAAAAGCCAAGCAAAATCTTCCTGTTTCTGACCAATCAGAACAAGCCCTCCACAAGCAATGTTGTATAGTTTATTTTAGAGTACATCAGTGAAATACATGATCTGATAGCAAAACATATTTTTGATAAATACTTGCTATTTTAGAGTAGTAATTCAATGTTAAATAGTGCAAGTAATAGTGTCATTATGTACACAAAGAGATGTGCTTTAGCAGACTTTGTTTTCATGTGTGTTGTCTTTCTTTCATGCCTCCACAGACCTCAACGGTACAGATCACCCTACAGAAGCACGAGAGCAGGATAAAGAGGAGAAGCTGTCTCAGATCTCTAGCACACAGTGAGGCTTTAGCACTACATGCACACAAACGCGTAACAGAGTCTCGATGTTCAGTTGTTGGGGCTGCGTTATTGCAACACCAGCAGAGTATAAACTGGTTTAAAGATTCTGTTGAACTGACAGTCTTGGGGTTTTGTTTGTCATGCAGAATGAGGAAGCAGTTTGGTGTTTACATTTCATAGATTTCTTTTTAATTACTCAGTTTTTACAAAGTCCCAGAGTGAAGATGTGACCATAATTATACCAGATATTATTGTAATATGCCACCCTTTTCCTGAGAAGCGTAGTTTAAATTCTTCATATGAAACCAACTTAAGTTATTAACGTATACGAGCTGGCTAGTAGCCACAACATTTAGCAAAACGAGAGGCTGTCATTTGTTGTTGGGTTAGAAAAATTTTTTCTTTACAAATAAGCTGCAGTGAGTGTTTAGTGAATGCAGCGGAACCGGTCCTGGTGGTGCTGTAGCTTTTTATCCTGTTAATCATAATGCATAGTCTGGAAATTCAACAAAAAAAAAAAAACAAATACACCAACCTCACAAGCAGAGATTCATGTCTAAAGCAGCTCCACAGTAGTGACATAAGAAAAGAATCAGCAACGAGGTGTGGCAGTGTGATGCAACGCCAAAGACAAATGATTGTCACAGACTTGATTACTTTTCAGTGATAATAAAATTCTTTGTAAATAATTGGTTTAATAATAAATATCAATATTTTTGCTAAAGCCAATCACATTTACAGCTAAAGCCAATCACGTCTATTACAGCATCTATAGACAGTCGTTCCCTCTTTTTCTTTCTCTTTCCCTCCCATTTTTCATGTTGTTTGGCATTACAGGTGGCCATGTTATCAAGAGTCCTGAAGGCTCTCGTTAGAAAGCTCTCACACTGGAGACTCCTCCCATAAACAAATCCTTAGAATTTATTCTAGAATGCGTCACCATATCTACGGTCATTGTATTTTATGCTGCTTTGTTAAATAACAACTAGTTTATTAGTTTTTTTTAGACTTTTAAACTAGTTTCTGTTACACATCTACTACATCTATATGAATCTCTGTGAATATGATGTTCCTATAGGAATGGTTATATATTAGAACAAGCACTTTAATCTGATTCATAGCTGATGTCTAATGTCAGAGTAGATTTTTTTTTAGGAAATCAAACACCCTTTCTGGCCAAATGAATGTGAAACATACTACAATAGGAACTTAAGACCAAATGCAATAAGTGATAGTAATATGATGATGAGTGGTGTTCTGTCAATCTCCCTTCCCAAAATTACCACCTTTCCATTTTCCTAAATTCTTCATTATCTTTCAGTTCTGCTGGCCCGTCCAGTAAATACTCCCTCCATTCCTGGAACGGGAATGAATCAGAGTCAACCGGCGAGCTCATCCGTCTAGGCGATTCAGCCCGTACGTTCACAACGAAGCAAGAAGGTGCATGTGATTTCTTCTCAAGTTTTCATATCTTTATAAATTTTTAGTCACCCTTTGATTCCAGGCTGGAAACCTGGGAAAAGCTTATCAGAGTAGAGGATATCTGTGTCTTGGTAAATGAAATGCCAGCGTCCGTGAGAAATGATCAGAGGTCCTACTACTGCTGCTGTATTTGTTAATTTAGAAAATCCAATATTTGTTTGACAATCTTTTCCCAACTTTGTTCGGGCTTCTGACGAACGATACCAGAGACATTAGCTGCGACTTAGCAAGGCTGGGCTGATTTCCATACTGTGGTATTTTAATCGTCTGGTTAATGAGGTTTTTTTTTTTTTTTTTTTTTTAGTGCTCTGAGCAAGAAGTATTTCCTCAAGCTGCAATCAGAGATTTTTGCTCCTGATTATAAAGTGATTAAGAAATCAGTCATACCAAAGCAATAGCTTTTTATTTATTTTTATTTTTTTTACAAAAATTCAAATACTGCAAGTTTACAGACAGAAATACTCAGTCTCAGTGTAGCCTGGTGCTTTTTTGTTGTTGTAGGATTTGCGTACATTAATTGCATCAAGCTGATTTCAGCCGTTATTTAAACAATAAACAACAATATTACTTAATGAAACAAAAGTCAATAAAACTCATATGGTTCATATGTCAATGTAGTGCTTTCAAACTGAGATGCTTAACACCTTTCTCTCTCTCTCTCTCTCTCTCTCTCTTTCACTTTCAGTGCGGTCACAACCTCTTCCATCTGTAATATCTATTGAAAAATCTCCCAGTGCCCCTGACGTACCCACAGCTCAACCCTGTCAGTCTCAGGAGCCCTTCCCCTCTGCCATTCCTCTGCAGCCTCCCCAACAGGCAGGGAGACCCCTATCATCACCGCCTCCCACAGAGTATAATGAGGGAGACGCAGAGGGGACAAACAAACAGGTAGCGCATTAACCATGGCCTTTAACTGCCTTCTGTGGACTGACGCTTCAATTCAGTAGGTCAAATATTGTTCGGATATATATGTTATTATTTATATTATAAATTATATCATTATTTCTGTTCTAAATTGTACATTTTGGTAAATTTGATCCTATGTTGATTACAGTGCCAAAAGCTCCACTTATGTCATGTTTACACACTTGCGCACACTCCACCAGTAATGTGCCTCAGGCACTTGGACAGCTGATGACTAGCATCGCACTGCGGCATTGCCACAGAAACTCCCGAATACGCCCTGTAGTTTCCTAGACACACAACCACAACTGTCTCAGCTGTGTGCACGTTTAATGTTCCAACACACCATAACCTATCAAAGCGACCCACTATGTAACATGATTTTCCCAAGTACCTAAAGTCACACTTTGCTTGAACCAAGAGAAAGGCATTCCTGCATTGAAAGGGAAAACCATGCCTATTGAAAAACCTCAATGGAGGTCACTTCTGTTGTTGAGTGGTTTAAAAGGGACTGGGTTGCATCATAGTTTCACTCAACAGTAATGCAGACAAACACCAAGCTGCTGTTGTGCATTTAAGAGCTGAGAAACATCCATGTAAGAGATATGAATTTGAATAAGCAAATGAACTTGATGCAAACATTCAGACAGGAGAGGAAATTATGTCAGGTCTCTCACTCGTGTCCTGCAAGCAGAACAAGTTACTATAACAAGTTACTGAAATATCTCTCTCTCTCTCTCTGTCACAGAATGGACATTCCTCCAAGTGTAATGGTGTTCAGAGTAATGGGATCCACACATCTGGTAGGCATCAGCTTTATATCACCACAGTATTGTATTACCACTTTCTGAGCAAAGCTCCTAGAGATGTTCTAATCAGTGATGGCCAGTGTTCTCTCATATGCTAAAGTGTGTTGGGGATGAAACCTCAAAAGCAGAGATGCCACGCGATTGAACAGGGTAGTTAGGCGAGTGGAATCTGTGATTGACCTAAAGCTAGATTTTCTTGAGCAGGTGCTGGAAAGGAGGACCTTGATCAGTCACCCATTGTATCGAGCTTTTGCTAAGCAGAAGAGCATGTTCAGTGGCAGACTTCAATCACAGAGCTGCTCTGCGACCGTCTCGGAAATCCTTTGTTCCCAGGGCCATACGCTGTTTTAACACCTATTTACGGTGCTCGGGGACATGATTGGGATTCTTAGTCCCTCAGCCACTAGTCATTTTTAATTATCCATGTAGCTCTCAGTCTCACAGTCTTACTGTTCACAGTCATGGGTTGAGGATGGTTTCCTGTTGAGTCTGGTTTTTCCCTGCCACCATTCCACCCAGCTTGCTCATCAGGGACAATCTGATAATGTATGCATTTTTCCACAAACTTTTCAAACTTCATTCTATGACTTCTTTTTTTTTTTTTTATTCCGTAAAGCTCCTTCGTGTCTATTGTTAAAAGCACTATATAAGTAAAACTGAGTTGAACACAATTTTATTCTTCAATTTAGTACAACATGTGCTGAACTTAAATATGCAAATGGCTCTTCATGTGATTATTATTTTTTTAATTAATAAAAAAAATTTTTTTTGCATGGATTGAAGTAAATATTTTTGCTAAAGCTGCAGTCATGATGAATAACAATTTGTTTGCGCCTAGCAGAAAGTGAGAAGTCTGTCCAGAGTCTGAAAGAAATGCAGCCCGAGGCTCCCAAAGCACAAGCAGAGGTAGGATATTAAGGTTTTAAAATCTAATAAATTTTCTTCAACAGAAAACAGGACAACAGTTTTGCTATGGAATTGCGTTTAAGATGATGGCTTAAGCAGTTTTTATTTATTTTACTTTTCTTGTCCTTATTCATTTTGCAATCGGCTACCTCTTCCTCACAGGGCGGTAGTGAGGGCGCACGGCGTGTCCTCTTTAACACTCAGCCAGACGTCCTTCTTCTCTCCCATTCAAACGAACATAGCCACAAAAAAGGCACACGCACACACAGCCGAGCAGAAGACGAGCAGAGTGATGATGAGCGGATCCACAGCTCCGGCTCATCGTCTGGAAGGCGGAAAAGCTGCAGGAGCAGGAGGTGAGGAGCTGGGAAACGAGTGCATGCACTTAATTAAATGAATGGAGAGCTATTGAGGACATTTTAAACATGGAAAATATTCTACAGTACTCGATCGTTTGTTTTATATATTCAAGACTTTCTATGGTAAAGGACTCTATCTCTCTTTCTGCTTCAGGCTGGAGGAAAGTGAAGACCCGTTATCCAGACGCAGTCAGAAGAACAGACGGGCTGAGCAAGAGCTGCACGAAATGTCTGAGAAACTCGCTGTCCGTCTCGAGGAACTCGATCTAGTGAGTATCCTCAAGGTTTCAGAAGCAGTCACACCATGTTTGGTCATTTTTGTCCTGTGGAGGAGCAAAAGAAAACATTTTATTGTCCGTCTATCCATTTACGTTAAATTTGTCTCACTCGTGCAGATGCTGAAGAGGGCTCTCGGGGAGACAGCAGACCAGCCAAAGCCTGCAGAAGAGGACAAACACTCCCACCATAGTGACAGTGTCATGGAGTGTAGACGTGTCCCCAGACCCACAGGTACTTCTTGCACTTCTTTCTGCTCCAACAGTTTTTGTTTTTTTTTCATCTTTTCATCATTCATATTTTCCCAGACATGCTGATGTGATGTGATGTGATGTGATTTTATGTTGCGCCCCTACACAGACCGGGCCAGAGTGGACCGACCTGCTCGCGCACGCTCTCTTTCGCCGTCCCCTCCTCCTGTATGTCATTCCAGTCAGAGCGTGATGGAGGGCGCACCGCTCACACATATGCGGCAACACACGACCCGGAGGCGTCATGATAAGCCCAGACACTTTCGGGACCAGCACAGAAAAAGCCAGGTCAGACAGAGATTATAAAGAGCACACGATCTTCATATTTCATGAATATGCTATTTGTAGATATAGCTGGTGTTTGAAGCTAAGCAAGATAAATTTTGATTTGAGTTTGACATGAAACAAATGCAAAAATGTATATGTATTAGAGTAAACATGTCAATCTAACTGTAACAAAATTAGCCATTGCTCATGTGAACCTTAAAACCGAGCTTTGTGCTGCAGAAAGAAGCATCTTTTTTTTTATTGCCGTGTATGTGGTGTACTGTATCTCTCTTGTCTTTCTCCTGTTTGCCTCTAGATGGTAGCTGAAGCTTATGATGCAGAGCTGAAGAACTTGAATGAGCAGCAGAGAATAGACTTGGCCATCGAGAGACTGCGAGCTCAGGAAGCTGTAAGAACGTCTGGACGATATAGTATAATATATACCATAAATTGGATTCTGTAGGCTATATGCATTCTGTATCATTAGCCTTTTTTATATCTTTACTCAAAATAGCTGATTTGTATTTTCAGAATTGTGTGTATAGTTTAAAAATTTCTTGGTTACAATACATTGCTAAGCCGTGGTGTATTTTTAGCAATGTTACTCTTTTTGTCATTGGCCATAGACTGTGTTGTTTATACTATACAATAATTCCTAAGTTTCTTTTTTTTTCTTTGTTGTTTTAGCATATGCATTGTTTGCAAATGTAATGTCAGTGAAACCCTTTTATGTCTTTTGTTCGTGTAGGAGCGACAGTACAGAGAGGCCATACGTAAAGAAGCACATCATGCTTCAAAATCTCCTAACTACAGACCCAGATCGGCTCTCTCAGTCAAGACTCCGCGCTCGAGAGCCACAGGTCCTACGCGACCACGCGTCCAGACCCGTAAAACAGCCCAACGTAAGCACCGTCACTCCTCCTTATCACGGGACACTGTTTGAATTCCTGTATCAAACAGGAAATTGTATGAAAACAATTTTAACCTTGCACAGCGTGTTACATCATCTCTGTCTTACATATTTAACAAATAATGGTGAAGTGTGTTATTATGACACAAGTGATTAGTCAAAATCAAATTCAAAGACAAATTCACCAGGCACTTCAATAAGAAGACCTGTATCCCTGCTCGTTAATGCACACCCACGATCAGCCACTCATTTGGTAGCAGTGCAGTGCACACATGTGACTAATGTGCAAGTCACAATATTTAGTTGATATTCAGTCAGAACTTCAGAATAGGGAGGAAACCATAAGCTTCATGGCATTGTTGTTTGGCAGGTTTGAGAATTTGTTGATCTTCACACAAATGAGAGTTTACATAAACAGTGCAAGAAACAACAACAACAAAAAACCTCAAAGCAGTCTGTCCTTTCTTTTTTTAACTTTCTCATCATCAAAGGATACCCAAGTGTACTTTGGTTAACTTGTATTAAATGGCGTTTGTTTAAATGTTAATCAAGCAGCTACATGCCAAAATCCACTTTCGAAACCAGCCAGAGATGCATTTTAGCAAGAAATTTTAAATTTAGGTTAAGAAATGAAAGATTCATCTTGTCTCCTTAATAATCGCTTCTAAGCTGTTCTGAATTGTCTCTGTATTGTTTTATTTACTAAAGTGAGCCACAAAGCTAACTAGCTTCTAACACAAGGCTGAATTCTGAGTCCCTCTGATCAAGTGCACTACTTGGTGTGTGAGGCAAGGGATTATACGCCGTAGCACACTAGCTTTCCATTTAACACTATTTGGGGTTTAATCCTGGAAACATGATGTTAACTGAGCCGATATTCTAAAGCAGAATAAGTGGAACTATTCAATTCAATCTTATTTATATGGCACTTAAAGGGGATATTGTATTATATTAACATTTAAAGGGATTAAATTAGGGAAAGGAGTAGGAAATGTGTGTGAATCAGAATGATCAGAAAGGCCCTGATGAGCAGGCTGAGGGCGAGAGTGGCAAGAAAATCTTAGATGGCAATAGGAAGAAACCTTGAGGGTGAGCCAGACTCAACAGGGAACCCATCCTCATTTGGGCCATGAAACCATTTAGTGCTTTGTAGGTCAATAGTAGCATTTCAAAATTTATTTCACTGGGAGCCAGTGTATAAGACCTGGTGCAGTGCGGGGTGATGTGGTCATGTCTTCTGGTTTTAGTGAGGACTCCGACTGCTGCAATCCGTTACAATAGTCCGACCTAAAGGTGATAAAAGTGTGAATAAATTTTTATACGTTGTTTAGTGACACTTTTTCTTATCTTGACAATATTTCTAAAATGAAAGAATGCTATTGTGGTTATATTATCTATATGGGTGTCAAATGAAAGACTGGAATCAATAATCACACCAAGGTCTTTTACTGCTGCACATGATTAGAGTTTTTATTATAAAATAAAAAATATATATATACAGGGGTTGGACAATGAAACTGAAACGCCTGGTTTTAGATCACAATAATTCATTAGTATGGTGTAGGGCCTCCTTTTGCGGCCAATACAATAAATAAATCAATTCGTCTTGGGAATGACCAATACAAGTCCTGCACAGCGGCCAGAGGGATTTTGAGCCATTGTTCTTGCAGAATAGTGGCCAGGTCACTACGTGACGCTGGTGAAGGAAAACGTTTCCTGACTCGCTCCTCCAAAACACCCCAAAGTGGCTCAATAATATTTAGATCTGGTGACTGTGCAGGCCATGGGAGATGTTCAACTTCACTTTCATGTTCAGTGGCCAGTGTCTAAGTTTCATTGTCCAACCGGTGTGCGTGGGTGCATCTATGTGTGTAAAAAAAAAAAAAAAATTATATATATATATTACACACACACACACACACACACACGTGTGTGTGTGTGTGTGTGTGTGTATATGTATGTCAGAGAACTTTACAAGTTTTACAGGACTGTCTACCATCACTGCCATGGTTTATTCTCATCATCCTTGTGGCTACATAGTACCAAGAATAATTAAAGTACCACTTTCACCCTGTTTATTACACCTCTTGATTTGTTAGCTATCAGACTCCAGCTCCACTGGTCACAGTTCCGACAGAAAGATATGGTTAAATAAACAATCAAATCATAATCCAGGCATGATGAATCTTGTTTGTGGAACTGTTGTATAAAACAATATAACCCTTGAGGTCATGCTGAATATAAGAACTCCCTCGTGACATTTCTTATAAGAATATAACAAACATGCTTAGAGAAAATAAATGTGTGTGTGTGTGTGTGTGTGTGTGTAGTGCGAGTGAAGGAGAACGACTTGTTGCCAGCTCTGTTGGATGACTTCCCTCCTCTGCAGTTCTCCTCTCACACACTGTCCCGCATGTGGAAACAGCAGCTCCAGCAGGTCGACCAGCTGAGTGCTCTGAACAACCAGCACAAACACACCAACCAGGTGATTACAAGCATAATAAACATGGGCACAAATTTGCAACAAGATTCAGCATGGTTACCAACACTCAGTTGGGTTTGGAGCGCATAAGCCACACGTTTGCAATTTTCTTGTTTTACAGGTAGAGGAGGCACAGAAGAGACACGACCTGCTCATGGATATCATCCGCAAAGAGCAGGAGCACGACTGTCGCCTGGTGAGCACACTCGACAGCGTCTTTAAGAAACAGCAACAGTTGGTATACCACTTAAAAGTGACATATTGAAAAGAACTTGAAACTCGATCTCTGCATCTCTCAGAAGGATTTCCGAGAGAGAATCCAGCAGCAGAGGTCCACGCGGAATAAGCTGCGGGAGCAGAGGCAGCAGGTGGCCCGTGCCCGCAAATACCACAACGATTACCACGTCCAGCTGCGTGCCCGACTCCTCCGAGCCCGCACACGAGAGGAGAGGGTGAGTCACGCTTCAGCTATGTCCCCCTCTGTTCAGCACTCTCAGTCAGGAGGATCATGAGGGGTGGAAATCCTTAACTCAGCAGTTCTTTTTTACAGAGTACTAACAATATAAAGCAGCATGTCCTAGTCCTTGTCTTAAACCCACTCACTGTTGGCATCGCCTGATTAAATTGATGTCAGAAAGACTTCTACATCTTCAAAAATGGTCGGATAAGTTGTCATCCATGTGCTATGAGCTCTAACACAGATAGCACATCTGTTCAATGGAAACGGCTATTCATCTGGTGCACGTTCTGGGTGTTGATGAAATGTCTGACGCGTTGCTTTGTCTCTGTATGTGCCCAGATGTTTCGGCAGGTGTTTGAGGAGGGTCTGGAGCTCCAAAAGGCCCGTCTGAGGGAACAGCGCGTGTACGCTAAAGAACAGCGACAGGAGCATGTACGCAAACACAAAGATGAGATTGAGGCTATGGAGAACTACTACAAAGACCAGGTAACGACTTGTTTCCATGTTTAACCGACTGCACACTGGCGTGGTGGGATTAAATGTTATTGTATAAAAATTAAAACTGACATTGAAACTGTGGTGATAAATTGATTGATTGAAAAACAAATGTGTGAGTATGAAAATTATCCGCACTCTGGCTGTAGAATTTATTTTAATTAACCTCTAGATTCATTGCGGTTGACTCATCATGTACACAGTACATATAACATGGAATAGGAAAAAACCTATTCATTTAAATATTATATACCATTTTCCCTTCTCATTCATTTCTCTGCAATCAGTTTTCCATGCTGGCTGAAAGACTCGCTTTGGAGCGCCATGAGATCCAGGTACGGAAGAAAGCCCAGGAAAAGGTAAGTTATGCTGTGCTTAGATCTTTTCTCTTAATATCTATTCAGTACCCTGTTATATAAATAATGTATCATGTTAAATATTTAGGCTTGAAACATCTATTAAAAAGAGAATTAGACCTGCATGTTTGATCAGCAAAGCTATGAAAAAAGAAAAAATCTCCCCCTATCCGAATGTCACATGGCTGCTTGTAGGATTGAACGATACTAGTAAACATAGTCATATTGTCATACTTTTATGATCCACAATATGTATCATGTATTTCTAGCATAGAATCTGAGAAAAGCGTAAACCTCAGTATTATGTTTCCAATGTTATGGCTGATCGGCGGACAGTGAAAGTAAAGACTTTTCGCTCAGGTGAAAAGTACACAGATCCTGTTAGTAAGTCAGATTGCTCCGGTTTTGCTCAATGAATCCTACATTTTAGGTGCGTAGATCAGTATAAACGTAGAAGAGTATATATACCCATAAGGGCCATGTAAATCCCCTCTCTCCACATTCATCCTCCAGGCTCTGCAAAAGATGAAACGGGACCTGAGGAGCAAGATGGAGCGGGAGATCAACGAGTTGCAGAAGATCATCATTCGGGACGATGAGGAAGACTACTTCCGCGAGTTGGAGGTGGAGCGGCTGCGAAGGCGAGTGCAGATGGCCTCCTTCCAGTATGGCACAAGCTGCACGAATTGAGTCCTGTTGCAGGGTAAACTCATCATCTAGTGACCAGTCTCAACCTAACACCAGGCTGGAGCTGTTTCTACTTTTACACATGCAAATACTGAGCTGCATTATTGCACAAGGGCTTCTGACGAGCACATTTTTACATGATGCGTCCTGTAAAAGCTGAGTAGAGGAATCTCGAGAAATGACACAAATCGATCACTTTTTTTTTTTTTTTTTTTTAAAGACATTTTGACGGGCAGCGATTTGGATAGTGCATCATGAAGAAGAAACGGCTTTCACTCGATTTTATTCAACGGCTACCAAAATGAATCTTTCAACAAGGAAAAAGTCCGAGCTACGGCTCATTACTGTGAGCAACAGTGATCGGGCTCATAGATGTATTTAGGCATTTGTGATATAATTTATTGCAATATTTGATGCACAAATTAAAGGATGTGACTATATATATATATATATATAATCTATAAGATTTAGATTTCCCAATATGCAACCAGTAAGGATTATGTACAAAATATGTATAAAAAGAATTATGTTGCAACATATTTTTAAAAAAAAGAAAGCCTTATGTCTCAATGCCTTATTCACTTTTTTTCTTTCTTCTTTTTCTCTCGCCACTTGTGCTGTCATATAAATGCCGGAAACTGTGACTCTGATTCAATACTTCATCGTAAATGAGGTTTTCTTTTCTTTTCTCACACCATTCCATACCTAAAGACACAATTGCAATGGCATGGTGTGCAACAATATGATTTGCATAGCATGTAAATAATTTCTCTCTACATACCGTTATGATACACCTCATCAATTACACAAGCAAGAGAAACCGTGCATGAGTCAGATGGTGAGATTTTCTCTAATTACATACGAAGTGTCAAGTTCCTTGTGCCAATCCTGAGGTCTGAGACTTTTTTTAAAATTTTTTATAATTATCTACTCTCATCACCTGATCTTGACTGTGTTTCATTCCCTTTCAACAGTGTTTGTTGATTATTGTAAGAAGTGTAATGGTGTTTGTCTTTTTTTCTGGGTTTTATGATTCAATTCAAACTGTTTTTAAACTAAAGTAACTCTTTAGCTGCTATTGTTTCTTATTGGAACTTGGAACACCTGACCTGTCAGTGTCTTGTTTGTGCGAGTGTAAACAGGGTTACTCTACTGTTTATTGCAAAACAATGTTTTCTATTGTAAAACTGTAAATCACATCAGCTCCATGTAGCTTCTAGGGCATATTTATTGAAAGAAAACTGCGATCTGTTCATGAAAATATGTCGTACATGGACACTAAATTACTGGACGTCTTTTGAGAACGGTTCTGGATCCTCACGTGGAGTCCTGCGTAGGCCGAGTCCTCCACAAGAAACACACTGAACCTTTAAACTTGCTGCTAACAGAGTCTTCCTCCATCACTAAAATGCTGATGCAAGTCTAAAAGATCCTGTTTTTACTATTCTTTCCTTTTTTGGTGTCGATAGAAAAACAAATGATTTTGCACCTTTCCACCCTGACGTGGACCGTCTATTATGTGGCTGTTGATGATGATCTGCAAATCTTTTTAAATTATTTTATTTTGGAATTTCTCATTGCTGGATCGGTCTTCCTGAGTGTGTGAAACCTGTTTGTTATAATTTAAGTATTTATTAAATTGCACAAACCGATTTGGCTCACGTAATTCATTTTATATGCTTTGGTGAATTGCTGCTAGTTACCAGTTTTCCCAATGTTGGGTTCATGATGTCGTGCCCACTTGTAGCATGTGCCACAAATAAACACATTAACAGCCTGAAGTGACTCAACTCGCTAGGGCTGTCTGAACGCACAAATCTGATGTTCTTTACATCCGATCTGAGTCACTTTCATATGTAGTCCTAAATTGGGTCATGTGATCAGGGAGTTTCACTGACTCTCATTACGTGTTTCAACCCAAATGGCGAGAGGAAAGACGTATCGCTGTGCGTATGGGTGCCATTTCAGACGGCAGACGCGTTCACACTAGAATCCGATAATAGTCACTTATGATTATGAATGGGAACAATCATGACATGCTAATCCTATCTGAATGAGTATTGTGCCTTATAATGTGAATATAGCCTAAGAATTTTCTTAAGTTTTTCCTATGGATTCAGACTTTTGGGCAAAACCACATATAATGCACTTTGTTCCGCAGAAAATGTTACACACTAAAACCGCCGTCCAAAAATGCAAAATGAACACATCCTGTCACTGTCACTAATTTAGAAATTCCTAAGGATTCATTTGGTTACTACAGAAATGCCACCATATTAGAAAAAAGGCTTTGGTTAAAAACCTGCACTACTATCAGGGCTGCTGTGACTGAAAAAACGAATCATACATTCTGACCAATCAGAATCGAGAATGCACTCTGGTATAAATATTGAAGATTAAATCTGCAGGGCCTCGACCTCATTTTTACACTTATAAAAAAAAAGAAAAAAAAAAGTGACAACGTGTGCAGGGTTTTTAAACCAAAAACGCTGCTGATGCAAACAGCTCGGAGTTTATTGCTCGTGTTTAGAGGCGTACAGCGGGAAGACTTTCCTCCTGCATCTCCTCGTATGTACGGACACATTAATGAGCTCACAGAACAGCTGCAGCAATAAATACAAATGAAATTAAAAGGGAAACAAGCTTATTTACACAAACACACACACAGTGTACATACACATACTGTACATACTGAAGTGTTCAAATCCAAAACACTGTTTCAAACATCACACAAACAGAAAGATTAATGTTTAACATGCTAGAAAGGCAGCTGTAATTGTGTGTGTGTGTGTGTGTGTGAGAGAGAGTGCAGATTGTCCAAACTGTCTGAACACTCGGTGTAAGTTATGAATTATGAAAATGAAAAATGAATTAACAATACTGAACAAATGGAAGATGGTTGGTTATTGAAAAACCTTTAAAGGATTATTATATGCATTCTGAAACCTCTTCAAAGCACTCATCAGCATATAGAAAAGATTTTTATACTTCATACTTTATAAGGCACCCTTATGAGCATACTTAAGGCTTTTAGCACATATATGGACTAAATGTAACAGTGGGGATATCAACACTGCAAATAAGGTCAATGTTATACAGTATGAGCATGTTATGAACATGATATGAACTTCTTCAAGAAAATAATTCAGTGAAATATACTGTACACTTGCAATCCCAAATACGCATTTTACACAAATGTAATCAATCACTCACTCAGACAAAACATGTTTGTTGATGATGTTTGCTTCTTTGGTTTTGAACTAGAGGTACAAAGGGCAAAAAACGCCACATTTTGAAGAAGGGACAGGCTATTGGCATGCGTCAAGCGAATAAAATAACTAATAGGGGAATAAATGCTCAGAAATGCTGCAATTGGATTTTGGAGCAATGAAAACGGTCATGTGATCTGATGAGTTCGGACTGACCCTATTCCTTGAGTAATGGGCGCCAGCGTTAGGATCTGGAGTTCATTTGGTCAGGTCGAAGCTCAGGAACATAATCCATGTAGGGGTTTCCTTCCCTGATGGCGCAGGTAAATGGATGAAAATGGACTTTATGGATATTAACTTCAACATTTTCCATGATACTGAACGTCCAGCCGCATAACACAGTATGACTGCAACTCAAATCACCCAAATGAGGATGGGTTCCCTGTTGAGTCTGGTTCCTCTCAAGGTTTCTTCATATTCTCATCTCAGGGAGTTTTCTCCCTCTCTCTCTCTCTCTCAAAAAAATAAATAAATAAATAAGTCATCAGTTGGATTTATTATTGATTGTGCTATTAACCACATTATAACTGTATAGTAAAGCTGGACAATAAAAGCTACATGGGGACAGTAGTGGCTCAATTGGTTAAGGCTATGGGTTATTAGGTCAATTAGCAGAAGATTGGGGGTTCAAGTCCCAGCACTGCCAAGTTTCCACTTTTTGTTCCCCTCACATTGATTTCACTGTGCTGTAAGGTGTTTATTTTACAGGTGTTTATTTTGCTTTGAAATTAAATCTGTAACCTAGATAAATTTTTAATAATTTTGTAATTATTATCGTACAAAAACATTCATGTCAAAAATGTGAATCTGACCTAGTAATGACATTTGAAGCAAAGAAAAATATGTGGATATTATTTGTTGGCTACACTAATTCCGTGTCATGAAATCAGTATTAAAACAACAGAAAATAGCTTTACAGAAACCCACTCGTAGATTTAGATGAACAAGCCAGTGGCAAGGAAAAACTCGCTGGGGAACATCATGAGGAAGAAATTTTAAACAGAACCAGCCTCTCATGGTGATGCAGGATACTGAGATTAAGCACAGGACAGGAAATGTCAGGTCTTTACGATTACACCAGAAGTCTTTAGGTGCAAGTTTACATTAGATTTACAGAACCAGTTCAACCAGTCCACCAAAGAAGCAAACGTCAGACTCGAAACATCGCTCAGCTGACTGACTGACGGAACTAGTTTACCAGAGAGAAGAGAATATTATATAAACTGTTCTCTGGGATACTTGGATACACATCGTTGTTCACAATGCTGTCCTCAATGCTGTATCTGAACCAATGGTGAACAAATGAACAATTCTGGCAACCAGTTACTGTAGATCTCTTTGAAAAAACCTTGTCTTATAAAAGTGAACAAAAAGAATCCTATATAACCTGAGGTTACGTCCTGAAATAGCAAGATATAAAGCACACATTTGTAAAGAATGTGGATATATTGCATACATTATACAAATGAGCTACACAAAATCACCTCTTCGGTTCATATAAAAAATTTTTTTTAAAACGTCTCGCCTCCTTTCTAAAGTGCTCTTAAGGTGTTTTGTGACAGATGGCTAATCTAGGATCAGTGTTTCCCTTCATATCATAACCATACTGAAAAGGGTGTTCCTTTATTCCTTTGATAAATATTTTTACACATGAAGCAATCTGTGCATATAGCAGAGGGTTATGGGATTTATATCGGCTCTGATCGGAACGATTTGACTGTACATGACCGTCACTGATGGGCTGCATGAATCTATAGTCCGCGGTAGAAAGAAATCAGCCACTTCTCTGAACCAGCACCTTTTGCATTTGGTTCTATAAAAAATCCCCAACAATTCCATTCTGATTCTGATCACATCTGCATGTGTGAGCTAACACCTTGGACACGGTGCCAGACCATCGCAGGGCAACAGTAACATACTGTACACATTCATTCACACACTACGGGAAATTTATCTGCACGTCTTCGGACTGTGGGAGGAAACCGGAGAACCCGGAGGAAACCCACCATGGGTGGGTGGGAGAACATGCAAACTCCATGCACACAGAGGCGGGAATCGAACCCGAACCCTGGAGGTGCGACAAATAGTTCTTGTATGTAACCCTGGCTGGGAATCAGTTTGTTAAATGTTGTGAGTTCAAATCCCTGGGACTGCTCTCGAGCACTAAGCATGACCCGGAACATTCCGAGCTGTATGACTGCATTGAGCCGTTTGTCAAATAAATACCTGTTCATTTTTAGTTAGTTACTAATCCACGACTTGTTTAGGTTTAAATAATCCAAATCCTGGATGGTTACTACCACAGACGCACGTCAGACCCCTGGATATCTGACCATGTCATTTGGCAAAGTCATGTGATCATGTTAGTTCTTCATATCTTCATCCTGTAGACTGAATGCGTGTCTATGAAGGTAACTAATTTCCATTGACGAATGCTTTGCTAAAAGAGCTAGCCAGTGTTATTTTTGCTACCCACACTGGCATCTAGAGATGATCCTTCTTCTACAAGTGTACATCAGCTTGTTTGAAGTAGTGGCGTATGAACCGCAAAATTTGTTTGATTTTTATTTCAATTCCTGTAACAGTAAATCTTATAGGCAGAATTTATATCGAAAAACATCGCATTATAGTCTGGAACTGAAAAAAAGAAATATGCAAACTATATGGGACTACATGGTGCCGGAGTGACGACGACGATGATGATGCTCACAGAACAGCCGCTACAGCACTAATATGCATGTCTACAGTCGACAGACTGCACACTTCAGTATTTTATTACTTTCACCCTCTCATTACATTCGCAAAAGAAATTTAGTAACAAGCCTGAGCAATGCTGCTGTCTGGAAGACGTCCACAACGGAGGTGAAAATTTTACCCTGCCTTCATTACAGACTCTCTATATTATACAGGAGACACATAAAAAAAATCTCACCTCATTCATTAAAAACAAAAGAAGACTTCTCGACTAAACATAATCACTTCTTCTAAATCTGATGATAGCAGCTGAGAGAAGATAAAAGAGTTAACTAAAAAAAAAAATTTAAAAGAGGGAAAAAAAAAAGAAGCATGACCGATTTAAAAAAAAAAAAAAAAAAGTGTAACCATTTGCTGCCATTCGTTCCCTCTTCCTTCTGGATTTGTCACATAATAATCCTGGCGCTTGCAGTGACATCACGCCAAGGTTGGACTCTCCGGATTCCTGATGGCAGCTCTGTGTACGTGTGTGAGTGTGTGTGTGTGTGGGATCCTCATTCGACTGCAAAGCCGCAGGTCTCCTCGATAGCCGTCAGCAGCTTGTCGTAGAGTTTGTCGTAGTTCTCGTAGGGAGGAACGTCGATGCGATTGAAACTATGAACACAAGAGCAGGAAGTTATAAAGACATTCTGTAAGAGCAAAATCTGTTAAGCTTATGGGTCATTAACCAAAGAAAAAAAAAAAAGATAATAAAATGAACATATCATGCATTATTGTGCATATATACTTCTCCTAGTGTAAACTACTGCTGATTGGTCAGAAATGGTCTTGTTTCTACAGTAACGACTGTGTTATTATATAACGGATGCACCACATGAAGTAAAAACCTACCGTTGTTTGGCAAAATTATTTTTTATACTCTGAGGCATTTATTTAGTTATTTATTTATTTATTTATGCATTTCTGGCTCGGCTGATGGCACAATCAGTCCATTTCCCACTGCAGAAAAATTCTTCATGACAGTAAATTAACAATGAGGGCCGACCCTCATCATTAAAACACACAACATTAAGCCTGATATTGTGCCGGTTCCTCTTGTGCATGTCGGGTCAGGACTCCACAAGAACTCTGGGGGCGTCCTGTGGTGCCTGGCACCAGGAGGTTATTGGCGGATCCTTTGGGTGCTGTGAGTTGCGCTGTGGGGCCTGCATGGATCCGACTTGTTTGTCCGGTGGAGCCCATGCATGTTCTGGTAAAAAGGTCAGAGTCTAAGGTTTCCTAGCAGAACTGGGAATTCGCCACCTTGCCTTCTTCCCACAGTGCATGCTGGTGCCATTTCTTCCCCAGGTACACTACCGCTCAAAAGTTTGGGATCACTTGCAAATTTCTTTGTTTTTGTTTAGTGAATTTTTTGGGGAAACTGGGGAGTTCTTGCAAGAACAGTATTGTCAAGTGCATTTGAACAAAAACCAATTAAGCACCATGAGGAAACTGGCTCTCATGAAGACCTTCCCTGGAATGCCAGACCATAACTTACCTCTGGTGCAGAAGAGACTACCAGCCTACCGGAGAGACTCCTAACTTTAGGAGTTACCAGCCTCAGAAATCACCGATTAACAAACAGCACTTCGGATTTGAGCCGTTATGAAGGATTTACAGAGCATGAGTAGCAGACACATCCCTACATTAACTGGTCAAACGAGATTGTTGCATATCTTGGACGCTTTCAGCATCGCTTTACAATGTAGAAAGAAATAAAAATCAGGAAGTTAGAAAGTCGCCAAACTTTTGAGCGGTAGTACAAGTGATGCACAAGCACTCTGGTTTCCATATTGGACGATTTCACAATCACTCAGATCCTTACATTTTCCCATTCCCCTGTTTCCAATCAGATTTGAGAACCTAGTGTTCACTTGCTGCCTGATACTGTATGTCCCACCCCTTTAGAGGTTCAACTGTAACGAGATAACCAATGTTATTTACGGCTGTATTTAAAATCTGTCAGTGGTTTAATGTAATGGCTAATTGGTATATATATATGTGTGTGTGTGTGTGTGTGTGTGTGTGTGTGTGTGTGTGTCCGCGCCTAGGTGTGCATTTACCACGTGTGAGCTTTAGGCAGGTTGTTGGTGCTGGCATCGATTTGCTGGATAGTGAACTGTCTCGGCCCTGCAGCACCTACACACAAAAGAAGACGTCAAATCAGTACAAGCACTTACAAGACTCCAAGACTCTTCCTTTCATGTTGAAGAAGCTAACAGCGCTTGGGATCAAATCATCAAAAAAATACGATTAATGATTACTAATGTACAGTATGTGTTTTTAGTAACTGGTAGCTGGCAACATGGGCGTGGCATAACATTGTGGCTGTATTTAGAATATTATTTAAAATCTAAATAGCTTTAGCAGATTAAACGTATTCAGATTTCATTTTGTATTATACCAAATCACATCACTATATGATATCATACTTCGTAGATGTTGTCAGTCATAACTCGTATCGTCACTGCTACCGTTACAGTCCGGCCTTGTCATGGGTAGCAGTTACATATATAGAAAATCCTGCCCTGGATAAGACGGACGCTGGGCAGCTGCTGCTTTAAGGATGGTGTATTGCACTTAAATAATGCTCAACAGGAACACACTTCCTTTGTTTTAAGAAGCGGTTTCTATTTTGTACAGCCCTGAAATCAGTTACCAGCTCTGCTTTGAGTTGTGTTTTTTATATATTATGCATAACTTTATACGAATTACACTTGCACCTCCAGGGTTCGATTCCCGTCTCTGTGTGCATGGAGTTTGCATGTCCTCCCCGTGCTTGGTGGGTTTCCTCCGGGTTTTCCGGTTTTCTCCCACAGTCGAAAAACATGTAGGTTAGGTTAATTGGCGTTCCCAAATTGGCCGTAGTGTGTGTGCATGTGTGTGTGCCCTGCGATGGATTGGCACCCTGTCCAGTGTGTACCCCGCCTTGTGCCCAAAGTCTCCTGGGATAGACTCCAGGCCCCCCGTAGATTATGAGTGAGTGAGTGAGTATGAAGGGGGGGGCGGGGGTGCCACACACTAGCACGAGAACCCATGTCCAAATGTCCGAAGATAATCCAAAAGTTAATTTTGCATATTAGGTGCCCTTTAAGGAAAAGTGCCAGATGTTTAGTTGAAGGCGGAGTTAATTTCTGGGCCACAAAAATGCCAATCAAAGCCTGGAGTGAAGAATTCATCAACATTCAGGTCAGAGTTTTTATAAGGTATGTTTGAAATAAAATGATTATGAGAAGCTTTGGAAGTCTTAAACATATGGTAACTTGTGTATTTTTATTGGATTTTAGTCCTGTGTTTATGGCAGCGTGTTCTAACTTGCACTTTTCTTTTTACTGCTGTACGAGTTTACCATACACTGCGTTTTGTTTCCCCACAGAGAACTTGGCTGACATTTAAGTGTCTTATTTTAAGACGAGTATCTTTCCGAAATCTTTCCTGACTCTGACTTCCCTGACTTTTTTTTTTGCATTCTTTTTGCTCTAAAATGCAACCTGCGAGGAAAAATGTAGCCCAAATTCTATAATAACGTGCATGTTTGTTGATGTCCTGACCCTGTAAAGCCTTGAAGCCTTGCAGAGGCACTCGAGACGAGCCAGTGACGAACTGCAGGAGCCTGGCTCTGCGCTCCTCGTCGAACGACTCCACGGCTTTCCAGAACCACTTCACCACGCCGCTGTCAGCCGTGCAATGCTTCAGGCGCGTGTTTGCCCTCCAATCGTGGATGTCGATCTTCCCCAGGCCACAAACGATTAACTACATAACAGAAAAAACACACTGCGACTCCCAGCATAGAGAAATGACTACAGAGCGTGTTCGTCTGCTGTGGACATCACCTTCACCGCCCACTCGCATTCATAGACTGTGTGTGTGCGCGCAAGTGCGTGTGGTTTACCGCGCACCTCCAGCTCCTTCTCGTCGAAGGCCTTGAGTAGGTGCTGTGGTATGACCTCGTTGAAGCCTTTCTGCAGAGCCAGGAACTGAGCTTCGATCCCGTGGAGGAAGCGCCAGTTCACATACAGCCTACAGAGACCACGAGCCAGGACAGTGGAGTTGGAATACAAAGACAGAAACTAAGGTAGGTATCTTTTACATCTTTTTTTTACATCAGTTATTGCTATAGCAGAGGTACAATACCATAGACAGAGAAAAAAATGGGGCATGAGGAAAACACCGAGTAAAATGATTCATGGGAACATAATAGGATGTGGGTTTTTCACTCTTGTTAAAATATGTTCCTCTGGCTTACCTGACATACTCTTTCTTGTTCTCTTCACTGACTGGGATGTTCTTGCCGTTTGGTTTAAGCTCGTGCTGGATGATCTGCCCGTACGCGTTGTGCTCCACGCAGAACGTGTGGTCCAGTACACCCGTGATGTCATTCTCCCTGTCCAGTACATATACACAATCATTTTCATATATATATTATATAAGATCTTACACACTCCGTTTTAGCTGATCATATTACTTTTTAGGAACATTTTGATGACTGTAAAAACTCTACAGTGTGTGACTGGGAGTTTGTGTAATCTGATCTGACTCACAGGATCCAGACGAGGCTGTTGTGTAGGTCGGGGTCCACGGCCTCCATGTCGTCGAGTGTGATGGATTTACCTAGTAACTGTTTGTAAAAGGGCAAAGTGAAGCCTCCGTCGATGTAATGGCCATGAAACACTGCCATGCCCATGATCCGGCCCACAAAGTGAAAATATGACAGATGCTCCTACACACACACACACACGGCAAAGTTCATTAATATACTGTACTGTGCAAAAGCCATTTCTTCATATTTTGCTTATAAAGAGCCAGATTGTCTTGTATTTTTAATATACTCTCGAGGAATAGGTCTCTAGGCTTCCTGAAGGACTTTTTTGGACATAATTCTTACCTCTCGGTTTCAGTCCAGTCCCTGTACCTGAGCAGTTTCTTTTTGGATTTTCGCTCGATTTTCTCCCCAATTTACTCGTTTCTAGTTCCTCCCCGTCACTAGGGAGCTCCACATTAAGGCTACTCAGTCGGGAGGCCCGAAGACTGACACGTTTCCACGGCAGCTGACCGCATCTTTTCAAACTGCTCACTCATAACACTCGTAACACACTCGGAGGACAGTGCTATCCGCTCCTTCCGGTTGCGCGAGCTCACAGACGCCCCTGATTGGCTGTAGAGCCGTGATTAATGTGGGAGCACCAAGTACCTCTCATCCCTCCCCTCTGAGAGAGCTCGGCCAATCAGCTCTCTGTAGACCTGCGAGAGGTTACAGCATTACCCGGGAATCGAACTCGCGATCTCCGGATGATAGGGCGAGCACTTTACCACTGCGCCACTCGGAGGCGTACCTGAGCAGTTTCAGAGAAATGCTTTTAGCCACACAGTGACCTATGAATCATTCATGTAAGGACATGAACCAGTGAGAATCAGTGTACAGGTAATGCTGACTGCTGAGTGGTTGGAACAGACGAGAGGGGAAATGAGGCTGCTGATGAGGATGTTAAACAACCAATTTTCAAATTGTAACTTTAGGCATTTTGCAGCCTGTCACAGTAAAACATTTGTTTGCATTTCTTTTATTTATTCAACATAATTACATTTTTATTTAATACAGTGGAACCTTGGATTACGAGCATAATTCATTCCGGAAGTGGGCTCGTGCTCCAAAACACTAGTAAACCAAATCATCATTTCCCATAAGAAATAATGAAAACTCAAATTATTCGTTCCACAGCCCCAAAAAATAAATACATAAAAATAATTAATACAATCTATAAACTGAAAATAAAACATTAATCTGCACTTTACCTTTAAAAAAAAAGTAAATCCCGACAGATAAGTGTTTCTGTTGGTGCGCGCAGGCGCCGTGTCTGTGTGTGCGTGTGTGAGTGTGTGTGTGTGGGGGGGGGGGGGGGGGGGGGGGGATTAGCCCCTTCCCTCGCCTCGTTTTACACAGTAACACTCCTGCTCCCTCTCCCCACCTCGCTGTTTAAGTTTCACAACAAACAGACACACACAAACACAAAGGTGAGAGAGTGACGCTCGGTGTCAAAATAAGAGTCAAATGCGTGATACATGATACTCGGCGCGCGTAAAACTAATACTTGCTCAGTTTCCGATTTAAAATATATTAAAAATCTTTGCTCGGTTTGCGGAGCACTCGTAAACCACGTTACTCGCAATCCGAGGTTCCACTGTATAAAGAAATAAGGCGTGGCTAATGACTTTTGCACGGAACTGTAGGTATAATTATGCGTACAATACAGCGCGAGTTGTTTTCTTTAGTTTGAAGTGTTTCCGTTTTGGAGAGTTTCCGTGACTTACTGGGTTGACGGCAGAATCGGGGTTGATCTGAAGTGTGTAGATGTCATCACGTGAGTATTGGAACAGACCGTAGTACGGGTTCAGCATCTCATGGGATAGCAAGTACAGCCACTCTCTAATGCAGAGATTACACAGAGACTCAGACTGAATTTCCAAATATTCACAACACAGATTCTAGATACAAAACATATAAATGTTGTGAATTTTTTTTTTTTTTACATTTCTAAGTGGAGGAACACATTTGATACTATATAGCATGAATTCAATGAGCTTCAAATTTTAGGCTACTTTAATTAAAATATGAAAAATAAAATAGACATACTGTACCTGGCCACACCTCCATAATCAAGCCCCTCCTCTCCTCTGAACTTCACCATTAGCCTCTTCCACAAGTCCTTCTGCCTCATCTTCATAACCTGCCGGTACGACTCCTGACAGACAAGTTGACACTCTCTCATTCTCATGTAATATTTTATATTGTAGAATGATAGTAGCTAACTACCAAGCTATATAAATTTAATGACATTTTGCCTTTTTGTGTATTTATTTATTCATTTATCTATTCATCAGGAACGTACACCAATGACCGAACCCTTAATGTAGTACTTGGTCGCAAATTAGATTTAAAACACAATTAAAGCTAGGTAATAAAATCTAGCCAGTTTTGAGAAAAATGTTGCAATTTTGGATGATCATACAATCCGATGCATAAAGATGAAAGATGTATGCATGTAGATGATTTCAGCCAACAGATAAATTACCTCACTGTACAACAATTTCAAAACATAAGTACGCATTTAATAACATTTACAGAATAACATAGTGTGTATGCAGTGTATTTATGAGATGTTTCATAAACTTGATCTTATGCTTCTTGTTTTCAGTGCTTATGTATGTCTCAGGAATGACTTATGATTCCTGGACAGCAATAAATATCCAAGTACAGGCTCTCCGAGCAGCTCGAAAAGATGTCCGTGGAGGAAAGAAAGAGCATGGGGGGAAGAGGGGAAAGAAAAGAATGCGGAGTCCGAAACAGAGCGAGAGCACGAGTTTATAGCACTTGTTAAAATTATGTAACTACTCGACTGTTTCCAAGCTTTACACAAGCAAGCTCAACACTCCAGCGGTGCGTTCTGGAGAGGGGCAGATACACGGATACACGATTCACCATCACGGATAGCAAGGCTTGCTAGACAACACGGAACTCTAAATGCTGTGCATCAACTAAGTAATAGCTAACAACTATTAAACAACACCAATGTTACCTCATGTCTCTGTGCAACTATAAAATTACAACTTGTGAACAAATCAGATGTGCCTTTATAACCTCTTAACACGGTGCAACACGCCTCTCTGTCCCAAATGATTGCAATGCCCAACAACTTGTCAGTGATTTGTCTCAGAAGTAACAAAAGCTCACTGTTATAGATACCCGTGCTTTAAAAAGTTAAGCAAGTTAACCAGGAGTTAAGAAGTGTTCGCTTCTCTGTAATATTCTCTCTCTCTCTCTCTGTGTGACATCATGCCGCAGGAATGCCTGCCTTCCATGAACAGAATGGGACTATGCTGCTGTTTGAGAAACTCACATTCCTGTCTTTAAACGTGACTGGATTCTGGAAATAAGCAATGTAATAATGCTCAGTGCTCCAGGGCCAGCGAGACCAGCCCCTGCTAACCCATAATGCATCTGACCCATGTGCATTGCCTGATTTCTATTAGGGAATATTAGTAGCATCCTTTGATGCCATATTTTTTTGGGCTTTTTAATTATTCCCCCCGATTTTCTCCCTAATTTAGTCATAACCGATTCTCTCCCATCAAAGCAACAACCACTGTACCCACCAGGAAGCGCGAAGATTATCCTAGCTTCCTCTGAGACACACAGCGGCAGCCGGCTGCAAGCTTTTAAACTGCCGGGGACCGTGGGGAATGGCGCAAGACACTATTGGCCTCTCCCGTTTGCATGAGCTCATAGAGGCCCATGATTGGCTAGGGTCGCTGTGATCGTTGAGCATGCAACCCCCAAGATGCGGATGGCTGTAGCATCACCAGGGAATCGAACTCTTTACCGTTGTGCCACTTAGGAGCAAGGTGCCAATAGTTTTAAATTCTTTTCATACCAAAGGATACTGAATTCTTGAATCCGATTGGTCAAAAGATATGGTATAACTTTCTATAAAAGCAGCCTTGAAACCAGCTCAGATCTATACTACAGAAGCTTTACATCCTGTACTCGAACAGTCCAAATTTTGGACAAACTTTCTAATTCCACTTTCTTTATCCGAGATAGGTTTTGGTCTTACCTTCCTGGAATGGTCCTTATATGAGCCAGTTTCATCATGGTGCATGATGGGTTTTACAAATGCACTTGACAATACTGTTCTTGTAAGAACTATTAAGAAAGGCTGACCTTTGTGACTTAAAATAACAACCCATTATTAGTAATAAAATTACCTAATGTGGTATTTCATAGTTTTGAAAAAAATCCCGTATTGTTCTAGAATGTAAATAAACAAATAAATAAATCCAAAAGTGTGTCCAGACTTTTGACTGGCATTGTAAAGGTGGCTTTTCAAAATGCATGGAATTGTGACATTTTCTTAAAGTTAACATTTATTTACAGTACATTTGTAGCTGCTCTCCTCTAATCTGTCAAATAATAATCTGTTCCAAAAAGATTCAATATGAAATGTGTCTATAAATGGATGAACTGTACATCATGTTCTGTAAAAAATAAAAAATTGCAGTGACGGTACAGTACAGTATATCAGACCCTTTCAAGAACTGTCGGGCTGCATCATACTGTACATCCCAGTTGTTAATTAGTTTCCCATAACAGCATACTGTGCCAATGTTTAATTCCTTATTTACTAAATTTTGACATGGATACAATTTTTATCAGGGAATTCAGAAGCAATGTTTCTGCTCTCCTGCATTAAAAAGATACAGGTTTAAGAAACTGGATTAAAGAGTAGAAGGCATAAGGAGTTGAACGTTTAACAACATGCAGGTTTAATGAACTGTGCTAATGAGCAAAAGGAGGATTAAACGGCATTAAATTAGAAAACAATGTCGTGGTGAAGTTTCGTAAATAAGAAGTTTAATTCAGGAGCACAACTTCTGAGGTGCTGAGGGTTTGCAGATGTTTTAAAAACAAGCGTGTTTATGGAGTTGTCTTAAGGAATTGAAGGTTTAAGAAGATGCACAAGAAGCACAAGCTTTAATGAGCTGCATTACGGATCTGAAGACTTGGAGAGCTTATGGTTAAAGGG